>CM051550.1:1572373-1917849 GCA_028022735.1 Gypaetus barbatus | reverse complement strand
TGGGGATCTGTGCTTTCCCAAGAGATGGAGCATCTCAACCTTCTCGTTCTCGGCAGATGCATTTTCCGAAAGTGCAAACGTCCGGCCTCTTCTCCCACACAAGAAGGTGCCAGGCCCTGAACGCTGCTGCTGCTCTTCACCTACCCACTGCAGCCTATTCACAGGCACAACAGCACTGGGGATCTGTGCTTTCCCAGAGATGGAGCATCTCAACGTTCTCGTTCTCGGCAGATGCATTTTCCGGAAAGTGCAAACGTCCGGCCTCTTCTCCCACAAGGAAGGTGCCAGCCCTGAAAGCTGCTGCTGCTCTTCACCTACCCACTGCAGCCTAGTCACAGGCACAACAGCACTGGGGATCTGTGCTTTCCCAGAGATGGAGCATCTCAACGTTCTCGTTCTCGGCAGATGCATTTTCCGAAAGTGACAAACGTCCGGCCTCTTCTCCCACAAGGAAGGTGCCAGCCCTGAAAGCTGCTGCTGCTCTTCACCTACCCACTGCAGCCTATACACAGGCACAACAGCACTGGGGATCTGTGCTTTCCCAGAGATGGAGCATCTCAACGTTCTCGTTCTCGGCAGATGCATTTTCCGAAAGTGCAAACGTCCGGCCTCTTCTCCCACAAGGAAGGTGCCAGCCCTGAAAGCTGCTGCTGCTCTTCACCTACCCACTGCAGCCTATTCACAGGCACAACAGCACTGGGGATCCTGTGCTTTCCCAGAGATGGAGCATCTCAACGTTCTCGTTCTCGGCAGATGCATTTTCCGAAAGTGCAAACGTCCGGCCTCTTCTCCCACAAGGAAGGTGCCAGCCCTGAAAGCTGCTGCTGCTCTTCAACCTACCCACTGCAGCCTATTCACAGGCACAACAGCACTGGGGATCTGTGCTTTCCAGAGATGGAGCATCTCAACGTTCTCGTTCTCGGCAGATGCATTTTCCGAAAGTGCAAACGTCCGGGCCTCTTCTCCCACAAGGAAGGTGCCAGCCCTGAAAGCTGCTGCTGCTCTTCACCTACCCACTGCAGCCTATTCACAGGCACAACAGCACTGGGGATCTGTGCTTTCCCAGAGATGGAGCATCTCAACGTTCTCGTTCTCGGCAGATGCATTTTCCGAAAGTGCAAACGTCCGGCCTCTTCCTCCCACAAGGAAGGTGCCCCAGCCCTGAAAGCTGCTGCTGCTCTTCACCTACCCACTGCAGCCTATTCACAGGCACAACAGCACTGGGGATCTGTGCTTTCCCAGAGATGGAGCATCTCAACGTTCTCGTTCTCGGCAGATGCATTTTTCCGAAAGTGCAAACGTCCGGCCTCTTCTCCCACAAGGAAGGTGCCAGCCCTGAAAGCCGCTGCTGCTCTTCACCTACCCACTGCAGCCTATTCACAGGCACAACAGCACTGGGGATCTGTGCTTTCCCAGAGATGGAGCATCTCAACGTTCTCGTTCTCGGCAGATGCATTTTTCCGAAAGTGCAAACGTCCGGCCTCTTCTCCCACAAGGAAGGTGCCAGCCCTGAAAGCTGCTGCTGCTCTTCACCTACCCACTGCAGCCTAGTCACAGGGCACAACAGCCCTGGGGATCTCTGCTTTCCCCAGAGATGGAGCATCTCAACGTTCTCGTTCTCGGCAGATGCATTTTTCCGAAAGTGCAAACGTCCGGCTCCTTGTCCCACAAGGAAGGTGCCAGCCCTGAAAGCTGCTTGCTGCTCTTCAACTTCCCTGGGCAGCCTATTCACAGGCACAACAGCCCTGCGGATCTGGCTTTCCCAGAGACGCAAGGTCCCATCGTTTCCTTTGTCGGCAGAGCCTTTTTTTCCGAAACGGCAAACGTCCATCTCTTTGCCCCACCAGGTAGGGGCCAGCCCTGAAAGCTCTTGCTGCTCTTCACCTTCCCTGGGCAGCCTATTCACAGGCACAACAGCCCTGGGGAACTGGGCTTTCCCCAGAGACGCAAGGTCTCATCGTTCCTGTTCTCGGCAGAGCCTTTTTTCCGAAATGGGAAAGGTCCGGCTGCTTCTCCCACCAGGAAGGGGCCAGCCCTGAAAGCTCTTGCTGCTCTTCACCTTCCCTGGGCAGCCTATTCACAGGCACAACAGCCCTGGGGAACTGGGCTTTCCCAGAGACGCAAGGTCTCATCGTTCCCGTTCTCGGCAGAGCCTTTTTTCCGAAAGGGGAAACGTCCGTCTCTTTGCCCCACCAGGAAGGGGCCAGCCCTGAAAGCTGGTGCTGCTCTTCACCTTCCCTGGGCAGCCTATTCACAGGCACAACAGCCCTGGTGAAATGTGCTTCCCCAGAGACGCAAGGTCTCATCGTTCCCGTTCTCGGCAGATACTTTTTTTCCGAAACGAGAAACGTCCGGCTCCTTGTCCCACCAGGAAGGGGCCAGCCCTGAAAGCTCTTGCTGCTCTTCACCTTCCCTGGGCAGCTTATTCACAGGCACAACAGCCCTGCGGATCTCTGCTTTCCCAGAGACCCAAGGTCTCATCGTTCCCATTCTCAGAAGAGCCTTTTTTCCGAAATGGGGAAACGTCCGGCTCCTTGTCCCACCAGGAAGGGGCCAGCCCTGAAAGCTCTTGCTGCTCTTCACCTTCCCTGGGCAGCCTATTCACAGGCACAACAGCCCTGGGGAACTGGGCTTTCCCAGAGACGCAAGGTCACATGGTTTCCCGTTCTCGGCAGAGCCTTTTTTCCGAAACGGGAAACATCCGGCTCCTTGTCCCACCAGGAAGGGGCCAGCCCTGAAAGCTCTTGCTGCTCTTCACCTTCCCTGGGCAGCCTATTCACAGGCACAACAGCCCTGCGGATCTCTGCTTTCCCAGAGACCCAAGGTCTCATCGTTCCCATTCTCAGAAGAGACTTTTTTCCAAAACGGGAAACGTCCGTCTCCTTGTCCCACCAGGAAGGGGCCAGCCCTGAAAGCTCTTGCTGCTCTTCACCCTTCCCTGGGCAGCCTATTCACAGGCACAACAGCCCTGGGGATCTCTGCTTTCCCAGAGACCAAAGGTCTAATGTTGCCCGTTCTCGGCAGAGCCTTTTTTCCAAAACGGGAAACGTCCGGCTCCTTCTCCCACCAGGAAGGGGGGCCAGCCCTGAAAGCTCTTGCTGCTCTTCACCTTCCCTGGGCAGCCTATTCACAGGCACAACAGCCCTGGGGATCTGTGCTTTCCCAGAGACGCAAGGTCTCATCGTTCCCGTTCTCGGCAGAGCCTTTTTTCCAAACGGGAAACGTCCGGCTCCTTGTCCCACCAGGAAGGGGCCAGCCCTGAAAGCTCTTGCTGCTCTTCACCTTCCCTGGGCAGCCTATTCACAGGCACAACAGCCCTGGGGAACTGGGCTTTCCCAGAGACGCAAGGTCGCATCGTTCCCCGTTCTCTCGGCAGAGCCTTTTTTCCGAAACGGGAAACGTCCGGCTCCTTGTCCCACCAGGAAGGGGCCAGCCCTAAAAGCTCTTGCTGCTCTTCACCTTCCCTGGGCAGCCTATTCACAGGCACAACAGCCCTGGGGAACTGGGCTTTCCAAGAGACGCAAGGTCACATGGTTCCCGTTCTCGGCAGAGCCTTTTTTCCGAAACGGGAAACGTCCGGCTCCTTGTCCCACCAGGAAGGGGCCAGCCCTGAAAGCTCTTGCTGCTCTTCACCTTCCCTGGGCAGCCTATTCACAGGCACAACAGCCCTGCGGATCTCTGCTTTCCCAGAGACCCAAGGTCTCATCGTTCCCATTCTCAGAAGAGCCTTTTTTCCGAAACGGGAAACGTCCGGCTCCTTCTCCCACCAGGAAGGGGCCAGCCCTGAAAGCTCTTGCTGCTCTTCACCTTCCCTGGGCAGCCTATTCACAGGCACAACAGCCCTGGGGAACTGGGCTTTCCCAGAGACCAAAGGTCTAATGTTGCCTGTTCTCGGCAGAGCCTTTTTTCCAAAACGGGAAACGTCCGGCTCCTTCTCCCACCAGGAAGGGGCCAGCCCTGAAAGCTGTTGCTGCTCTTCACCTTCCCTGGGCAGCCTATTCACAGGCACAACAGCCCTGCGGATCTGGGCTTTCCCAGAGACGCAAGGTCACATCGTTCCCGTTCTCGGAGGATGCATTTTTCCGAAATGCGAAACATCCGGCTCCTTCTCCCACCAGGAAGGGGCCAGCCCTGAAAGCTCTTGCTGCTCTTCACCTTCCCTGGGCAGCCTATTCACAGGCACAACAGCCCTGGGGATCTGGGCTTTCCCAGAGACACAAGGTCGCATCGTTCCCGTTCTCAGCAGAGCCTTTTTTCCAAAACGGGAAACGTCCGGCTCCTTGTCCCACCAGGAAGGGGCCAGCCCTGAAAGCTCTTGCTGCTCTTCACCTTCCCTGGGCAGCCTATTCACAGGCACAACAGCACTGGGGATCTGGGCTTTCCCAGAGACGCAAGGTCTCATCGTTCCCGTTCTCAGCAGAGCCTTTTTTCCAAAAGGGGAAACGTCCGGCTCCTTGTCCCACCAGGAAGGGGCCAGCCCTGAAAGCTCTTGCTGCTCTTCACCTTCCCTGGGCAGCCTATTCACAGGCACAACAGCCCTGGGGAACTGGGCTTTCCCAGAGACGCAAGGTCGCATCCTTCCCGTTCTCGGCAGAGCCTTTTTTCCGAAACGGGAAACGTCCGGCTCCTTCTCCCACTAGGAAGGGGCCAGCCCTGAAAGCTCTTGCTGCTCTTCACCTTCCCTGGGCAGCCTATTCACAGGCACAACAGCCCTGGGGAACTGGGCTTTCCCAGAGACGCAAGGTCACATGGTTCCCGTTCTCGGCAGAGCCTTTTTTCCGAAATGGGAAACGTCCGTCTCTTTGTCCCACCAGGAAGGGTCCAGCCCTGAAAGCTGGTGCTGCTCTTCACCTTCCCTGGGCAGCCTATTCACAGGCACAACAGCCCTGGTGAAATGTGCTTCCCCAGAGACGCAAGGTCTCATCGTTCCCGTTCTCGGCAGATACTTTTTTCCGAAACGAGAAACGTCCGGCTCCTTCTCCCACCAGGAAGGGGCCAGCCCTGAAAGCTCTTGCTGCTCTTCACCTTCCCTGGGCAGCCTATTCACAGGCACAACAGCCCTGCGGATCTCTGCTTTCCCAGAGACCCAAGGTCTCATCGTTCCCATTCTCAGAAGAGCCTTTTTTCCGAAATGGGAAACGTCCGGCTCCTTGTCCCACCAGGAAGGGGCCAGCCCTGAAAGCTCTTGCTGCTCTTCACCTTCCCTGGGCAGCCTATTCACAGGCACAACAGCCCTGGGGAACTGGGCTTTCCCAGAGACGCAAGGTCACATGGTTCCCGTTCTCGGCAGAGCCTTTTTTCCGAAACGGGAAACATCCGGCTCCTTGTCCCACCAGGAAGGGGCCAGCCCTGAAAGCTCTTGCTGCTCTTCACCTTCCCTGGGCAGCCTATTCACAGGCACAACAGCCCTGCGGATCTCTGCTTTCCCAGAGACCCAAGGTCTCATCGTTCCCATTCTCAGAAGAGACTTTTTTCCGAAACGGGAAACGTCCGGCTCCTTGTCCCACCAGGAAGGGGCCAGCCCTGAAAGCTCTTGCTGCTCTTCACCTTCCCTGGGCAGCCTATTCACAGGCACAACAGCCCTGGGGATCTCTGCTTTCCCAGAGACCAAAGGTCTAATGTTGCCCGTTCTCGGCAGAGCCTTTTTTCCAAAACGGGAAACGTCCGGCTCCTTGTCCCACCAGGAAGGGGCCAGCCCTGAAAGCTCTTGCTGCTCTTCACCTTCCCTGGGCAGCCTATTCACAGGCACAACAGCCCTGCGGATCTCTGCTTTCCCAGAGACCCAAGGTCTCATCGTTCCCATTCTCAGAAGAGCCTTTTTTCCGAAACGGGAAACGTCCGGCTCCTTCTCCCACCAGGAAGGGGCCAGCCCTGAAAGCTCTTGCTGCTCTTCACCTTCCCTGGGCAGCCTATTCACAGGCACAACAGCCCTGGGGATCTCTGCTTTCCCAGAGACCAAAGGTCTAATGTTGCCTGTTCTCGGCAGAGCCTTTTTTCCAAAACGGGAAACGTCCGGCTCCTTCTCCCACCAGGAAGGGGCCAGCCCTGAAAGCTCTTGCTGCTCTTCACCTTCCCTGGGCAGCCTATTCACAGGCACAACAGCCCTGCGGATCTGGGCTTTCCCAGAGACGCAAGGTCACATCGTTCCCGTTCTCGGAGGATGCATTTTTCCGAAATGCGAAACATCCGGCTCCTTCTCCCACCAGGAAGGGGCCAGCCCTGAAAGCTCTTGCTGCTCTTCACCTTCCCTGGGCAGCCTATTCACAGGCACAACAGCCCTGGGGATCTGGGCTTTCCCAGAGACACAAGGTCGCATCGTTCCCGTTCTCAGCAGAGCCTTTTTTCCAAAACGGGAAACGTCCGGCTCCTTGTCCCACCAGGAAGGGGCCAGCCCTGAAAGCTCTTGCTGCTCTTCACCTTCCCTGGGCAGCCTATTCACAGGCACAACAGCCCTGGGGAACTGGGCTTTCCCAGAGACGCAAGGTCTCATCGTTCCCGTTCTCGGCAGAGCCTTTTTTCTGAAACAGGAAACGTCCAGCTCCTTGTCCCACCAGGAAGGGGCCAGCCCTGAAAGCTGCTGCTGCTCTTCACCTTCCCTGGGCAGCCTATTCACAGGCACAACAGCCCTGGGGAAATGTGCTTCCCCAGAGACGCAAGGTCTCATCGTTCCCTTTATCGGCAGAGCCTTTTTTCCGAAATGGGAAAAGTCCGGCTCCTTGTCCCACCAGGAAGGGGCCAGCCCTGAAAGCTCTTGCTGCTCTTCACCTTCCCTGGGCAGCCTATTCACAGGCACAACAGCCCTGGGGAACTGGGCTTTCCCAGAGACGCAAGGTCACATAGTTCCCATTCTCGGAGAATGCATTTTTCCGAAATGGGAAACGTCCGGCTCCTTCTCCCACCAGGAAGGGGCCAGCCCTGAAAGCTGCTGCTGCTCTTCACCTACCCACTGCAGCCTATTCACAGGCACAACAGCCTTGGGGAACTGGGCTTTCCCAGAGACGCAAGGTCTCATCGTTCCCGTTCTCGGCAGAGCCTTTTTTCCGAAATGGGAAACGTCCGGCTCCTTGTCCCACCAGGAAGGGGCCAGCCCTGAAAGCTCTTGCTGCTCTTCACCTTCCCTGGGCAGCCTATTCACAGGCACAACAGCCCTGGTGAAATGTGCTTCCCCAGAGACGCAAGGTCTCATCGTTCCCGTTCTCGGCAGAGCCTTTTTTCCAAAACGGGAAACGTCCGGCTCCTTGTCCCACTAGGAAGGGGCCAGCCCTGAAAGCTCTTGCTGCTCTTCACCTTCCCTGGGCAGCCTATTCACAGGCACAACAGCCCTGGGGATCTCTGCTTTCCCAGAGACCAACGGTCTAATGTTGCCCGTTCTCGGCAGAGCCTTTTTTCCAAAACGGGAAACGTCCGGCTCCTTCTCCCACCAGGAAGGGGCCAGCCCTGAAAGCTCTTGCTGCTCTTCACCTTCCCTGGGCAGCCTATTCACAGGCACAACAGCCCTGGGGAACTGGGCTTTCCCAGAGACGCAAGGTCACATCGTTCCCGTTCTCGGAGTGTGCATTTTTCCGAAATGCGAAACATCCGGCTCCTTCTCCCACCAGGAAGGGGCCAGCCCTGAAAGCTCTTGCTGCTCTTCACCTTCCCTGGGCAGCCTATTCACAGGCACAACAGCCCTGCGGATCTGAGCTTTCCCAGAGACGCAAGGTCTCATCGTTCCCGTTTTTGGCAGAGCCTTTTTTCCAAAACGGGAAACGTCCGGCTCTTTCTCCCACCAGGAAGGGGCCAGCCCTGAAAGCTCTTGCTGCTCTTCACCTTCCCTGGGCAGCCTATTCACAGGCACAACAGCCCTGCGGATCTGGGCTTTCCCAGAGACGCAAGGTCTCATCGTTCCCGTTCTCGGCAGAGCCTTTTTTCCGAAACGGGAAACGTCCGGCTCCTTGTCCCACCAGGAAGGGGCCAGCCCTGAAAGCTCTTGCTGCTCTTCACCTTCCCTGGGCAGCCTATTCACAGGCACAACAGCCCTGGGGAACTGGGCTTTCCCAGAGACACAAGGTCTCATCGTTCCCGTTCTCGGCAGAGCCTTTTTGTCCAAAATGGGAAACGTCCGGCTCCTTCTCCCACTAGGAAGGGGCCAGCCCTGAAAGCTCTTGCTGCTTTTCACCTTCCCTGGGCAGCCTATTCACAGGCACAACAGCCTTGGGCAACTGGGCTTTCCCAGAGATGCAAGGTCTCATCGTTCCCGTTCTCGGCAGAGCCTTTTTTCCAAAACGGGAAACATCCGGCTCCTTCTCCCACTAGGAAGGGGCCAGCCCTGAAAGATCTTGCTGCTCTTCACCTTCCCTGGGCAGCCTATTCACAGGCACAACAGCCCTGGGGAATTGGGCTTTCCCAGAGACGCAAGGTCTCATCGTTCCCGTTCTCGGCAGAGCCTTTTTTCCAAAACGGGAAACGTCCGGCTCCTTCTCCCACCAGGAAGGGGCCAGCCCTGAAAGCTCTTGCTGCTCTTCACCTTCCCTGGGCAGCCTATTCACAGGCACGACAGCCCTGGGGATCTCTGCTTTGCCAGAGACCAAAGGTCTAATGTTGCCCGTTTTCGGCAGAGCCTTTTTTCCAAAACGGGAAATGTCCGGCTCCTTGTCCCTCCAGGAAGGGGCCAGCCCTGAAAGCTGCTGCTGCTCTTCACCTTCCCTGGGCAGCCTATTCACAGGCACAACAGCCCTGGGGAAATGTGCTTCCCCAGAGACGCAAGGTCTCATCGTTCCCTTTATCGGCAGAGCCTTTTTTCCGAAATGGGAAAAGTCCGGCTCCTTGTCCCACCAGGAAGGGGCCAGCCCTGAAAGCTCTTGCTGCTCTTCACCTTCCCTGGGCAGCCTATTCACAGGCACAACAGCCCTGGGGAACTGGGCTTTCCCAGAGACGCAAGGTCACATAGTTCCCATTCTCGGAGAATGCATTTTTCCGAAATGGGAAACGTCCGGCTCCTTCTCCCACCAGGAAGGGGCCAGCCCTGAAAGCTGCTGCTGCTCTTCACCTACCCACTGCAGCCTATTCACAGGCACAACAGCCTTGGGGAACTGGGCTTTCCCAGAGACGCAAGGTCTCATCGTTCCCGTTCTCGGCAGAGCCTTTTTTCCGAAATGGGAAACGTCCGGCTCCTTGTCCCACCAGGAAGGGGCCAGCCCTGAAAGCTCTTGCTGCTCTTCACCTTCCCTGGGCAGCCTATTCACAGGCACAACAGCCCTGGGGATATGTGCTTCCCCAGAGACCCAAGGTCTCATCGTTCCCGTTCTCGGCAGAGCCTTTTTTCCGAAATGGGAAACGTCCGTCTCTTTGCCCCACCAGGAAGGGGCCAGCCCTGAAAGCTCTTGCTGCTCTTCACCTTCCCTGGGCAGCCTATTCACAGGCACAACAGCCCTGGGGATCTGGGCTTTCCCAGAGACGCAAGGTCTCATAGTTCCCGTTCTTGGCAGAGCCTTTTTTCCGAATTGGGAAATGTCCGGCTCCTTCTCCCACCAGGAAGGGGCCAGCCCTGAAAGCTGTTGCTTCTCTTCACCTTCCCTGGGCAGCCTATTCACAGGCACAACAGCCCTGGTGAAATGTGCTTCCCCAGAGACGCAAGGTCTCATCGTTCCCGTTCTCGGCAGAGCCTTTTTTCCAAAACGGGAAACGTCCGGCTCCTTGTCCCACTAGGAAGGGGCCAGCCCTGAAAGCTCTTGCTGCTCTTCACCTTCCCTGGGCAGCCTATTCACAGGCACAACAGCCCTGGGGATCTCTGCTTTCCCAGAGACCAACGGTCTAATGTTGCCCGTTCTCGGCAGAGCCTTTTTTCCAAAACGGGAAACGTCCGGCTCCTTCTCCCACCAGGAAGGGGCCAGCCCTGAAAGCTCTTGCTGCTCTTCACCTTCCCTGGGCAGCCTATTCACAGGCACAACAGCCCTGGGGAACTGGGCTTTCCCAGAGACGCAAGGTCACATCGTTCCCGTTCTCGGAGTGTGCATTTTTCCGAAATGCGAAACATCCGGCTCCTTCTCCCACCAGGAAGGGGCCAGCCCTGAAAGCTCTTGCTGCTCTTCACCTTCCCTGGGCAGCCTATTCACAGGCACAACAGCCCTGCGGATCTGAGCTTTCCCAGAGACGCAAGGTCTCATCGTTCCCGTTTTTGGCAGAGCCTTTTTTCCAAAACGGGAAACGTCCGGCTCTTTCTCCCACCAGGAAGGGGCCAGCCCTGAAAGCTCTTGCTGCTCTTCACCTTCCCTGGGCAGCCTATTCACAGGCACAACAGCCCTGGGGATCTGGGCTTTCCCAGAGACGCAAGGTCTCATCGTTCCCGTTCTCGGCAGAGCCTTTTTTCCGAAACGGGAAACGTCCGGCTCCTTGTCCCACCAGGAAGGGGCCAGCCCTGAAAGCTCTTGCTGCTCTTCACCTTCCCTGGGCAGCCTATTCACAGGCACAACAGCCCTGGGGAACTGGGCTTTCCCAGAGACACAAGGTCTCATCGTTCCCGTTCTCGGCAGAGCCTTTTTGTCCAAAATGGGAAACGTCCGGCTCCTTCTCCCACTAGGAAGGGGCCAGCCCTGAAAGCTCTTGCTGCTTTTCACCTTCCCTGGGCAGCCTATTCACAGGCACAACAGCCTTGGGCAACTGGGCTTTCCCAGAGATGCAAGGTCTCATCGTTCCCGTTCTCGGCAGAGCCTTTTTTCCAAAACGGGAAACATCCGGCTCCTTCTCCCACTAGGAAGGGGCCAGCCCTGAAAGATCTTGCTGCTCTTCACCTTCCCTGGGCAGCCTATTCACAGGCACAACAGCCCTGGGGAATTGGGCTTTCCCAGAGACGCAAGGTCTCATCGTTCCCGTTCTCGGCAGAGCCTTTTTTCCAAAACGGGAAACGTCCGGCTCCTTCTCCCACCAGGAAGGGGCCAGCCCTGAAAGCTCTTGCTGCTCTTCACCTTCCCTGGGCAGCCTATTCACAGGCACGACAGCCCTGGGGATCTCTGCTTTGCCAGAGACCAAAGGTCTAATGTTGCCCGTTTTCGGCAGAGCCTTTTTTCCAAAACGGGAAATGTCCGGCTCCTTGTCCCTCCAGGAAGGGGCCAGCCCTGAAAGCTCTTGCTGCTCTTCACCTTCCCTGGGCAGCCTATTCACAGGCACAACAGCCCTGCGGATCTGGGCTTTCCCAGAGACGCAAGGTCTCATCATGCCCGTTTTCGGCAGAGCCTTTTTTCCGAAATGGGAAACGTCCGGCTCCTTCTCCCACCAGGAAGGGGCCAGCCCTGAAAGCTCTTGCTGCTCTTCACCTTCCCTGGGCAGCCTATTCACAGGCACAACAGCCCTGGGGAGCTGGGCTTTCCCAGAGACGCAAGGTCACATCGTTCCCGTTCTCGGAGGATGCATTTTTCCGAAATGCGAAACATCCGGCTCCTTCTCCCACCAGGAAGGGGCCAGCCCTGAAAGCTCTTGCTGCTCTTCACCTTCCCTGGGCAGCCTATTCACAGGCACAACAGCCCTGGGGAAATGTGCTTCCCCAGAGACGCAAGGTCTCATCGTTCCCTTTATCGGCAGAGCCTTTTTTCCGAAATGGGAAAAGTCCGGCTCCTTGTCCCACCAGGAAGGGGCCAGCCCTGAAAGCTGCTGCTGCTCTTCACCTACCCACTGCAGCCTATTCACAGGCACAACAGCCCTGCGGATCTGGGCTTTCCCAGAGACGCAAGGTCTCATCGTTCCCGTTTTCGGCAGAGCCTTTTTTCCGAAACGGGAAACGTCTGGCTCCTTGTCCCAACAGGAAGGGGCCAGCCCTGAAAGATCTTGCTGCTCTTCACCTTCCCTGGGCAGCCTATTCACAGGCACAACAGCCCTGGGGATCTCTGCTTTCCCAGAGACCAACGGTCTAATGTTGCCCGTTCTCGGCAGAGCCTTTTTTCCAAAACGGGAAACGTCCGGCTCCTTGTCCCACCAGGAAGGGGCCAGCCCTGAAAGCTCTTGCTGCTCTTCACCTTCCCTGGGCAGCCTATTCACAGGCACAACAGCCCTGGGGAACTGGGCTTTCCCAGAGACGCAAGGTCACATCGTTCCCGTTCTCGGAGGGTGCATTTTTCCGAAATGCGAAACATCCGGCTCCTTCTCCCACCAGGAAGGGGCCAGCCCTGAAAGCTCTTGCTGCTCTTCACCTTCCCTGGGCAGCCTATTCACAGGCACAACAGCCCTGGGGATCTGGGCTTTCCCAGAGACGCAAGGTCTCATCGTTCCCGTTCTCGGCAGAGCCTTTTTTCCGAAACGGGAAACGTCCGGCTCCTTGTCCCACAAGGAAGGGGCCAGCCCTGAAAGCTCTTGCTGCTCTTCACCTTCCCTGGGCAGCCTATTCACAGGCACAACAGCCCTGGGGATCTGGGCTTTCCCAGAGACGCAAGGTCTCATCGTTCCCGTTTTCGGCAGAGCCTTTTTTCCAAAACGGGAAACGTCCGGCTCCTTGTCCCACCAGGAAGGGGCCAGCCCTGAAAGCTCTTGCTGCTCTTCACCTTCCCTGGGCAGCCTATTCACAGGCACAACAGCCCTGGGGAACTGGGCTTTCCCAGAGACGCAAGGTCGCATCGTTCCCGTTCTCGGCAGAGCCTTTTTTCCAAAACGGGAAACGTCCGGCTCCTTGTCCCACCAGGAAGGGGCCAGCCCTGAAAGCTCTTGCTGCTCTTCACCTTCCCTGGGCAGCCTATTCACAGGCACAACAGCCCTGGGGATCTGGGCTTTCCCAGAGACGCAAGGTCTCATCGTTCCCGTTCTCAGCAGAGCCTTTTTTCTGAAATGGGAAACGTCCGGCTCCTTCTCCCACCAGGAAGGGGCCAGCCCTGAAAGCTCTTGCTGCTCTTCACCTTCCCTGGGCAGCCTATTCACAGGCACAACAGCCCTGGGGAAATGTGCTTCCCCAGAGACGCAAGGTCTCTTCGTTCCCTTTATCGACAGAGCCTTTTTTCCGAAATGGGAAACGTCCGGCTCCTTGTCCCACCAGGAAGGGGCCAGCCCTGAAAGCTCTTGCTGCTCTTCACCTTCCCTGGGCAGCCTATTCACAGGCACAACAGCCCTGGGGAACTGGGCTTTCCCAGAGACGCAAGGTCACATATTTCCCATTCTCGGAGCATGCATTTTTCCGAAATGGGAAACGTCCGGCTCCTTCTCCCACCAGGAAGGGGCCAGCCCTGAAAGCTGCTGCTGCTCTTCACCTACCCACTGCAGCCTATTCACAGGCACAACAGCACTGGGGATCTGTGCTTTCCCAGAGATGGAGCATCTCAACGTTCTCGTTGTCGGCAGATGCATTTTCCGAAAGTGCAAACGTCCGGCCTCTTCTCCCACAAGGAAGGTGCCAGACCTGAAAGCTGCTGCTGCTCTTCACCTACCCACTGCAGCCTATTCACAGGCACAACAGCACTGGGGATCTGTGCTTTCCCAGAGATGGAGCATCTCAACGTTCTCGTTCTCGGCAGATGCATTTTCCGAAAGTGCAAACGTCCGGCCTCTTCTCCCACAAGGAAGGTGCCAGCCCTGAAAGCTGCTGCTGCTCTTCACCTACCCACTGCAGCCTAGTCACAGGCACAACAGCACTGGGGATCTGTGCTTTCCCAGAGATGGAGCATCTCAACGTTCTCGTTCTCGGCAGATGCATTTTCCGAAAGTGCAAACGTCCGGCCTCTTCTCCCACAAGGAAGGTGCCAGCCCTGAAAGCTGCTGCTGCTCTTCACCTACCCACTGCAGCCTAGTCACAGGCACAACAGCACTGGGGATCTGTGCTTTCCCAGAGATGGAGCATCTCAACGTTCTCGTTCTCGGCAGATGCATTTTTCCGAAAGTGCAAACGTCCGGCCTCTTCTCCCACAAGGAAGGTGCCAGCCCTGAAAGCTCTTGCTGCTCTTCACCTTCCCTGGGCAGCCTATTCACAGGCACAACAGCCCTGGGGAACTGGGCTTTCCCAGAGACGCAAGGTCTCATCATTCCCGTTCTTGGCAGAGCCTTTTTTCCGAAACGGGAAACGTCCGGCTCCTTCTCCCACCAGGAAGGGGCCAGCCCTGAAAGCTCTTGCTGCTCTTCACCTTCCCTGGGCAGCCTATTCACAGGCACAACAGCCCTGCGGATCTGGGCTTTCCCAGAGACGCAAGGTCTCATCGTTCCCATTCTCAGAAAAGCCTTTTTTCCAAAACGGGAAACGTCCGGCTCCTTGTCCCACCAGGAAGGGGCCAGCCCTGAAAGCTCTTGCTGCTCTTCACCTTCCCTGGGCAGCCTATTCACAGGCACAACAGCCCTGGGGAACTGGGCTTTCCCAGAGACGCAAGGTCTCATCTTTCCCGTTCTTGGCAGAGCCTTTTTTCCGAAACGGCAAACGTCCGGCTCCTTGTTCCACCAGGAAGGGGCCAGCCCTGAAAGCTCTTGCTGCTCTTCACCTTCCCTGGGCAGCCTATTCACAGGCACAACAGCACTGGGGATCTGGGCTTCCCCAGAGACGCAAGGTCTCATCGTTCCCGTTCTCGGCAGAGCCTTTTTTCCGAAACGGGAAACGTCCGGCTCCTTGTCCCACCAGGAAGGGGCCAGCCCTGAAAGCTCTTGCTGCTCTTCACCTTCCCTGGGCAGCCTATTCACAGGCACAACAGCCCTGGGGAACTGGGCTTTCCCAGAGACGCAAGGTCACATGGTTCCCGTTCTCGGCAGAGCCTTTTTTCCAAAACGGGAAACGTCCGGCTCCTTCTCCCACCAGGAAGGGGCCAGCCCTGAAAGCTCTTGCTGCTCTTCACCTTCCCTGGGCAGCCTATTCACAGGCACAACAGCCCTGGGGAACTGGGCTTTCCCAGAGACGCAAGGTCACATCGTTCCCGTTCTCGGAGGATGCATATTTCCGAAATGTGAAACATCCGGCTCCTTCTCCCACCAGGAAGGGGCCAGCCCTGAAAGCTCTTGCTGCTCTTCACCTTCCCTGGGCAGCCTATTCACAGGCACAACAGCCCTGGGGATCTGGGCTTTCCCAGAGACGCAAGGTCTCATCGTTCCCATTTTTGGCAGAGCCTTTTTTCCAAAACGGGAAACGTCCGGCTCCTTGTCCCACCAGGAAGGGGCCAGCCCTGAAAGCTCTTGCTGCTCTTCACCTTCCCTGGGCAGCCTATTAACAGGCACAACAGCCCTGCGGATCTGGGCTTTCCCAGAGACGCAAGGTCTCATCGTTCCCGTTGTCGGCAGAGCCTTTTTTCCGAAACGGGAAACGTCCGGCTCCTTGTCCCACCAGGAAGGGGCCAGGCCTGAAAGCTGTTGCTGCTCTTCACCTTCCCTGGGCAGCCTATTCACAGGCACAACAGCCCTGGGGATCTGGGCTTTCCCAGAGACGCAAGGTCTCATCGTTCCCGTTCTCGGCAGAGCCTTTTTTCCGAAATGGGAAACGTCCGGCTCCTTGTCCCACCAGGAAGGGGCCAGCCCTGAAAGCTGGTGCTGCTCTTCACCTTCCCTGGGCAGCCTATTCACAGGCACAACAGCCCTGGGGAACTGGGCTTTCCCAGAGACCCAAGGTCTAATGTTGCCCGTTCTCGGCAGAGCCTTTTATCTGAAATGGGAAACGTCCGTCTCTTTGTCCCACCAGGAAGGGGCCAGCCCTGAAAGCTGTTGCTTCTCTTCACCTTCCCTGGGCAGCCTATTCACAGGCACAACAGCCCTGGGGAACTGGGCTTTCCCAGAGACGTAAGGTCTCATCGTTCCCGTTCTCGGCAGAGCCTTTTTTCCAAAACGGGAAACGTCCGGCTCCTTGTCCCACCAGGAAGGGGCCAGCCCTGAAAGCTCTTGCTGCTCTTCACCTTCCCTGGGCAGCCTATTCACAGGCACAACAGCCCTGCGGATCTGGGCTTTCCCAGAGACGCAAGGTCTCATCGTTCCCGTTCTCGGCAGAGCCTTTTTTCCAAAACGGGAAATGTCCGGCTCCTTGTCCCACCAGGAAGGGGCCAGCCCTGAAAGCTGTTGCTGCTCTTCACCTACCCACTGCAGCCTATTCACAGGCACAACAGCCCTGGGGATCTGTGCTTTCCCAGAGATGGAGCATCTCAACGTTCTCGTTCTCGGCAGATGCATTTTTCCGGAAGTGCAAACGTCCGGCCTCTTCTCCCACAAGGAAGGTGCCAGTCCTGAAAGCTGCTGCTGCTCTTCACCTACCCACTGCAGCCTATTCACAGGCACAACAGCACTGGGGATCTGGGCTTTCCCAGAGATGGAGCATCTCAACGTTCTCGTTCTCGGCAGATGCATTTTCCTAAAGTGCAAACGTCTGGCCTCTTCTCCCACAAGGAAGGTGCCAGCCCTGAAAGCTGCTGCTGCTCTTCACCTACCCACTGCAGCCTATTCACAGGCACAACAGCCTTGGGGAACTGGGCTTTCCCAGAGACGCAAGGTCTCATCGTTCCCGTTCTCGGCAGAGCCTTTTTTCTGAAATGGGAAACGCCCGGCTCCTTCTCCCACCAGGAAGGGGCCAGCCCTGAAAGCTGGTGCTGCTCTTCACCTTCCCTGGGCAGCCTATTCACAGGCACAACAGCACTGGGGAACTGGGCTTTCCCAGAGACGCAAGGTCACATAGTTCCCGTTCTCGGAGAATGCATTTTTCCGAAATGGGAAACGTCCGGCTCCTTCTCCCACAAGGAAGGTGCCAGCCCTGAAAGCTGCTGCTGCTCTTCACCTACCCACTGCAGCCTAGTCACAGGCACAACAGCACTGGGGATCTGTGCTTTCCCAGAGATGGAGCATCTCAACGTTCTCGTTCTCGGCAGATGCATTTTCCGAAAGTGCAAACGTCCGGCCTCTTCTCCCACAAGGAAGGTGCCAGCCCTGAAAGCTGCTGCTGCTCTTCACCTACCCACTGCAGCCTAGTCACAGGCACAACAGCCCTGGGGATCTGTGCTTTCCCAGAGATGGAGCATCTCAACGTTCTCGTTCTCGGCAGATGCATTTTCCGAAAGTGCAAACGTCCGGCCTCTTCTCCCACAAGGAAGGTGCCAGCCCTGAAAGCTGCTGCTGCTCTTCACCTACCCACTGCAGCCTATTCACAGGCACAACAGCACTGGGGATCTGTGCTTTCCCAGAGATGGAGCATCTCAACGTTCTCGTTCTCGGCAGATGCATTTTTCCGAAAGTGCAAACGTCCGGCCTCTTCTCCCACAAGGAAGGTGCCAGCCCTGAAAGCTGCTGCTGCTCTTCACCTACCCACTGCAGCCTATTCACAGGCACAACAGCACTGGGGATCTGTGCTTTCCCAGAGATGGAGCATCTCAACGTTCTCGTTCTCGGCAGATGCATTTTCTGAAAGTGCAAACGTCCGGCCTCTTCTCCCACAAGGAAGGTGCCAGCCCTGAAAGCTGCTGCTGCTCTTCACCTACCCACTGCAGCCTATTCACAGGCACAACAGCAATGGGGATCTGGGCTTTCCCAGAGACGCAAGGTCTCATCATTCCCGTTCTTGGCAGAGCCTTTTTTCCAAAACGGGAAACGTCCGGCTCCTTCTCCCACCGGGAAGGGGCCAGCCCTGAAAGCTCTTGCTGCTCTTCACCTTCCCTGGGCAGCCTATTCACAGGCACAACAGCCCTGCGGATCTGGGCTTTCCCAGAGACGCAAGGTCTCATCGTTCCCGTTCTCGGCAGAGCCTTTTTTCCAAAACGGGAAACGTCCGGCTCCTTGTCCCACCAGGAAGGGGCCAGCCCTGAAAGCTGGTGCTGCTCTTCACCTTCCCTGGGCAGCCTATTCACAGGCACAACAGCCCTGCGGATCTCTGCTTTCCCAGAGACGCAAGGTCGCATCGTTCCCGTTCTCGGCAGAGCCTTTTTTCCGAAATGGGAAACGTCCGGCTCCTTGTCCCACCAGGAAGGGGCCAGCCCTGAAAGCTCTTGCTGCTCTTCACCTTCCCTGGGCAGCCTATTCACAGGCACAACAGCCCTGCGGATCTCTGCTTTCCCAGAGACGCAAGGTCTCATCGTTCCCGTTCTCGGCAGAGCCTTTTTTCCGAAACGGGAAACGTCCGGCTCCTTGTCCCACCAGGAAGGGGCCAGTCCTGAAAGCTCTTGCTGCTCTTCACCTTCCCTGGGCAGCCTATTCACAGGCACAACAGCCCTGGGGATCTGGGCTTTCCCAGAGACGCAAGGTCTCATCGTTCCCGTTCTTGGCAGAGCCTTTTTTCCGAAATGGGAAATGTCCGGCTCATTCTCCCACCAGGAAGGGGACAGCCCTGAAAGCTCTTGCTGCTCTTCACCTTCCCTGGGCAGCCTATTCACAGGCACAACAGCACTGGGGATCTGGGCTTCCCCAGAGACGCAAGGTCTCATCGTTCCCGTTCTCGGCAGAGCCTTTTTTCCGAAACGGGAAACGTCCGGCTCCTTGTCCCACCAGGAAGGGTCCAGTCCTGAAAGCTCTTGCTGCTCTTCACCTTCCCTGGGCAGCCTATTCACAGGCACAACAGCCCTGGGGATCTCTGCTTTCCCAGAGACCAAAGGTCTAATGTTGCCCGTTCTCGGCAGAGCCTTTGTTCCAAAACGGGAAACGTCCGGCTCCTTCTCCCACCAGGAAGGGGCCAGCCCTGAAAGCTCTTGCTGCTCTTCACCTTCCCTGGGCAGCCCATTCACAGGCACAACAGCCCTGGGGAGCTGGGCTTTCCCAGAGATGGAGCATCTCAACGTTCTCGTTCTCGGCAGATGCATTTTCCGAAAGTGCAAACGTCCGGCCTCTTCTCCCACAAGGAAGGTGCCAGCCCTGAAAGCTGCTGCTGCTCTTCACCTACCCACTGCAGCCTAGTCACAGGCACAACAGCACTGGGGATCTGTGCTTTCCCAGAGATGGAGCATCTCAACGTTCTCGTTCTCGGCAGATGCATTTTTCCGGAAGTGCAAACGTCCGGCCTCTTCTCCCACAAGGAAGGTGCCAGCCCTGAAAGCTGCTGCTGCTCTTCACCTACCCACTGCAGCCTATTCACAGGCACAACAGCACTGGGGATCTGTGCTTTCCCAGAGATGGAGCATCTCAACGTTCTCGTTCTCGGCAGATGCATTTTCCGAAAGTGCAAACGTCCGGCCTCTTCTCCCACAAGGAAGGTGCCAGCCCTGAAAGCTGCTGCTGCTCTTCACCTACCCACTGCAGCCTAGTCACAGGCACAACAGCACTGGGGATCTGTGCTTTCCCAGAGATGGAGCATCTCAACGTTCTCGTTCTCGGCAGATGCATTTTCCGAAAGTGCAAACGTCCGGCCTCTTCTCCCACAAGGAAGGTGCCAGCCCTGAAAGCTGCTGCTGCTCTTCACCTACCCACTGCAGCCTATTCACAGGCACAACAGCTCTGGGGATCTGTGCTTTCCCAGAGATGGAGCATCTCAACGTTCTCGTTCTCGGCAGATGCATTTTCCGAAAGTGCAAACGTCCGGCCTCTTCTCCCACAAGGAAGGTGCCAGCCCTGAAAGCTGCTGCTGCTCTTCACCTACCCACTGCAGCCTATTCACAGGCACAACAGCACTGGGGATCTGTGCTTTCCCAGAGATGGAGCATCTCAACGTTCTCGTTCTCGGCAGATGCATTTTCCGAAAGTGCAAACGTCCGGCCTCTTCTCCCACAAGGAAGGTGCCAGCCCTGAAAGCTGCTGCTGCTCTTCACCTTCCCTGGGCAGCCTATTCACAGGCACAACAGCCCTGGGGATCTGGGCTTTCCCAGAGACGCAAGGTCTCATAGTTCCCGTTCTTGGCAGAGCCTTTGTTCCGAAACGGGAAACGTCCGGCTCCTTCTCCCACCAGGAAGGGGCCAGCCCTGAAAGCTCTTGCTGCTCTTCACCTTCCCTGGGCAGCCTATTCACAGGCACAACAGCCCTGCGGATCTCTGCTTTCCCAGAGACGCAAGGTCTCATCGTTCCCGTTCTCGGCAGAGCCTTTTTTCCGAAATGGGAAACGTCCGGCTCCTTCTCCCACCAGGAAGGGGCCAGACCTGAAAGCTCTTGCTGCTCTTCACCTTCCCTGGGCAGCCTATTCACAGGCACAACAGCAATGGGGATCTGGGCTTTCCCAGAGACGCAAGGTCTCATCGTTCCCGTTCTTGGCAGAGCCTTTTTTCCAAAATGGGAAACGTCCGGCTCATTCTCCCACCAGGAAGGGGCCAGCCCTGAAAGCTCTTGCTGCTCTTCACCTTCCCTGGGCAGCCTATTCACAGGCACAACAGCCCTGCGGATCTGGGCTTTCCCAGAGACGCAAGGTCTCATCGTTCCCGTTCTCGGCAGAGCCTTTTTTCCGAAACGGGAAACGTCCGGCTCCTTGTCCCACCAGGAAGGGGCCAGCCCTGAAAGCTCTTGCTGCTCTTCAACTTCCCTGGGCAGCCTATTCACAGGCACAACAGCCCTGGGGATCTCTGCTTTCCCAGAGACCAAAGGTCTAATGTTGCCCGTTCTCGGCAGAGCCTTTTTTCCAAAACGGGAAACGTCCGGCTCCTTGTCCCACCAGGAAGGGGCCAGCCCTGAAAGCTCTTGCTGCTCTTCACCTTCCCTGGGCAGCCTATTCACAGGCACAACAGCCCTGGGGAGCTGGGCTTTCCCAGAGACGCAAGGTCACATCTTTCCCGTTCTCGGAGGATGCATTTTTCCGAAATGCGAAACATCCGGCTCATTCTCCCACCAGGAAGGGGCCAGCCCTGAAAGCTCTTGCTGCTCTTCACCTTCCCTGGGCAGCCTATTCACAGGCACAACAGCCCTGGGGATCTGGGCTTTCCCAGAGACGCAAGGTCTCATCGTTCCCATTTTTGGCAGAGCCTTTTTTCCAAAACGGGAAACGTCCGGCTCCTTGTCCCACCAGGAAGGGGCCAGCCCTGAAAGCTCTTGCTGCTCTTCACCTTCCCTGGGCAGCCTATTCACAGGCACAACAGCCCTGGGGAACTGGGCTTTCCCAGAGACGCAAGGTCTCATCGTTCCCGTTCTCGGCAGAGCCTGTTTTCCGAAACGGGAAACGTCCGGCTCCTTGTCCCACCAGGAAGGGGCCAGCCCTGAAAGCTGGTGCTGGTCTTCACCTTCCCTGGGCAGCCTATTCACAGGCACAACAGCCCTGGGGAACTGGGCTTTCCCAGAGACCCAAGGTCTAATGTTGCCCGTTCTCGGCAGAGCCCTTTTTCTGAAATGGGAAACGTCCGTCTCTTTGTCCCACCAGGAAGGGGCCAGCCCTGAAAGCTGTTGCTTCTCTTCACCTTCCCTGGGCAGCCTATTCACAGGCACAACAGCCCTGGGGAACTGGGCTTTCCCAGAGACGTAAGGTCTCATCGTTCCCGTTCTCGGCAGAGCCTTTTTTCCAAAACGGGAAACGTCCGGCTCCTTGTCCCACCAGGAAGGGGCCAGCCCTGAAAGCTCTTGCTGCTCTTCACCTTCCCTGGGCAGCCTATTCACAGGCACAACAGCCCTGGGGAACTGGGCTTTCCCAGAGACGCAAGGTCTCATCGTTCCCGTTGTCGGCAGAGCCTTTTTTCCGAAACGGGAAACGTCCGGCTCCTTGTCCCACCAGGAAGGGGCCAGCCCTGAAAGCTCTTGCTGCTCTTCACCTACCCACTGCAGCCTATTCACAGGCACAACAGCACTGGGGATCTGTGCTTTCCCAGAGATGGAGCATCTCAACGTTCTCGTTCTCGGCAGATGCATTTTTCCGAAAGTGCAAATGTCCGGCCTATTCTCCCACAAGGAAGGTGCCAGCCCTGAAAGCTGCTGCTGCTCTTCACCTACCCACTGCAGCCTATTCACAGGCACAACAGCACTGGGGATCTGTGCTTTCCCAGAGATGGAGCATCTCAACGTTCTCGTTCTCGCAGATGCATTTTCCGAAAGTGCAAACGTCCGGCCTCTTCTCCCACAAGGAAGGTGCCAGCCCTGAAAGCTGCTGCTGCTCTTCACCTACCCACTGCAGCCTATTCACAGGCACAACAGCACTGGGGATCTGTGCTTTCCCAGAGATGGAGCATCTCAACGTTCTCGTTCTCGGCAGATGCATTTTCCGAAAGTGCAAACGTCCGGCCTCTTCTCCCACAAGGAAGGTGCCAGTCCTGAAAGCTGCTGCTGCTCTTCACCTACCCCCTGCAGCCTATTCACAGGCACAACAGCACTGGGGATCTGTGCTTTCCCAGAGATGGAGCATCTCAACGTTCTCGTTCTCGGCAGATGCATTTTCCGAAAGTGCAAACGTCCGGCCTCTTCTCCCACAAGGAAGGTGCCAGTCCTGAAAGCTCTTGCTGCTCTTCACCTTCCCTGGGCAGCCTATTCACAGGCACAACAGCCCTGGGGAGCTGGGCTTTCCCAGAGACGCAAGGTCACATCGTTCCCGTTCTCGGAGCATGCATTTTTCCGAAATGCGAAACATCCGGCTCATTCTCCCACCAGGAAGGGGCCAGCCCTGAAAGCTCTTGCTGCTCTTCACCTTCCCTGGGCAGCCTATTCACAGGCACAACAGCCCTGGGGATCTGGGCTTTCCCAGAGACGCAAGGTCTCATCATTCCCGTTCTTGGCAGAGCCTTTGTTCCGAAACGGGAAACGTCCGGCTCCTTCTCCCACCAGGAAGGGGCCAGCCCTGAAAGCTCTTGCTGCTCTTCACCTTCCCTGGGCAGCCTATTCACAGGCACAACAGCCCTGCGGATCTCTGCTTTCCCAGAGACGCAAGGTCTCATCGTTCCCGTTCTCGGCAGAGCCTTTTTTCCAAAACGGGAAACGTCCGGCTCCTTGTCCCACCAGGAAGGGGCCAGCCCTGAAAGCTCTTGCTGCTCTTCACCTTCCCTGGGCAGCCTATTCACAGGCACAACAGCCCTGGGGAGCTGGGCTTTCCCAGAGACGCAAGGTCTCATCGTTCCCGTTCTCGGAGGATGCATTTTTCCGAAATGCGAAACATCCGGCTCATTCTCCCACCAGGAAGGGGCCAGCCCTGAAAGCTCTTGCTGCTCTTCACCTTCCCTGGGCAGCCTATTCACAGGCACAACAGCCCTGGGGATCTGGGCTTTCCCAGAGACGCAAGGTCTCATCGTTCCCATTTTTGGCAGAGCCTTTTTTCCAAAACGGGAAACGTCCGGCTCCTTGTCCCACCAGGAAGGGGCCAGCCCTGAAAGCTCTTGCTGCTCTTCACCTTCCCTGGGCAGCCTATTCACAGGCACAACAGCCCTGGGGAACTGGGCTTTCCCAGAGACGCAAGGTCTCATCGTTCCCGTTCTCGGCAGAGCCTTTTTTCCGAAACGGGAAACGTCCGGCTCCTTGTCCCACCAGGAAGGGGCCAGCCCTGAAAGCTGGTGCTGGTCTTCACCTTCCCTGGGCAGCCTATTCACAGGCACAACAGCCCTGGGGAACTGGGCTTTCCCAGAGACCCAAGGTCTAATGTTGCCCGTTCTCGGCAGAGCCCTTTTTCTGAAATGGGAAACGTCCGTCTCTTTGTCCCACCAGGAAGGGGCCAGCCCTGAAAGCTGTTGCTTCTCTTCACCTTCCCTGGGCAGCCTATTCACAGGCACAACAGCCCTGGGGAACTGGGCTTTCCCAGAGACGTAAGGTCTCATCGTTCCCGTTCTCGGCAGAGCCTTTTTTCCAAAATGGGAAACGTCCGGCTCATTCTCCCACCAGGAAGGGGCCAGCCCTGAAAGCTCTTGCTGCTCTTCACCTTCCCTGGGCAGCCTATTCACAGGCACAACAGCCCTGCGGATCTGGGCTTTCCCAGAGACGCAAGGTCTCATCGTTCCCGTTCTCGGCAGAGCCTTTTTTCCGAAACGGGAAACGTCCGGCTCCTTGTCCCACCAGGAAGGGGCCAGCCCTGAAAGCTCTTGCTGCTCTTCAACTTCCCTGGGCAGCCTATTCACAGGCACAACAGCCCTGGGGATCTCTGCTTTCCCAGAGACCAAAGGTCTAATGTTGCCCGTTCTCGGCAGAGCCTTTTTTCCAAAACGGGAAACGTCCGGCTCCTTGTCCCACCAGGAAGGGGCCAGCCCTGAAAGCTCTTGCTGCTCTTCACCTTCCCTGGGCAGCCTATTCACAGGCACAACAGCCCTGGGGAGCTGGGCTTTCCCAGAGACGCAAGGTCACATCTTTCCCGTTCTCGGAGGATGCATTTTTCCGAAATGCGAAACATCCGGCTCATTCTCCCACCAGGAAGGGGCCAGCCCTGAAAGCTCTTGCTGCTCTTCACCTTCCCTGGGCAGCCTATTCACAGGCACAACAGCCCTGGGGATCTGGGCTTTCCCAGAGACGCAAGGTCTCATCGTTCCCATTTTTGGCAGAGCCTTTTTTCCAAAACGGGAAACGTCCGGCTCCTTGTCCCACCAGGAAGGGGCCAGCCCTGAAAGCTCTTGCTGCTCTTCACCTTCCCTGGGCAGCCTATTCACAGGCACAACAGCCCTGGGGAACTGGGCTTTCCCAGAGACGCAAGGTCTCATCGTTCCCGTTCTCGGCAGAGCCTGTTTTCCGAAACGGGAAACGTCCGGCTCCTTGTCCCACCAGGAAGGGGCCAGCCCTGAAAGCTGGTGCTGGTCTTCACCTTCCCTGGGCAGCCTATTCACAGGCACAACAGCCCTGGGGAACTGGGCTTTCCCAGAGACCCAAGGTCTAATGTTGCCCGTTCTCGGCAGAGCCTTTGTTCCAAAACGGGAAACGTCCGGCTCCTTCTCCCACCAGGAAGGGGCCAGCCCTGAAAGCTCTTGCTGCTCTTCACCTTCCCTGGGCAGCCCATTCACAGGCACAACAGCCCTGGGGAGCTGGGCTTTCCCAGAGATGGAGCATCTCAACGTTCTCGTTCTCGGCAGATGCATTTTCCGAAAGTGCAAACGTCCGGCCTCTTCTCCCACAAGGAAGGTGCCAGCCCTGAAAGCTGCTGCTGCTCTTCACCTACCCACTGCAGCCTAGTCACAGGCACAACAGCACTGGGGATCTGTGCTTTCCCAGAGATGGAGCATCTCAACGTTCTCGTTCTCGGCAGATGCATTTTTCCGGAAGTGCAAACGTCCGGCCTCTTCTCCCACAAGGAAGGTGCCAGCCCTGAAAGCTGCTGCTGCTCTTCACCTACCCACTGCAGCCTATTCACAGGCACAACAGCACTGGGGATCTGTGCTTTCCCAGAGATGGAGCATCTCAACGTTCTCGTTCTCGGCAGATGCATTTTCCGAAAGTGCAAACGTCCGGCCTCTTCTCCCACAAGGAAGGTGCCAGCCCTGAAAGCTGCTGCTGCTCTTCACCTACCCACTGCAGCCTATTCACAGGCACAACAGCACTGGGGATCTGTGCTTTCCCAGAGATGGAGCATCTCAACGTTCTCGTTCTCGGCAGATGCATTTTCCGAAAGTGCAAACGTCCGGCCTCTTCTCCCACAAGGAAGGTGCCAGCCCTGAAAGCTGCTGCTGCTCTTCACCTACCCACTGCAGCCTATTCACAGGCACAACAGCTCTGGGGATCTGTGCTTTCCCAGAGATGGAGCATCTCAACGTTCTCGTTCTCGGCAGATGCATTTTCCGAAAGTGCAAACGTCCGGCCTCTTCTCCCACAAGGAAGGTGCCAGCCCTGAAAGCTGCTGCTGCTCTTCACCTACCCACTGCAGCCTATTCACAGGCACAACAGCACTGGGGATCTGTGCTTTCCCAGAGATGGAGCATCTCAACGTTCTCGTTCTCGGCAGATGCATTTTCCGAAAGTGCAAACGTCCGGCCTCTTCTCCCACAAGGAAGGTGCCAGCCCTGAAAGCTGCTGCTGCTCTTCACCTTCCCTGGGCAGCCTATTCACAGGCACAACAGCCCTGGGGATCTGGGCTTTCCCAGAGACGCAAGGTCTCATAGTTCCCGTTCTTGGCAGAGCCTTTGTTCCGAAACGGGAAACGTCCGGCTCCTTCTCCCACCAGGAAGGGGCCAGCCCTGAAAGCTCTTGCTGCTCTTCACCTTCCCTGGGCAGCCTATTCACAGGCACAACAGCCCTGCGGATCTCTGCTTTCCCAGAGACGCAAGGTCTCATCGTTCCCGTTCTCGGCAGAGCCTTTTTTCCGAAATGGGAAACGTCCGGCTCCTTCTCCCACCAGGAAGGGGCCAGACCTGAAAGCTCTTGCTGCTCTTCACCTTCCCTGGGCAGCCTATTCACAGGCACAACAGCAATGGGGATCTGGGCTTTCCCAGAGACGCAAGGTCTCATCGTTCCCGTTCTTGGCAGAGCCTTTTTTCCAAAATGGGAAACGTCCGGCTCATTCTCCCACCAGGAAGGGGCCAGCCCTGAAAGCTCTTGCTGCTCTTCACCTTCCCTGGGCAGCCTATTCACAGGCACAACAGCCCTGCGGATCTGGGCTTTCCCAGAGACGCAAGGTCTCATCGTTCCCGTTCTCGGCAGAGCCTTTTTTCCGAAACGGGAAACGTCCGGCTCCTTGTCCCACCAGGAAGGGGCCAGCCCTGAAAGCTCTTGCTGCTCTTCAACTTCCCTGGGCAGCCTATTCACAGGCACAACAGCCCTGGGGATCTCTGCTTTCCCAGAGACCAAAGGTCTAATGTTGCCCGTTCTCGGCAGAGCCTTTTTTCCAAAACGGGAAACGTCCGGCTCCTTGTCCCACCAGGAAGGGGCCAGCCCTGAAAGCTCTTGCTGCTCTTCACCTTCCCTGGGCAGCCTATTCACAGGCACAACAGCCCTGGGGAGCTGGGCTTTCCCAGAGACGCAAGGTCACATCTTTCCCGTTCTCGGAGGATGCATTTTTCCGAAATGCGAAACATCCGGCTCATTCTCCCACCAGGAAGGGGCCAGCCCTGAAAGCTCTTGCTGCTCTTCACCTTCCCTGGGCAGCCTATTCACAGGCACAACAGCCCTGGGGATCTGGGCTTTCCCAGAGACGCAAGGTCTCATCGTTCCCATTTTTGGCAGAGCCTTTTTTCCAAAACGGGAAACGTCCGGCTCCTTGTCCCACCAGGAAGGGGCCAGCCCTGAAAGCTCTTGCTGCTCTTCACCTTCCCTGGGCAGCCTATTCACAGGCACAACAGCCCTGGGGAACTGGGCTTTCCCAGAGACGCAAGGTCTCATCGTTCCCGTTCTCGGCAGAGCCTGTTTTCCGAAACGGGAAACGTCCGGCTCCTTGTCCCACCAGGAAGGGGCCAGCCCTGAAAGCTGGTGCTGGTCTTCACCTTCCCTGGGCAGCCTATTCACAGGCACAACAGCCCTGGGGAACTGGGCTTTCCCAGAGACCCAAGGTCTAATGTTGCCCGTTCTCGGCAGAGCCCTTTTTCTGAAATGGGAAACGTCCGTCTCTTTGTCCCACCAGGAAGGGGCCAGCCCTGAAAGCTGTTGCTTCTCTTCACCTTCCCTGGGCAGCCTATTCACAGGCACAACAGCCCTGGGGAACTGGGCTTTCCCAGAGACGTAAGGTCTCATCGTTCCCGTTCTCGGCAGAGCCTTTTTTCCAAAACGGGAAACGTCCGGCTCCTTGTCCCACCAGGAAGGGGCCAGCCCTGAAAGCTCTTGCTGCTCTTCACCTTCCCTGGGCAGCCTATTCACAGGCACAACAGCCCTGGGGAACTGGGCTTTCCCAGAGACGCAAGGTCTCATCGTTCCCGTTGTCGGCAGAGCCTTTTTTCCGAAACGGGAAACGTCCGGCTCCTTGTCCCACCAGGAAGGGGCCAGCCCTGAAAGCTCTTGCTGCTCTTCACCTACCCACTGCAGCCTATTCACAGGCACAACAGCACTGGGGATCTGTGCTTTCCCAGAGATGGAGCATCTCAACGTTCTCGTTCTCGGCAGATGCATTTTTCCGAAAGTGCAAATGTCCGGCCTATTCTCCCACAAGGAAGGTGCCAGCCCTGAAAGCTGCTGCTGCTCTTCACCTACCCACTGCAGCCTATTCACAGGCACAACAGCACTGGGGATCTGTGCTTTCCCAGAGATGGAGCATCTCAACGTTCTCGTTCTCGCAGATGCATTTTCCGAAAGTGCAAACGTCCGGCCTCTTCTCCCACAAGGAAGGTGCCAGCCCTGAAAGCTGCTGCTGCTCTTCACCTACCCACTGCAGCCTATTCACAGGCACAACAGCACTGGGGATCTGTGCTTTCCCAGAGATGGAGCATCTCAACGTTCTCGTTCTCGGCAGATGCATTTTCCGAAAGTGCAAACGTCCGGCCTCTTCTCCCACAAGGAAGGTGCCAGTCCTGAAAGCTGCTGCTGCTCTTCACCTACCCCCTGCAGCCTATTCACAGGCACAACAGCACTGGGGATCTGTGCTTTCCCAGAGATGGAGCATCTCAACGTTCTCGTTCTCGGCAGATGCATTTTCCGAAAGTGCAAACGTCCGGCCTCTTCTCCCACAAGGAAGGTGCCAGTCCTGAAAGCTCTTGCTGCTCTTCACCTTCCCTGGGCAGCCTATTCACAGGCACAACAGCCCTGGGGAGCTGGGCTTTCCCAGAGACGCAAGGTCACATCGTTCCCGTTCTCGGAGGATGCATTTTTCCGAAATGCGAAACATCCGGCTCATTCTCCCACCAGGAAGGGGCCAGCCCTGAAAGCTCTTGCTGCTCTTCACCTTCCCTGGGCAGCCTATTCACAGGCACAACAGCCCTGGGGATCTGGGCTTTCCCAGAGACGCAAGGTCTCATCATTCCCGTTCTTGGCAGAGCCTTTGTTCCGAAACGGGAAACGTCCGGCTCCTTCTCCCACCAGGAAGGGGCCAGCCCTGAAAGCTCTTGCTGCTCTTCACCTTCCCTGGGCAGCCTATTCACAGGCACAACAGCCCTGCGGATCTCTGCTTTCCCAGAGACGCAAGGTCTCATCGTTCCCGTTCTCGGCAGAGCCTTTTTTCCAAAACGGGAAACGTCCGGCTCCTTCTCCCACCAGGAAGGGGCCAGCCCTGAAAGCTCTTGCTGCTCTTCACCTTCCCTGGGCAGCCTATTCACAGGCACAACAGCCCTGGGGAGCTGGGCTTTCCCAGAGACGCAAGGTCTCATCGTTCCCGTTCTCGGAGGATGCATTTTTCCGAAATGCGAAACATCCGGCTCATTCTCCCACCAGGAAGGGGCCAGCCCTGAAAGCTCTTGCTGCTCTTCACCTTCCCTGGGCAGCCTATTCACAGGCACAACAGCCCTGGGGATCTGGGCTTTCCCAGAGACGCAAGGTCTCATCGTTCCCATTTTTGGCAGAGCCTTTTTTCCAAAACGGGAAACGTCCGGCTCCTTGTCCCACCAGGAAGGGGCCAGCCCTGAAAGCTCTTGCTGCTCTTCACCTTCCCTGGGCAGCCTATTCACAGGCACAACAGCCCTGGGGAACTGGGCTTTCCCAGAGACGCAAGGTCTCATCGTTCCCGTTCTCGGCAGAGCCTTTTTTCCGAAACGGGAAACGTCCGGCTCCTTGTCCCACCAGGAAGGGGCCAGCCCTGAAAGCTGGTGCTGGTCTTCACCTTCCCTGGGCAGCCTATTCACAGGCACAACAGCCCTGGGGAACTGGGCTTTCCCAGAGACCCAAGGTCTAATGTTGCCCGTTCTCGGCAGAGCCCTTTTTCTGAAATGGGAAACGTCCGTCTCTTTGTCCCACCAGGAAGGGGCCAGCCCTGAAAGCTGTTGCTTCTCTTCACCTTCCCTGGGCAGCCTATTCACAGGCACAACAGCCCTGGGGAACTGGGCTTTCCCAGAGACGTAAGGTCTCATCGTTCCCGTTCTCGGCAGAGCCTTTTTTCCAAAATGGGAAACGTCCGGCTCATTCTCCCACCAGGAAGGGGCCAGCCCTGAAAGCTCTTGCTGCTCTTCACCTTCCCTGGGCAGCCTATTCACAGGCACAACAGCCCTGGGGATCTGGGCTTTCCCAGAGACGCAAGGTCTCATCGTTCCCGTTCTCGGCAGAGCCTTTTTTCCGAAACGGGAAACGTCCGGCTCCTTGTCCCACCAGGAAGGGGCCAGCCCTGAAAGCTCTTGCTGCTCTTCAACTTCCCTGGGCAGCCTATTCACAGGCACAACAGCCCTGGGGATCTCTGCTTTCCCAGAGACCAAAGGTCTAATGTTGCCCGTTCTCGGCAGAGCCTTTTTTCCAAAACGGGAAACGTCCGGCTCCTTGTCCCACCAGGAAGGGGCCAGCCCTGAAAGCTCTTGCTGCTCTTCACCTTCCCTGGGCAGCCTATTCACAGGCACAACAGCCCTGGGGAGCTGGGCTTTCCCAGAGACGCAAGGTCACATCTTTCCCGTTCTCGGAGGATGCATTTTTCCGAAATGCGAAACATCCGGCTCATTCTCCCACCAGGAAGGGGCCAGCCCTGAAAGCTCTTGCTGCTCTTCACCTTCCCTGGGCAGCCTATTCACAGGCACAACAGCCCTGGGGATCTGGGCTTTCCCAGAGACGCAAGGTCTCATCGTTCCCATTTTTGGCAGAGCCTTTTTTCCAAAACGGGAAACGTCCGGCTCCTTGTCCCACCAGGAAGGGGCCAGCCCTGAAAGCTCTTGCTGCTCTTCACCTTCCCTGGGCAGCCTATTCACAGGCACAACAGCCCTGGGGAACTGGGCTTTCCCAGAGACGCAAGGTCTCATCGTTCCCGTTCTCGGCAGAGCCTGTTTTCCGAAACGGGAAACGTCCGGCTCCTTGTCCCACCAGGAAGGGGCCAGCCCTGAAAGCTGGTGCTGGTCTTCACCTTCCCTGGGCAGCCTATTCACAGGCACAACAGCCCTGGGGAACTGGGCTTTCCCAGAGACCCAAGGTCTAATGTTGCCCGTTCTCGGCAGAGCCCTTTTTCTGAAATGGGAAACGTCCGTCTCTTTGTCCCACCAGGAAGGGGCCAGCCCTGAAAGCTGTTGCTTCTCTTCACCTTCCCTGGGCAGCCTATTCACAGGCACAACAGCCCTGGGGAACTGGGCTTTCCCAGAGACGTAAGGTCTCATCGTTCCCGTTCTCGGCAGAGCCTTTTTTCCAAAACGGGAAACGTCCGGCTCCTTGTCCCACCAGGAAGGGGCCAGCCCTGAAAGCTCTTGCTGCTCTTCACCTTCCCTGGGCAGCCTATTCACAGGCACAACAGCCCTGGGGAACTGGGCTTTCCCAGAGACGCAAGGTCTCATCGTTCCCGTTGTCGGCAGAGCCTTTTTTCCGAAACGGGAAACGTCCGGCTCCTTGTCCCACCAGGAAGGGGCCAGCCCTGAAAGCTCTTGCTGCTCTTCACCTACCCACTGCAGCCTATTCACAGGCACAACAGCACTGGGGATCTGTGCTTTCCCAGAGATGGAGCATCTCAACGTTCTCGTTCTCGGCAGATGCATTTTTCCGAAAGTGCAAATATCCGGCCTATTCTCCCACAAGGAAGGTGCCAGCCCTGAAAGCTGCTGCTGCTCTTCACCTACCCACTGCAGCCTATTCACAGGCACAACAGCACTGGGGATCTGTGCTTTCCCAGAGATGGAGCATCTCAACGTTCTCGTTCTCGGCAGATGCATTTTCCGAAAGTGCAAACGTCCGGCCTCTTCTCCCACAAGGAAGGTGCCAGCCCTGAAAGCTGCTGCTGCTCTTCACCTACCCACTGCAGCCTATTCACAGGCACAACAGCACTGGGGATCTGTGCTTTCCCAGAGATGGAGCATCTCAACGTTCTCGTTCTCGGCAGATGCATTTTCCGAAAGTGCAAACGTCCGGCCTCTTCTCCCACAAGGAAGGTGCCAGTCCTGAAAGCTGCTGCTGCTCTTCACCTACCCCCTGCAGCCTATTCACAGGCACAACAGCACTGGGGATCTGTGCTTTCCCAGAGATGGAGCATCTCAACGTTCTCGTTCTCGGCAGATGCATTTTCCGAAAGTGCAAACGTCCGGCCTCTTCTCCCACAAGGAAGGTGCCAGTCCTGAAAGCTCTTGCTGCTCTTCACCTTCCCTGGGCAGCCTATTCACAGGCACAACAGCCCTGGGGAGCTGGGCTTTCCCAGAGACGCAAGGTCACATCGTTCCCGTTCTCGGAGGATGCATTTTTCCGAAATGCGAAATATCCGGCTCATTCTCCCACCAGGAAGGGGCCAGCCCTGAAAGCTCTTGCTGCTCTTCACCTTCCCTGGGCAGCCTATTCACAGGCACAACAGCCCTGGGGATCTGGGCTTTCCCAGAGACGCAAGGTCTCATCATTCCCGTTCTTGGCAGAGCCTTTGTTCCGAAACGGGAAACGTCCGGCTCCTTCTCCCACCAGGAAGGGGCCAGCCCTGAAAGCTCTTGCTGCTCTTCACCTTCCCTGGGCAGCCTATTCACAGGCACAACAGCCCTGCGGATCTCTGCTTTCCCAGAGACGCAAGGTCTCATCGTTCCCGTTCTCGGCAGAGCCTTTTTTCCAAAACGGGAAACGTCCGGCTCCTTCTCCCACCAGGAAGGGGCCAGCCCTGAAAGCTCTTGCTGCTCTTCACCTTCCCTGGGCAGCCTATTCACAGGCACAACAGCCCTGGGGAGCTGGGCTTTCCCAGAGACGCAAGGTCTCATCGTTCCCGTTCTCGGAGGATGCATTTTTCCGAAATGCGAAACATCCGGCTCATTCTCCCACCAGGAAGGGGCCAGCCCTGAAAGCTCTTGCTGCTCTTCACCTTCCCTGGGCAGCCTATTCACAGGCACAACAGCCCTGGGGATCTGGGCTTTCCCAGAGACGCAAGGTCTCATCGTTCCCATTTTTGGCAGAGCCTTTTTTCCAAAACGGGAAACGTCCGGCTCCTTGTCCCACCAGGAAGGGGCCAGCCCTGAAAGCTCTTGCTGCTCTTCACCTTCCCTGGGCAGCCTATTCACAGGCACAACAGCCCTGGGGAACTGGGCTTTCCCAGAGACGCAAGGTCTCATCGTTCCCGTTCTCGGCAGAGCCTTTTTTCCGAAACGGGAAACGTCCGGCTCCTTGTCCCACCAGGAAGGGGCCAGCCCTGAAAGCTGGTGCTGGTCTTCACCTTCCCTGGGCAGCCTATTCACAGGCACAACAGCCCTGGGGAACTGGGCTTTCCCAGAGACCCAAGGTCTAATGTTGCCCGTTCTCGGCAGAGCCCTTTTTCTGAAATGGGAAACGTCCGTCTCTTTGTCCCACCAGGAAGGGGCCAGCCCTGAAAGCTGTTGCTTCTCTTCACCTTCCCTGGGCAGCCTATTCACAGGCACAACAGCCCTGGGGAACTGGGCTTTCCCAGAGACGTAAGGTCTCATCGTTCCCGTTCTCGGCAGAGCCTTTTTTCCAAAACGGGAAACGTCCGGCTCCTTGTCCCACCAGGAAGGGGCCAGCCCTGAAAGCTCTTGCTGCTCTTCACCTTCCCTGGGCAGCCTATTCACAGGCACAACAGCCCTGGGGAACTGGGCTTTCCCAGAGACGCAAGGTCTCATCGTTCCCGTTGTCGGCAGAGCCTTTTTTCCAAAACGGGAAACGTCCGGCTCCTTGTCCCACCAGGAAGGGGCCAGCCCTGAAAGCTGTTGCTGCTCTTCACCTACCCACTGCAGCCTATTCACAGGCACAACAGCACTGGGGATCTGTGCTTTCCCAGAGATGGAGCATCTCAACGTTCTCGTTCTCGGCAGATGCATTTTTCCGAAAGTGCAAATGTCCGGCCTCTTCTCCCACAAGGAAGGTGCCAGCCCTGAAAGCTGCTGCTGCTCTTCACCTACCCACTGCAGCCTATTCACAGGCACAACAGCACTGGGGATCTGTGCTTTCCCAGAGATGGAGCATCTCAACGTTCTCGTTCTCGGCAGATGCATTTTCCGAAAGTGCAAACGTCCGGCCTCTTCTCCCACAAGGAAGGTGCCAGCCCTGAAAGCTGCTGCTGCTCTTCACCTACCCACTGCAGCCTATTCACAGGCACAACAGCACTGGGGATCTGTGCTTTCCCAGAGATGGAGCATCTCAACGTTCTCGTTCTCGGCAGATGCATTTTCCGAAAGTGCAAACGTCCGGCCTCTTCTCCCACAAGGAAGGTGCCAGTCCTGAAAGCTGCTGCTGCTCTTCACCTACCCCCTGCAGCCTATTCACAGGCACAACAGCACTGGGGATCTGTGCTTTCCCAGAGATGGAGCATCTCAACGTTCTCGTTCTCGGCAGATGCATTTTCCGAAAGTGCAAACGTCCGGCCTCTTCTCCCACAAGGAAGGTGCCAGTCCTGAAAGCTCTTGCTGCTCTTCACCTTCCCTGGGCAGCCTATTCACAGGCACAACAGCCCTGGGGAGCTGGGCTTTCCCAGAGACGCAAGGTCACATCGTTCCCGTTCTCGGAGGATGCATTTTTCCGAAATGCGAAACATCCGGCTCATTCTCCCACCAGGAAGGGGCCAGCCCTGAAAGCTCTTGCTGCTCTTCACCTTCCCTGGGCAGCCTATTCACAGGCACAACAGCCCTGGGGATCTGGGCTTTCCCAGAGACGCAAGGTCTCATCGTTCCCATTTTTGGCAGAGCCTTTTTTCCAAAACGGGAAACGTCCGGCTCCTTGTCCCACCAGGAAGGGGCCAGCCCTGAAAGCTCTTGCTGCTCTTCACCTTCCCTGGGCAGCCTATTCACAGGCACAACAGCCCTGGGGATCTGGGCTTTCCCAGAGACGCAAGGTCTCATCGTTCCCGTTGTCGGCAGAGCCTTTTTTCCGAAACGGGAAACGTCCGGCTCCTTGTCCCACCAGGAAGGGGCCAGCCCTGAAAGCTGTTGCTGCTCTTCACCTTCCCTGGGCAGCCTATTCACAGGCACAACAGCCCTGGGGAACTGGGCTTTCCCAGAGACGCAAGTTCTCATCGTTCCCGTTCTCGGCAGAGCCTTTTTTCCGAAATGGGAAACGTCCGGCTCCTTGTCCCACCAGGAAGGGGCCAGCCCTGAAAGCTGGTGCTGGTCTTCACCTTCCCTGGGCAGCCTATTCACAGGCACAACAGCCCTGGGGAACTGGGCTTTCCCAGAGACCCAAGGTCTAATGTTGCCCGTTCTCAGCAGAGCCTTTTTTCTGAAATGGGAAACGTCCGTTTCTTTGTCCCACCAGGAAGGGGCCAGCCCTGAAAGCTGTTGCTTCTCTTCACCTTCCCTGGGCAGCCTATTCACAGGCACAACAGCCCTGGGGAACTGGGCTTTCCCAGAGACATAAGGTCTCATCGTTCCCGTTCTCGGCAGAGCCTTTTTTCCAAAACGGGAAACGTCCGGCTCCTTGTCCCACCAGGAAGGGGCCAGCCCTGAAAGCTCTTGCTGCTCTTCACCTTCCCTGGGCAGCCTATTCACAGGCACAACAGCCCTGGGGAACTGGGCTTTCCCAGAGACGCAAGGTCTCATCGTTCCCGTTGTCGGCAGAGCCTTTTTTCCGAAACGGGAAACGTCCGGCTCCTTGTCCCACCAGGAAGGGGCCAGCCCTGAAAGCTGTTGCTGCTCTTCACCTACCCACTGCAGCCTATTCACAGGCACAACAGCACTGGGGATCTGTGCTTTCCCAGAGATGGAGCATCTCAACGTTCTCGTTCTCGGCAGATGCATTTTTCCGAAAGTGCAAACGTCCGGCCTCTTCTCCCACAAGGAAGGTGCCAGCCCTGAAAGCTGCTGCTGCTCTTCACCTACCCACTGCAGCCTAGTCACAGGCACAACAGCACTGGGGATCTGTGCTTTCCCAGAGATGGAGCATCTCAACGTTCTCGTTCTCGGCAGATGCATTTTCCGAAAGTGCAAACGTCCGGCCTCTTCTCCCACAAGGAAGGTGCCAGCCCTGAAAGCTGCTGCTGCTCTTCACCTACCCACTGCAGCCTAGTCACAGGCACAACAGCACTGGGGATCTGTGCTTTCCCAGAGATGGAGCATCTCAACGTTCTCGTTCTCGGCAGATGCATTTTCCGAAAGTGCAAACGTCCGGCCTCTTCTCCCACAAGGAAGGTGCCAGTCCTGAAAGCTGCTGCTGCTCTTCACCTACCCACTGCAGCCTATTCACAGGCACAACAGCACTGGGGATCTGTGCTTTCCCAGAGATGGAGCATCTCAACGTTCTCGTTCTCGGCAGATGCATTTTCCGAAAGTGCAAACGTCCGGCCTCTTCTCCCACAAGGAAGGTGCCAGCCCTGAAAGCTCTTGCTGCTCTTCACCTTCCCTGGGCAGCCTATTCACAGGCACAACAGCCCTGGGGAACTGGGCTTTCCCAGAGACGCAAGGTCTCATCATTCCCGTTCTTGGCAGAGCCTTTGTTCCAAAACGGGAAACGTCCGGCTCCTTCTCCCACCAGGAAGGGGCCAGCCCTGAAAGCTCTTGCTGCTCTTCACCTTCCCTGGGCAGCCTATTCACAGGCACAACAGCCCTGCGGATCTCTGCTTTCCCAGAGACGCAAGGTCTCATCGTTCCCGTTCTCGGCAGAGCCTTTTTTCCGAAATGGGAAACGTCCGGCTCCTTCTCCCACCAGGTAGGGGCCAGCCCTGAAAGCTCTTGCTGCTCTTCACCTTCCCTGGGCAGCCTATTCACAGGCACAACAGCCCTGGGGATCTGGGCTTTCCCAGAGACGCAAGGTCTCATCGTTCCCGTTCTTGGCAGAGCCTTTTTTCCGAAACGGGAAACGTCCGGCTCCTTCTCCCACCAGGAAGGGGCCAGCCCTGAAAGCTCTTGCTGCTCTTCACCTTCCCTGGGCAGCCTATTCACAGGCACAACAGCCCTGGGGAACTGGGCTTTCCCAGAGACGCAAGGTCACATCGTTCCCGTTCTCGGAGGATGCATTTTTCCGAAATGCGAAACATCAGGCTCCTTGTCCCACCAGGAAGGGGCCAGCCCTGAAAGCTCTTGCTGCTCTTCACCTTCCCTGGGCAGCCTATTCACAGGCACAACAGCCCTGGGGATCTGGGCTTTCCCAGAGACGCAAGGTCTCATCGTTCCCATTTTTGGCAGAGCCTTTTTTCCAAAACGGGAAACGTCCGGCTCCTTGTCCCACCAGGAAGGGGCCAGCCCTGAAAGCTCTTGCTGCTCTTCACCTTCCCTGGGCAGCCTATTCACAGGCACAACAGCCCTGGGGATCTGGGCTTTCCCAGAGACGCAAGGTCTCATCGTTCCCGTTCTCGGCAGAGCCTTTTTTCCAAAACGGGAAACGTCCGGCTCCTTCTCCCACCAGGAAGGGGCCAGCCCTGAAAGCTCTTGCTGCTCTTCACCTTCCCTGGGCAGCCTATTCACAGGCACAACAGCCCTGGGGAACTGGGCTTTCCCAGAGACGCAAGGTCTCATCGTTCCCGTTCTCGGCAGAGCCTTTTTTCCGAAATGGGAAATGTCCGGCTCCTTGTCCCACCAGGAAGGGGCCAGCCCTGAAAGCTGGTGCTGCTCTTCACCTTCCCTGGGCAGCCTATTCACAGGCACAACAGCCCTGGGGAACTGGGCTTTCCCAGAGACCCAAGGTCTAATGTTGCCCGTTCGCGGCAGAGCCTTTTTTCCGAAATGGGAAACGTCCGGCTCCTTGTCCCACCAGGAAGGGGCCAGCCCTGAAAGCTCTTGCTGCTCTTCACCTTCCCTGGGCAGCCTATTCACAGGCACAATAGCCCTGCGGATCTCTGCTTTCCCAGAGACGCAAGGTCTCATCGTTCCCGTTCTCGGCAGAGCCTTTTTTCCGAAATGGGAAACGTCCGGCTCCTTCACCCACCAGGTAGGGGCCAGCCCTGAAAGCTCTTGCTGCTCTTCACCTTCCCTGGGCAGCCTATTCACAGGCACAACAGCCCTGGGGATCTGGGCTTTCCCAGAGATGCAAGGTCTCATCGTTCCCGTTCTCGGCAGAGCCTTTTTTCCAAAACGGGAAACGTCCGGCTCCTTGTCCCACCAGGAAGGGGCCAGCCCTGAAAGCTCTTGCTGCTCTTCACCTTCCCTGGGCAGCCTATTCACAGGCACAACAGCCCTGGGGAACTGGGCTTTCCCAGAGACGCAAGGTCACATAGTTCCCGTTCTCGGAGGATGCATTTTTCCGAAATGGGAAACATCCGGCTCCTTGTCCCACCAGGAAGGGGCCAGCCCTGAAAGCTCTTGCTGCTCTTCACCTACCCACTGCAGCCTATTCACAGGCACAAGAGCACTGGGGATCTGTGCTTTCCCAGACATGGAGCATCTCAACGTTCTCATTCTCGGCAGATGCATTTTTCCGAAAGTGCAAACGTCCGGCCTCTTCTCCCACAAGGAAGGTGCCAGTCCTGAAAGCTGCTGCTGCTCTTCACCTACCCACTGCAGTCTATTCACAGGCACAACAGCACTGGGGATCTGTGCTTTCCCAGAGATGGAGCATCTCAACTTTCTCGTTCTCGGCAGATGCATTTTCCGAAAGTGCAAACGTCCGGCCTCTACTCCCACAAGGAAGGTGCCAGCCCTGAAAGCTGCTGCTGCTCTTCAGCTACCCACTGCAGCCTATTCACAGGCACAACAGCACTGGGGATCTGTGCTTTCCCAGAGATGGAGCATCTCAACCTTCTCGTTCTCGGCAGATGCATTTTCCGAAAGTGCAAACGTCCGGCCTCTTCTCCCACAAGGAAGGTGCCAGCCCTGAAAGCTGCTGCTGCTCTTCACCTACCCACTGCAGCCTATTCACAGGCACAACAGCACTGGGGATCTCTGCTTTCCCAGAGATGGAGCATCTCAACGTTCTCGTTCTCGGCAGATGCATTTTCCGAAAGTGCAAACGTCCGGCCTCTTCTCCCACAAGGAAGGTGCCAGCCCTGAAAGCTGCTGCTGCTCTTCACCTACCCACTGCAGCCTATTCACAGGCACAAGAGCACTGGGGATCTGTGCTTTCCCAGAGATGGAGCATCTCAACGTTCTCGTTCTCGGCAGATGCATTTTCCGAAAGTGCAAACGTCCGGCCTCTTCTCCCACAAGGAAGGTGCCAGCCCTGAAAGCTGCTGCTGCTCTTCAGCTACCCACTGCAGCCTATTCACAGGCACAACAGCACTGGGGATCTGTGCTTTCCCAGAGATGGAGCATCTCAACGTTCTCGTTCTCGGCAGATGCATTTTCCGAAAGTGCAAACGTCCGGCCTCTTCTCCCACAAGGAAGGTGCCAGCTCTGAAAGCTCTTGCTGCTCTTCACCTTCCCTGGGCAGCCTATTCACAGGCACAACAGCCCTGGGGAACTGGGCTTTCCCAGAGACGCAAGGTCTCATCATTCCCGTTCTTGGCAGAGCCTTTTTTCCGAAGCGGGAAACGTCCGGCTCCTTCTCCCACCAGGAAGGGGCCAGCCCTGAAAGCTCTTGCTGCTCTTCACCTTCCCTGGGCAGCCTATTCACAGGCACAACAGCCCTGCGGATCTGGGCTTTCCCAGAGACGCAAGGTCTCATCGTTCCCGTTCTCGGCAGAGCCTTTTTTACAAAACGGGAAACGTCCGGCTCCTTCTCCCACCAGGAAGGGGCCAGCCCTGAAAGCTCTTGCTGCTCTTCACCTTCCCTGGGCAGCCTATTCACAGGCACAATAGCCCTGCAGATCTCTGCTTTCCCAGAGACGCAAGGTCTCATCGTTCCCGTTCTCGGCAGAGCCTTTTTTCCGAAATGGGAAACGTCCGGCTCCTTCTCCCACCAGGTAGGGGCCAGCCCTGAAAGCTCTTGCTGCTCTTCACCTTCCCTGGGCAGCCTATTCACAGGCACAACAGCCCTGGGGATCTGGGCTTTCCCAGAGATGCAAGGTCTCATCGTTCCCGTTCTCGGCAGAGCCTTTTTTCCAAAACGGGAAACGTCCGGCTCCTTGTCCCACCAGGAAGGGGCCAGCCCTGAAAGCTCTTGCTGCTCTTCACCTTCCCTGGGCAGCCTATTCACAGGCACAACAGCCCTGGGGAACTGGGCTTTCCCAGAGACGCAAGGTCACATAGTTCCCGTTCTCGGAGGATGCATATTTCCGAAATGGGAAACGTCCGGCCTCTTGTCCCACAAGGAAGGGGCCAGCCCTGAAAGCTCTTGCTGCTCTTCACCTACCCACTGCAGCCTATTCACAGGCACAACAGCACTGGGGATCTGTGCTTTCCCAGAGATGGAGCATCTCAACGTTCTCGTTCTCGGCAGATGCATTTTCCGAAAGTGCAAACGTCCGGCCTCTACTCCCACCAGGAAGGGGCCAGCCCTGAAAGCTGCTGCTGCTCTTCAGCTACCCACTGCAGCCTATTCACAGGCACAACAGCACTGGGGATCTGTGCTTTCCCAGAGATGGAGCATCTCAACGCTCTCGTTCTCGGCAGATGCATTTTCCGAAAGTGCAAACGTCCGGCCTCTTCTCCCACAAGGAAGGTGCCAGCCCTGAAAGCTGCTGCTGCTCTTCACCTACCCACTGCAGCCTAGTCACAGGCACAAGAGCACTGGGGATCTGTGCTTTCCCAGAGATGGAGCATCTCAACGTTCTCGTTCTCGGCAGATGCATTTTCCGAAAGTGCAAACGTCCGGCCTCTTCTCCCACAAGGAAGGTGCCAGCCCTGAAAGCTGCTGCTGCTCTTCACCTACCCACTGCAGCCTATTCACAGGCACAAGAGCACTGGGGATCTGTGCTTTCCCAGAGATGGAGCATCTCAACGTTCTCGTTCTCGGCAGATGCATTTTCCGAAAGTGCAAACGTCCGGCCTCTTCTCCCACAAGGAAGGTGCCAGCCCTGAAAGCTGCTGCTGCTCTTCACCTACCCACTGCAGCCTAGTCACAGGCACAACAGCACTGGGGATCTGTGCTTTCCCAGAGATGGAGCATCTCAACGTTCTCGTTCTCGGCAGATGCATTTTCCGAAAGTGCAAACGTCCGGCCTCTTCTCCCACAAGGAAGGTGCCAGCCCTGAAAGCTGCTGCTGCTCTTCACCTACCCACTGCAGCCTATTCACAGGCACAACAGCACTGGGGATCTGTGCTTTCCCAGAGATGGAGCATCTCAACGTTCTCGTTCTCGGCAGATGCATTTTTCCGAAAGTGCAAATGTCCGGCCTCTTCTCCCACAAGGAAGGTGCCAGCCCTGAAATCTCTTGCTGCTCTTCACCTTCCCTGGGCAGCCTATTCACAGGCACAACAGCCCTGGGGAACTGGGCTTTCCCAGAGACGCAAGGTCTCATCATTCCCGTTCTTGGCAGAGACTTTTTTCCGAAACGGGAAACGTCCGGCTCCTTGTCCCACCAGGAAGGGGCCAGCCCTGAAAGCTCTTGCTGCTCTTCACCTTCCCTGGGCAGCCTATTCACAGGCACAACAGCCCTGGGGAACTGGGCTTTCCCAGAGACGCAAGGTCACATAGTTCCCGTTCTCGGAGGATGCATTTTTCCGAAATGGGAAACATCCGGCTCCTTGTCCCACCAGGAAGGGGCCAGCCCTGAAAGCTCTTGCTGCTCTTCACCTACCCACTGCAGCCTATTCACAGGCACAAGAGCACTGGGGATCTGTGCTTTCCCAGACATGGAGCATCTCAACGTTCTCATTCTCGGCAGATGCATTTTTCCGAAAGTGCAAACGTCCGGCCTCTTCTCCCACAAGGAAGGTGCCAGTCCTGAAAGCTGCTGCTGCTCTTCACCTACCCACTGCAGTCTATTCACAGGCACAACAGCACTGGGGATCTGTGCTTTCCCAGAGATGGAGCATCTCAACTTTCTCGTTCTCGGCAGATGCATTTTCCGAAAGTGCAAACGTCCGGCCTCTACTCCCACAAGGAAGGTGCCAGCCCTGAAAGCTGCTGCTGCTCTTCAGCTACCCACTGCAGCCTATTCACAGGCACAACAGCACTGGGGATCTGTGCTTTCCCAGAGATGGAGCATCTCAACCTTCTCGTTCTCGGCAGATGCATTTTCCGAAAGTGCAAACGTCCGGCCTCTTCTCCCACAAGGAAGGTGCCAGCCCTGAAAGCTGCTGCTGCTCTTCACCTACCCACTGCAGCCTATTCACAGGCACAACAGCACTGGGGATCTGTGCTTTCCCAGAGATGGAGCATCTCAACGTTCTCGTTCTCGGCAGATGCATTTTCCGAAAGTGCAAACGTCCGGCCTCTTCTCCCACAAGGAAGGTGCCAGCCCTGAAAGCTGCTGCTGCTCTTCAGCTACCCACTGCAGCCTATTCACAGGCACAACAGCACTGGGGATCTGTGCTTTCCCAGAGATGGAGCATCTCAACGTTCTCGTTCTCGGCAGATGCATTTTCCGAAAGTGCAAACGTCCGGCCTCTTCTCCCACAAGGAAGGTGCCAGCTCTGAAAGCTCTTGCTGCTCTTCACCTTCCCTGGGCAGCCTATTCACAGGCACAACAGCCCTGGGGAACTGGGCTTTCCCAGAGACGCAAGGTCTCATCATTCCCGTTCTTGGCAGAGCCTTTTTTCCGAAGCGGGAAACGTCCGGCTCCTTCTCCCACCAGGAAGGGGCCAGCCCTGAAAGCTCTTGCTGCTCTTCACCTTCCCTGGGCAGCCTATTCACAGGCACAACAGCCCTGCGGATCTGGGCTTTCCCAGAGACGCAAGGTCTCATCGTTCCCGTTCTCGGCAGAGCCTTTTTTACAAAACGGGAAACGTCCGGCTCCTTCTCCCACCAGGAAGGGGCCAGCCCTGAAAGCTCTTGCTGCTCTTCACCTTCCCTGGGCAGCCTATTCACAGGCAAAATAGCCCTGCAGATCTCTGCTTTCCCAGAGACGCAAGGTCTCATCGTTCCCGTTCTCGGCAGAGCCTTTTTTCCGAAATGGGAAACGTCCGGCTCCTTCTCCCACCAGGTAGGGGCCAGCCCTGAAAGCTCTTGCTGCTCTTCACCTTCCCTGGGCAGCCTATTCACAGGCACAACAGCCCTGGGGATCTGGGCTTTCCCAGAGATGCAAGGTCTCATCGTTCCCGTTCTCGGCAGAGCCTTTTTTCCAAAACGGGAAACGTCCGGCTCCTTGTCCCACCAGGAAGGGGCCAGCCCTGAAAGCTCTTGCTGCTCTTCACCTTCCCTGGGCAGCCTATTCACAGGCACAACAGCCCTGGGGAACTGGGCTTTCCCAGAGACGCAAGGTCACATAGTTCCCGTTCTCGGAGGATGCATTTTTCCGAAATGGGAAACGTCCGGCCTCTTGTCCCACAAGGAAGGGGCCAGCCCTGAAAGCTCTTGCTGCTCTTCACCTACCCACTGCAGCCTATTCACAGGCACAACAGCACTGGGGATCTGTGCTTTCCCAGAGATGGAGCATCTCAACGTTCTCGTTCTCGGCATTTGCATTTTCCGAAAGTGCAAACGTCCGGCCTCTACTCCCACCAGGAAGGGGCCAGCCCTGAAAGCTGCTGCTGCTCTTCAGCTACCCACTGCAGCCTATTCACAGGCACAACAGCACTGGGGATCTGTGCTTTCCCAGAGATGGAGCATCTCAACGCTCTCGTTCTCGGCAGATGCATTTTCCGAAAGTGCAAACGTCCGGCCTCTTCTCCCACAAGGAAGGTGCCAGCCCTGAAAGCTGCTGCTGCTCTTCACCTACCCACTGCAGCCTAGTCACAGGCACAACAGCACTGGGGATCTGTGCTTTCCCAGAGATGGAGCATCTCAACGTTCTCGTTCTCGGCAGATGCATTTTCCGAAAGTGCAAACGTCCGGCCTCTTCTCCCACAAGGAAGGCGCCAGCCCTGAAAGCTGCTGCTGCTCTTCACCTTCCCTGGGCAGCCTATTCACAGGCACAAGAGCACTGGGGATCTGTGCTTTCCCAGAGATGGAGCATCTCAACGTTCTCGTTCTCGGCAGATGCATTTTCCGAAAGTGCAAACGTCCGGCCTCTTCTCCCACAAGGAAGGTGCCAGCCCTGAAAGCTGCTGCTGCTCTTCACCTACCCACTGCAGCCTATTCACAGGCACAACAGCACTGGGGATCTGTGCTTTCCCAGAGATGGAGCATCTCAACGTTCTCGTTCTCGGCAGATGCATTTTCCGAAAGTGCAAACGTCCGGCCTCTTCTCCCACAAGGAAGGTGCCAGCCCTGAAAGCTGCTGCTGCTCTTCACCTACCCACTGCAGCCTATTCACAGGCACAACAGCACTGGGGATCTGTGCTTTCCCAGAGATGGAGCATCTCAACGTTCTCGTTCTCGGCAGATGCATTTTTCCGAAAGTGCAAATGTCCGGCCTCTTCTCCCACAAGGAAGGTGCCAGCCCTGAAATCTCTTGCTGCTCTTCACCTTCCCTGGGCAGCCTATTCACAGGCACAACAGCCCTGGGGAACTGGGCTTTCCCAGAGACGCAAGGTCTCATCGTTCCCGTTCTTGGCAGAGACTTTTTTCCGAAATGGGAAACGTCCGGCTCCTTCTCCCACCAGGAAGGGGCCAGCCCTGAAAGCTCTTGCTGCTCTTCACCTTCCCTGGGCAGCCTATTCACAGGCACAACAGCCCTGCGGATCTGGGCTTTCCCAGAGACGCAAGGTCTCATCGTTCCCGTTCTCGGCAGAGCCTTTTTTCCAAAACGGGAAACGTCCGGCTCCTTGTCCCACCAGGAAGGGGCCAGCCCTGAAAGCTCTTGCTGCTCTTCACCTTCCCTGGGCAGCCTATTCACAGGCACAACAGCCCTGGGGAACTGGGCTATCCCAGAGACGCAAGGTCACATAGTTCCCGTTCTCGGAGGATGCATTTTTCCGAAATGGGAAACGTCCGGCTCCTTGTCCCACCAGGAAGGGGCCAGCCCTGAAAGCTGCTGCTGCTCTTCACCTACCCACTGCAGCCTATTCACAGGCACAACAGCACTGGGGATCTGTGCTTTCCCAGAGATGGAACATCTCAACGTTCTCGTTCTCGGCTGATGCATTTTTCCGAAAGTGCAAACGTCCGGCCTCTTCTCCCACAAGGAAGGTGCCAGTCCTGAAAGCAGCTGCTGCTCTTCACCTACCCACTGCAGTCTATTCACAGGCACAACAGCCCTGGGGATCTGGGCTTTCCCAGAGATGCAAGGTCTCATCGTTCCCGTTCTCGGCAGAGCCTTTTTTCCAAAACGGGAAACGTCCGGCTCCTTGTCCCACCAGGAAGGGGCCAGCCCTGAAAGCTCTTGCTGCTCTTCACCTTCCCTGGGCAGCCTATTCACAGGCACAACAGCCCTGGGGAACTGGGCTTTCCCAGAGACGCAAGGTCACATAGTTCCCGTTCTCGGAGGATGCATTTTTCCGAAATGGGAAACGTCCGGCCTCTTGTCCCACAAGGAAGGGGCCAGCCCTGAAAGCTCTTGCTGCTCTTCACCTACCCACTGCAGCCTATTCACAGGCACAACAGCACTGGGGATCTGTGCTTTCCCAGAGATGGAGCATCTCAACGTTCTCGTTCTCGGCAGATGCATTTTCCGAAAGTGCAAACGTCCGGCCTCTACTCCCACCAGGAAGGGGCCAGCCCTGAAAGCTGCTGCTGCTCTTCAGCTACCCACTGCAGCCTATTCACAGGCACAACAGCACTGGGGATATGTGCTTTCCCAGAGATGGAGCATCTCAACGCTCTCGTTCTCGGCAGATGCATTTTCCGAAAGTGCAAACGTCCGGCCTCTTCTCCCACAAGGAAGGTGCCAGCCCTGAAAGCTGCTGCTGCTCTTCACCTACCCACTGCAGCCTATTCACAGGCACAACAGCACTGGGGATCTGTGCTTTCCCAGAGATGGAGCATCTCAACGTTCTCGTTCTCGGCAGATGCATTTTCCGAAAGTGCAAACGTCCGGCCTCTTCTCCCACAAGGAAGGTGCCAGCCCTGAAAGCTGCTGCTGCTCTTCACCTACCCACTGCAGCCTAGTCACAGGCACAAGAGCACTGGGGATCTGTGCTTTCCCAGAGATGGAGCATCTCAACGTTCTCGTTCTCGGCAGATGCATTTTCCGAAAGTGCAAACGTCCGGCCTCTTCTCCCACAAGGAAGGTGCCAGCCCTGAAAGCTGCTGCTGCTCTTCACCTACCCACTGCAGCCTATTCACAGGCACAACAGCACTGGGGATCTGTGCTTTCCCAGAGATGGAGCATCTCAACGTTCTCGTTCTCGGCAGATGCATTTTCCGAAAGTGCAAACGTCCGGCCTCTTCTCCCACAAGGAAGGTGCCAGCCCTGAAAGCTGCTGCTGCTCTTCACCTACCCACTGCAGCCTATTCACAGGCACAACAGCACTGGGGATCTGTGCTTTCCCAGAGATGGAGCATCTCAACGTTCTCGTTCTCGGCAGATGCATTTTTCCGAAAGTGCAAATGTCCGGCCTCTTCTCCCACAAGGAAGGTGCCAGCCCTGAAATCTCTTGCTGCTCTTCACCTTCCCTGGGCAGCCTATTCACAGGCACAACAGCCCTGGGGAACTGGGCTTTCCCAGAGACGCAAGGTCTCATCATTCCCGTTCTTGGCAGAGACTTTTTTCCGAAACGGGAAACGTCCGGCTCCTTGTCCCACCAGGAAGGGGCCAGCCCTGAAAGCTCTTGCTGCTCTTCACCTTCCCTGGGCAGCCTATTCACAGGCACAACAGCCCTGGGGAACTGGGCTTTCCCAGAGACGCAAGGTCACATAGTTCCCGTTCTCGGAGGATGCATTTTTCCGAAATGGGAAACATCCGGCTCCTTGTCCCACCAGGAAGGGGCCAGCCCTGAAAGCTCTTGCTGCTCTTCACCTACCCACTGCAGCCTATTCACAGGCACAAGAGCACTGGGGATCTGTGCTTTACCAGACATGGAGCATCTCAACGTTCTCATTCTCGGCAGATGCATTTTTCCGAAAGTGCAAACGTCCGGCCTCTTCTCCCACAAGGAAGGTGCCAGTCCTGAAAGCTGCTGCTGCTCTTCACCTACCCACTGCAGTCTATTCACAGGCACAACAGCACTGGGGATCTGTGCTTTCCCAGAGATGGAGCATCTCAACTTTCTCGTTCTCGGCAGATGCATTTTCCGAAAGTGCAAACGTCCGGCCTCTACTCCCACAAGGAAGGTGCCAGCCCTGAAAGCTGCTGCTGCTCTTCAGCTACCCACTGCAGCCTATTCACAGGCACAACAGCACTGGGGATCTGTGCTTTCCCAGAGATGGAGCATCTCAACCTTCTCGTTCTCGGCAGATGCATTTTCCGAAAGTGCAAACGTCCGGCCTCTTCTCCCACAAGGAAGGTGCCAGCCCTGAAAGCTGCTGCTGCTCTTCACCTACCCACTGCAGCCTATTCACAGGCACAACAGCACTGGGGATCTGTGCTTTCCCAGAGATGGAGCATCTCAACGTTCTCGTTCTCGGCAGATGCATTTTCCGAAAGTGCAAACGTCCGGCCTCTTCTCCCACAAGGAAGGTGCCAGCCCTGAAAGCTGCTGCTGCTCTTCAGCTACCCACTGCAGCCTATTCACAGGCACAACAGCACTGGGGATCTGTGCTTTCCCAGAGATGGAGCATCTCAACGTTCTCGTTCTCGGCAGATGCATTTTCCGAAAGTGCAAACGTCCGGCCTCTTCTCCCACAAGGAAGGTGCCAGCTCTGAAAGCTCTTGCTGCTCTTCACCTTCCCTGGGCAGCCTATTCACAGGCACAACAGCCCTGGGGAACTGGGCTTTCCCAGAGACGCAAGGTCTCATCATTCCCGTTCTTGGCAGAGCCTTTTTTCCGAAGCGGGAAACGTCCGGCTCCTTCTCCCACCAGGAAGGGGCCAGCCCTGAAAGCTCTTGCTGCTATTCACCTTCCCTGGACAGCCTATTCACAGGCACAACAGCCCTGCGGATCTGGGCTTTCCCAGAGACGCAAGGTCTCATCGTTCCCGTTCTCGGCAGAGCCTTTTTTACAAAACGGGAAACGTCCGGCTCCTTCTCCCACCAGGAAGGGGCCAGCCCTGAAAGCTCTTGCTGCTCTTCACCTTCCCTGGGCAGCCTATTCACAGGCACAATAGCCCTGCAGATCTCTGCTTTCCCAGAGACGCAAGGTCTCATCGTTCCCGTTCTCGGCAGAGCCTTTTTTCCGAAATGGGAAACGTCCGGCTCCTTCTCCCACCAGGTAGGGGCCAGCCCTGAAAGCTCTTGCTGCTCTTCACCTTCCCTGGGCAGCCTATTCACAGGCACAACAGCCCTGGGGATCTGGGCTTTCCCAGAGATGCAAGGTCTCATCGTTCCCGTTCTCGGCAGAGCCTTTTTTCCAAAACGGGAAACGTCCGGCTCCTTGTCCCACCAGGAAGGGGCCAGCCCTGAAAGCTCTTGCTGCTCTTCACCTTCCCTGGGCAGCCTATTCACAGGCACAACAGCCCTGGGGAACTGGGCTTTCCCAGAGACGCAAGGTCACATAGTTCCCGTTCTCGGAGGATGCATTTTTCCGAAATGGGAAACGTCCGGCCACTTGTCCCACAAGGAAGGGGCCAGCCCTGAAAGCTCTTGCTGCTCTTCACCTACCCACTGCAGCCTATTCACAGGCACAACAGCACTGGGGATCTGTGCTTTCCCAGAGATGGAGCATCTCAACGTTCTCGTTCTCGGCAGATGCATTTTCCGAAAGTGCAAACGTCCGGCCTCTACTCCCACCAGGAAGGGGCCAGCCCTGAAAGCTGCTGCTGCTCTTCAGCTACCCACTGCAGCCTATTCACAGGCACAACAGCACTGGGGATCTGTGCTTTCCCAGAGATGGAGCATCTCAACGCTCTCGTTCTCGGCAGATGCATTTTCCGAAAGTGCAAACGTCCGGCCTCTTCTCCCACAAGGAAGGTGCCAGCCCTGAAAGCTGCTGCTGCTCTTCACCTACCCACTGCAGCCTAGTCACAGGCACAACAGCACTGGGGATCTGTGCTTTCCCAGAGATGGAGCATCTCAACGTTCTCGTTCTCGGCAGATGCATTTTCCGAAAGTGCAAACGTCCGGCCTCTTCTCCCACAAGGAAGGTGCCAGCCCTGAAAGCTGCTGCTGCTCTTCACCTACCCACTGCAGCCTATTCACAGGCACAAGAGCACTGGGGATCTGTGCTTTCCCAGAGATGGAGCATCTCAACGTTCTCGTTCTCGGCAGATGCATTTTCCGAAAGTGCAAACGTCCGGCCTCTTCTCCCACAAGGAAGGTGCCAGCCCTGAAAGCTGCTGCTGCTCTTCACCTACCCACTGCAGCCTATTCAAAGGCACAACAGCACTGGGGATCTGTGCTTTCCCAGAGATGGAGCATCTCAACGTTCTCGTTCTCGGCAGATGCATTTTCCGAAAGTGCAAACGTCCGGCCTCTTCTCCCACAAGGAAGGTGCCAGCCCTGAAAGCTGCTGCTGCTCTTCACCTACCCACTGCAGCCTATTCACAGGCACAACAGCACTGGGGATCTGTGCTTTCCCAGAGATGGAGCATCTCAACGTTCTCGTTCTCGGCAGATGCATTTTCCGAAAGTGCAAATGTCCGGCCTCTTCTCCCACAAGGAAGGTGCCAGCCCTGAAATCTCTTGCTGCTCTTCACCTTCCCTGGGCAGCCTATTCACAGGCACAACAGCCCTGGGGAACTGGGCTTTCCCAGAGACGCAAGGTCTCATCATTCCCGTTCTTGGCAGAGACTTTTTTCCGAAACGGGAAACGTCCGGCTCCTTCTCCCACCAGGAAGGGGCCAGCCCTGAAAGCTCTTGCTGCTCTTCACCTTCCCTGGGCAGCCTATTCACAGGCACAACAGCCCTGGGGAACTGGGCTATCCCAGAGACGCAAGGTCACATAGTTCCCGTTCTCGGAGGATGCATTTTTCCGAAATGGGAAACGTCCGGCTCCTTGTCCCACCAGGAAGGGGCCAGCCCTGAAAGCTGCTGCTGCTCTTCACCTACCCACTGCAGTCTATTCACAGGCACAACAGCACTGGGGATCTGTGCTTTCCCAGAGATGGAGCATCTCAACTTTCTCGTTCTCGGCAGATGCATTTTCCGAAAGTGCAAACGTCCGGCCTCTTCTCCCACAAGGAAGGTGCCAGCCCTGAAAGCTGCTGCTGCTCTTCACCTACCCACTGCAGCCTATTCACAGGCACAACAGCACTGGGGATCTGTGCTTTCCCAGAGATGGAACATCTCAACGTTCTCGTTCTCGGCTGATGCATTTTTCCGAAAGTGCAAACGTCCGGCCTCTTCTCCCACAAGGAAGGTGCCAGTCCTGAAAGCTGCTGCTGCTCTTCACCTACCCACTGCAGTCTATTCACAGGCACAACAGCACTGGGGATCTGTGCTTTCCCAGAGATGGAGCATCTCAACGTTCTCGTTCTCGGCAGATGCATTTTCCGAAAGTGCAAACGTCCGGCCTCTTCTCCCACAAGGAAGGTGCCAGCCCTGAAAGCTGCTGCTGCTCTTCACCTACCCACTGCAGCCTAGTCACAGGCACAACAGCACTGGGGATCTGTGCTTTCCCAGAGATGGAGCATCTCAACGTTCTCGTTCTCGGCAGATGCATTTTCCGAAAGTGCAAACGTCTGGCCTCTTCTCCCACAAGGAAGGTGCCAGCCCTGAAAGCTGTTGCTGCTCTTCAGCTACCCACTGCAGCCTATTCACAGGCACAACAGCACTGGGGATCTGTGCTTTCCCAGAGATGGAGCATCTCAACGTTCTCGTTCTCGGCAGATGCATTTTCCGAAAGTGCAAATGTCCGGCCTCTTCTCCCACAAGGAAGGTGCCAGCCCTGAAAGCTCTTGCTGCTCTTCACCTTCCCTGGGCAGCCTATTCACAGGCACATCAGCCCTGGGGAACTGGGCTTTCCCAGAGACACAAGGTCTCATCATTCCCGTTCTTGGCAGAGCCTTTTTTCCAAAACGGGAAACGTCCGGCTCCTTCTCCCACCAGGAAGGGGCCAGCCCTGAAAGCTCTTGCTGCTCTTCACCTTCCCTGGGAAGCCTATTCACAGGCACAACAGCCCTGCGGATCTGGGCTTTCCCAGAGACCCAAGGTCTCATCGTTCCCGTTTTCGGCAGAGCCTTTTTTCCAAAACGGGAAACGTCCGGCTCCTTCTCCCACCAGGAAGGGGCCAGCCCTGAAAGCTCTTGCTGCTCTTCACCTTCCCTGGGCAGCCTATTCACAGGCACAACAGCCCTGTGGATCTCTGCTTTCCCAGAGACGCAAGGTCTCATCATTCCCGTTCTCGGCAGAGCCTTTTTTCCGAAATGGGAAACGTCCGGCTCCTTCTCCCACCAGGTAGGGGCCAGCCCTGAAAGCTCTTGCTGCTCTTCACCTTCCCTGGGCAGCCTATTCACAGGCACAACAGCCCTGGGGATCTGGGCTTTCCCAGAGACGCAAGGTCTCATCGTTCCCGTTCTCGGCAGAGCCGTTTTCCAAAACGGGAAACGTCCGGCTCCTTGTCCCACCAGGAAGGGGCCAGCCCTGAAAGCTCTTGCTGCTCTTCACCTTCCCTGGGCAGCCTATTCACAGGCACAACAGCCCTGGGGAACTGGGCTTTCCCAGAGACGCAAGGTCACATCGTTCCCGTTCTCGGAGGATGCATTTTTCCGAAATGGGGAACGTCCGGCTCCTTGTCCCACCAGGAAGGGGCCAGCCCTGAAAGCTCTTGCTGCTCTTCACCTACCCACTGCAGCCTATTCACAGGCACAACAGCACTGGGGATCTGTGCTTTCCCAGAGATGGAGCATCTCAACGTTCTCGTTCTCGGCAGATGCATTTTTCCGAAAGTGCAAACGTCCGGCCTCTTCTCCCACAAGGAAGGTGCCAGCCCTGAAAGCTGCTGCTGCTCTTCACCTACCCACTGCAGCCTAGTCACAGGCACAACAGCCCTGGGGATCTGTGCTTTCCCAGAGATGGAGCATCTCAACGTTCTCGTTCTCGGCAGATGCATTTTTCCGAAAGTGCAAACGTCCGGCCTCTTCTCCCTCAAGGAAGGTGCCAGCCCTGAAAGCTGCTGCTGCTCTTCACCTACCCACTGCAGCCTAGTCACAGGCACAACAGCACTGGGGATCTGTGCTTTCCCAGAGATGGAGCATCTCAACGTTCTCGTTCTCGGCAGATGCATTTTCCGAAAGTGCAAACGTCCGGCCTCTTCTCCCACAAGGAAGGTGCCAGCCCTGAAAGCTGCTGCTGCTCTTCACCTACCCACTGCAGCCTATTCACAGGCACAACAGCACTGGGGATCTGTGCTTTCCCAGAGATGGAGCATCTCAACGTTCTCGTTCTCGGCAGATGCATTTTCCGAAAGTGCAAACGTCCGGCCTCTTCTCCCACAAGGAAGGTGCCAGCCCTGAAAGCTGGTGCTGCTCTTCACCTACCCACTGCAGCCTATTCACAGGCACAACAGCACTGGGGATCTGTGCTTTCCCAGAGATGGAGCATCTCAACCTTCTCGTTCTCGGCAGATGCATTTTCCGAAAGTGCAAACGTCCGGCCTCTTCTCCCACAAGGAAGGTGCCAGCCCTGAAAGCTCTTGCTGCTCTTCACCTTCCCTGGGCAGCCTATTCACAGGCACAACAGCCCTGGGGAACTGGGCTTTCCCAGAGACGCAAGGTCTCATCATTCCCGTTCTTGGCAGAGCCTTTTTTCCAAAACGGGAAACGTCCGGCTCCTTCTCCCACCAGGAAGGGGCCAGCCCTGAAAGCTCTTGCTGCTCTTCACCTTCCCTGGGCAGCCTATTCACAGGCACAACATCCCTGCGGATCTGGGCTTTCCCAGAGACGCAAGGTCTCATCGTTCCCGTTCTCGGCAGAGCCTTTTTTCCAAAACGGGAATCGTCCGGCTCCTTGTCCCACCAGGAAGGGGCCAGCCCTGAAAGCTCTTGCTGCTCTTCACCTTCCCTGGGCAGCCTATTCACAGGCACAACAGCCCTGGGGAACTGGGCTTTCCCAGAGACGCAAGGTCGCATCGTTCCCGTTGTCGGCAGAGCCTTTTTTCCGAAACGGGAAACGTCCGGCTCCTTCTCCCACTAGGAAGGGGCCAGCCCTGAAAGCTCTTGCTGCTCTTCACCTTCCCTGGGCAGCCTATTCACAGGCACAACAGCCTTGGGGAACTGGGCTTTCCCAGAGACGCAAGGTCTCATCGTTCCCGTTTTCGGCAGAGCCTTTTTTCCAAAACGGGAAACATCCGGCTCCTTCTCCCACTAGGAAGGGGCCAGCCCTGAAAGCTCTTGCTGCTCTTCACCTTCCCTGGGCAGCCTATTCACAGGCACAACAGCCCTGGGGAACTGGGCTTTCCCAGAGACGCAAGGTCGCATCGTTCCCGTTCTCGGCAGAGCCGTTTTTCCGAAAGTGCAAACGTCCGTCTCTTTGCCCCACCACGTAGGGGCCAGCCCTGAAAGCTCTTGCTGCTCTTCACCTTCCCTGGGCAGCCTATTCACAGGCACAACAGCCCTGGGGATCTGGGCTTTCCCAGAGACGCAAGGTCTCATCGTTCCCGTTCTCGGCAAAGCCGTTTTCCAAAACGGGAAACGTCCGGCTCCTTGTCCCACCAGGAAGGGGCCAGCCCTGAAAGCTCTTGCTGCTCTTCACCTTCCCTGGGCAGCCTATTCACAGGCACAACAGCCCTGGGGAACTGGGCTTTCCCAGAGACGCAAGGTCACATCGTTCCCGTTCTCGGAGGATGCATTTTTCCGAAATGGGAAACGTCCGGCTCCTTGTCCCACAAGGAAGGTGCCAGCCCTGAAAGCTCTTGCTGCTCTTCACCTACCCACTGCAGCCTATTCACAGGCACAAGAGCACTGGGGATCTGTGCTTTCCCAGAGATGGAGCATCTCAACGTTCTCGTTCTTGGCAGATGCATTTTTCCGAAAGTGCAAACGTCCGGCCTCTTCTCCCACAAGGAAGGTGCCAGCCCTGAAAGCTGCTGCTGCTCTTCACCTACCCACTGCAGCCTATTCACAGGCACAACAGCACTGGGGATCTGTGCTTTCCCAGAGATGGAGCATCTCAACGTTCTCGTTCTCGGCAGATGCATTTTTCCGAAAGTGCAAACGTCCGGCCTCTTCTCCCACAAGGAAGGTGCCAGCCCTGAAAGCTGTTGCTGCTCTTCAGCTACCCACTGCAGCCTATTCACAGGCACAACAGCCCTGGGGATCTGTGCTTTCCCAGAGATGGAGCATCTCAACGTTCTCGTTCACGGCAGATGCATTTTCCGAAAGTGCAAACGTCCGGCCTCTTCACCCACAAGGAAGGTGCCAGCCCTGAAAGCTCTTGCTGCTCTTCACCTTCCCTGGGCAGCCTATTCACAGGCACAACAGCCCTGCGGATCTGGGCTTTCCCAGAGACGCAAGGTCTCATCGTTCCCGTTGTCGGCAGAGCCTTTTTTCCGAAACGGGAAACGTCCGGCTCCTTGTCCCACCAGGAAGGGGCCAGCCCTGAAAGCTCTTGCTGCTCTTCACCTTCCCTGGGCAGCCTATTCACAGGCACAACAGCCCTGCGGATCTGGGCTTTCCCAGAGACGCAAGGTCTCATCGTTCCCGTTTTCGGCAGAGCCTTTTTTCCGAAATGGGAAACGTCCGGCTCCTTGTCCCACCAGGAAGGGGCCAGCCCTGAAAGCTCTTGCTGCTCTTCACCTTCCCTGGGCAGCCTATTCACAGGCACAACAGCCCTGGGGATCTCTGCTTTCCTAGAGACCCAAGGTCTCATCGTTCCCGTTCTCGGCAGAGCCTTTTTTCCGAAATGGGAAACGTCCGGCTCCTTCTCCCACCAGGTAGGGGCCAGCCCTGAAAGCTCTTGCTGCTCTTCACCTTCCCTGGGCAGCCTATTCACAGGCACAACAGCCCTGGGGATCTGGGCTTTCCCAGAGACGCAAGGTCTCATCGTTCCCGTTCTCGGCAAAGCCGTTTTCCAAAACGGGAAACGTCCGGCTCCTTGTCCCACCAGGAAGGGGCCAGCCCTGAAAGCTCTTGCTGCTCTTCACCTTCCCTGGGCAGCCTATTCACAGGCACAACAGCCCTGGGGAACTGGGCTTTCCCAGAGACGCAAGGTCACATCGTTCCCGTTCTCGGAGGATGCATTTTTCCGAAATGGGAAACGTCCGGCTCCTTGTCCCACAAGGAAGGTGCCAGCCCTGAAAGCTCTTGCTGCTCTTCACCTACCCACTGCAGCCTATTCACAGGCACAAGAGCACTGGGGATCTGTGCTTTCCCAGAGATGGAGCATCTCAACGTTCTCGTTCTTGGCAGATGCATTTTTCCGAAAGTGCAAACGTCCGGCCTCTTCTCCCACAAGGAAGGTGCCAGCCCTGAAAGCTGCTGCTGCTCTTCACCTACCCACTGCAGCCTATTCACAGGCACAACAGCACTGGGGATCTGTGCTTTCCCAGAGATGGAGCATCTCAACGTTCTCGTTCTCGGCAGATGCATTTTTCCGAAAGTGCAAACGTCCGGCCTCTTCTCCCACAAGGAAGGTGCCAGCCCTGAAAGCTGTTGCTGCTCTTCAGCTACCCACTGCAGCCTATTCACAGGCACAACAGCCCTGGGGATCTGTGCTTTCCCAGAGATGGAGCATCTCAACGTTCTCGTTCTCGGCAGATGCATTTTCCGAAAGTGCAAACGTCCGGCCTCTTCACCCACAAGGAAGGTGCCAGCCCTGAAAGCTCTTGCTGCTCTTCACCTTCCCTGGGCAGCCTATTCACAGGCACAACAGCCCTGGGGAACTGGGCTTTCCCAGAGACGCAAGGTCTCATCATTCCCGTTCTTGGCAGAGCCTTTTTTCCGAAACGGGAAACGTCCGGCTCCTTCTCCCACCAGGAAGGGGCCAGCCCTGAAAGCTCTTGCTGCTCTTCACCTTCCCTGGGCAGCCTATTCACAGGCACAACAGCCCTGCGGATCTGGGCTTTCCCAGAGACGCAAGGTCTCATCGTTCCCGTTCTCGGCAGAGCCTTTTTTCCAAAACGGGAAACGTCCGGCTCCTTGTCCCACCAGGAAGGGGCCAGCCCTGAAAGCTGTTGCTGCTCTTCACCTTCCCTGGGCAGCCTATTCACAGGCACAACAGCCTTGGGGAACTGGGCTTTCCCAGAGACCCAAGGTCTCATCGTTCCCGTTTTCGGCAGAGCCTTTTTTCCAAAACGGGAAACGTCCGGCTCCTTCTCCCACCAGGAAGGGGCCAGCCCTGAAAGCTCTTGCTGCTCTTCACCTTCCCTGGGCAGCCTATTCACAGGCACAACAGCCCTGTGGATCTCTGCTTTCCCAGAGACGCAAGGTCTCACCATTCCCGTTCTCGGCAGAGCCTTTTTTCCGAAATGGGAAACGTCCGGCTCCTTCTCCCACCAGGTAGGGGCCAGCCCTGAAAGCTCTTGCTGCTCTTCACCTTCCCTGGGCAGCCTATTCACAGGCACAACAGCCCTGGGGATCTGGGCTTTCCCAGAGACGCAAGGTCTCATCGTTCCCGTTCTCGGCAGAGCCGTCTTCCAAAACGGGAAACGTCCGGCTCCTTGTCCCACCAGGAAGGGGCCAGCCCTGAAAGCTCTTGCTGCTCTTCACCTTCCCTGGGCAGCCTATTCACAGGCACAACAGCCCTGGGGAACTGGGCTTTCCCAGAGACGCAAGGTCACATCGTTCCCGTTCTCGGAGGATGCATTTTTCCGAAATGGGAAACGTCCGGCTCCTTGTCCCACCAGGAAGGGGCCAGCCCTGAAAGCTCTTGCTGCTCTTCACCTACCCACTGCAGCCTATTCACAGGCACAAGAGCACTGGGGATCTGTGCTTTCCCAGAGATGGAGCATCTCAACGTTCTCGTTCTTGGCAGATGCATTTTTCCGAAAGTGCAAACGTCCGGCCTCTTCTCCCACAAGGAAGGTGCCAGCCCTGAAAGCTGCTGCTGCTCTTCACCTACCCACTGCAGCCTATTCACAGGCACAACAGCACTGGGGATCTGTGCTTTCCCAGAGATGGAGCATCTCAACGTTCTCGTTCTCGGCAGATGCATTTTTCCGAAAGTGCAAACGTCCGGCCTCTTCTCCCACAAGGAAGGTGCCAGCCCTGAAAGCTGTTGCTGCTCTTCAGCTACCCACTGCAGCCTATTCACAGGCACAACAGCCCTGGGGATCTGTGCTTTCCCAGAGATGGAGCATCTCAACGTTCTCGTTCACGGCAGATGCATTTTCCGAAAGTGCAAACGTCCGGCCTCTTCACCCACAAGGAAGGTGCCAGCCCTGAAAGCTCTTGCTGCTCTTCACCTTCCCTGGGCAGCCTATTCACAGGCACAACAGCCCTGCGGATCTGGGCTTTCCCAGAGACGCAAGGTCTCATCGTTCCCGTTGTCGGCAGAGCCTTTTTTCCGAAACGGGAAACGTCCGGCTCCTTGTCCCACCAGGAAGGGGCCAGCCCTGAAAGCTCTTGCTGCTCTTCACCTTCCCTGGGCAGCCTATTCACAGGCACAACAGCCCTGCGGATCTGGGCTTTCCCAGAGACGCAAGGTCTCATCGTTCCCGTTTTCGGCAGAGCCTTTTTTCCGAAATGGGAAACGTCCGGCTCCTTGTCCCACCAGGAAGGGGCCAGCCCTGAAAGCTCTTGCTGCTCTTCACCTTCCCTGGGCAGCCTATTCACAGGCACAACAGCCCTGGGGATCTCTGCTTTCCTAGAGACCCAAGGTCTCATCGTTCCCGTTCTCGGCAGAGCCTTTTTTCCGAAATGGGAAACGTCCGGCTCCTTCTCCCACCAGGTAGGGGCCAGCCCTGAAAGCTCTTGCTGCTCTTCACCTTCCCTGGGCAGCCTATTCACAGGCACAACAGCCCTGGGGATCTGGGCTTTCCCAGAGACGCAAGGTCTCATCGTTCCCGTTCTCGGCAAAGCCGTTTTCCAAAACGGGAAACGTCCGGCTCCTTGTCCCACCAGGAAGGGGCCAGCCCTGAAAGCTCTTGCTGCTCTTCACCTTCCCTGGGCAGCCTATTCACAGGCACAACAGCCCTGGGGAACTGGGCTTTCCCAGAGACGCAAGGTCACATCGTTCCCGTTCTCGGAGGATGCATTTTTCCGAAATGGGAAACGTCCGGCTCCTTGTCCCACAAGGAAGGTGCCAGCCCTGAAAGCTCTTGCTGCTCTTCACCTACCCACTGCAGCCTATTCACAGGCACAACAGCACTGGGGATCTGTGCTTTCCCAGAGATGGAGCATCTCAACGTTCTCGTTCTTGGCAGATGCATTTTTCCGAAAGTGCAAACGTCCGGCCTCTTCTCCCACAAGGAAGGTGCCAGCCCTGAAAGCTGCTGCTGCTCTTCACCTACCCACTGCAGCCTATTCACAGGCACAACAGCACTGGGGATCTGTGCTTTCCCAGAGATGGAGCATCTCAACGTTCTCGTTCTCGGCAGATGCATTTTTCCGAAAGTGCAAACGTCCGGCCTCTTCTCCCACAAGGAAGGTGCCAGCCCTGAAAGCTGTTGCTGCTCTTCAGCTACCCACTGCAGCCTATTCACAGGCACAACAGCCCTGGGGATCTGTGCTTTCCCAGAGATGGAGCATCTCAACGTTCTCGTTCTCGGCAGATGCATTTTCCGAAAGTGCAAACGTCCGGCCTCTTCACCCACAAGGAAGGTGCCAGCCCTGAAAGCTCTTGCTGCTCTTCACCTTCCCTGGGCAGCCTATTCACAGGCACAACAGCCCTGGGGAACTGGGCTTTCCCAGAGACGCAAGGTCTCATCATTCCCGTTCTTGGCAGAGCCTTTTTTCCGAAACGGGAAACGTCCGGCTCCTTCTCCCACCAGGAAGGGGCCAGCCCTGAAAGCTCTTGCTGCTCTTCACCTTCCCTGGGCAGCCTATTCACAGGCACAACAGCCCTGCGGATCTGGGCTTTCCCAGAGACGCAAGGTCTCATCGTTCCCGTTCTCGGCAGAGCCTTTTTTCCAAAACGGGAAACGTCCGGCTCCTTGTCCCACCAGGAAGGGGCCAGCCCTGAAAGCTGTTGCTGCTCTTCACCTTCCCTGGGCAGCCTATTCACAGGCACAACAGCCTTGGGGAACTGGGCTTTCCCAGAGACCCAAGGTCTCATCGTTCCCGTTTTCGGCAGAGCCTTTTTTCCAAAACGGGAAACGTCCGGCTCCTTCTCCCACCAGGAAGGGGCCAGCCCTGAAAGCTCTTGCTGCTCTTCACCTTCCCTGGGCAGCCTATTCACAGGCACAACAGCCCTGTGGATCTCTGCTTTCCCAGAGACGCAAGGTCTCACCATTCCCGTTCTCGGCAGAGCCTTTTTTCCGAAATGGGAAACGTCCGGCTCCTTCTCCCACCAGGTAGGGGCCAGCCCTGAAAGCTCTTGCTGCTCTTCACCTTCCCTGGGCAGCCTATTCACAGGCACAACAGCCCTGGGGATCTGGGCTTTCCCAGAGACGCAAGGTCTCATCGTTCCCGTTCTCGGCAGAGCCGTCTTCCAAAACGGGAAACGTCCGGCTCCTTGTCCCACCAGGAAGGGGCCAGCCCTGAAAGCTCTTGCTGCTCTTCACCTTCCCTGGGCAGCCTATTCACAGGCACAACAGCCCTGGGGATCTGGGCTTTCCCAGAGACGCAAGGTCACATCGTTCCCGTTCTCGGAGGATGCATTTTTCCGAAATGGGAAACGTCCGGCTCCTTGTCCCACCAGGAAGGGGCCAGCCCTGAAAGCTCTTGCTGCTCTTCACCTACCCACTGCAGCCTATTCACAGGCACAACAGCACTGGGGATCTGTGCTTTCCCAGAGATGGAGCATCTCAACGTTCTCGTTCTCGGCAGATGCATTTTTCCGAAAGTGCAAACGTCCGGCCTCTTCTCCCACAAGGAAGGTGCCAGCCCTGAAAGCTGCTGCTGCTCTTCACCTACCCACTGCAGCCTAGTCACAGGCACAACAGCACTGGGGATCTGTGCTTTCCCAGAGATGGAGCATCTCAACGTTCTCGTTCTCGGCAGATGCATTTTTCCGAAAGTGCAAACGTCCGGCCTCTTCTCCCTCAAGGAAGGTGCCAGCCCTGAAAGCTGCTGCTGCTCTTCACCTACCCACTGCAGCCTAGTCACAGGCACAACAGCACTGGGGATCTGTGCTTTCCCAGAGATGGAGCATCTCAACGTTCTCGTTCTCGGCAGATGCATTTTCCGAAAGTGCAAATGTCCGGCCTCTTCTCCCACAAGGAAGGTGCCAGCCCTGAAAGCTGCTGCTGCTCTTCACCTACCCACTGCAGCCTATTCACAGGCACAACAGCACTGGGGATCTGTGCTTTCCCAGAGATGGAGCATCTCAACGTTCTCGTTCTCGGCTGATGCATTTTCCGAAAGTGCAAACGTCCGGCCTCTTCTCCCACAAGGAAGGTGCCAGCCCTGAAAGCTCTTGCTGCTCTTCACCTTCCCTGGGCAGCCTATTCACAGGCACAACAGCCTTGGGGAACTGGGCTTTCCCAGAGATGCAAGGTCTCATCGTTCCCGTTCTCGGCAGAGCCTTTTTTCCAAAACGGGAAACATCCGGCTCCTTCTCCCACTAGGAAGGGGCCAGCCCTGAAATCTCTTGCTGCTCTTCACCTTCCCTGGGCAGCCTATTCACAGGCACAACAGCCCTGGGGAACTGGGCTTTCCCAGAGATGCAAGGTCGCATCGTTCCCGTTCTCGGCAGAGCCTTTTTTCCGAAAGTGCAAACGTCCGTCTCTTTGCCCCGCCACGTAGGGGCCAGCCCTGAAAGCTCTTGCTGCTCTTCACCTTCCCTGGGCAGCCTATTCACAGGCACAACAGCCCTGGGGAACTAGGCTTTCCCAGAGACGCAAGGTCTCATCGTTCCCGTTCTCGACAGAGCCTTTTTTCCAAAACGGGAAACGTCCGGCTCCTTGTCCCACCAGGAAGGGGCCAGCCCTGAAAGCTCTTGCTGCTCTTCACCTTCCCTGGGCAGCCTATTCACAGGCACAATAGCCCTGGGGAAATGTGCTTCCCCAGAGACCCAAGGTCTCATCGTTCCCGTTCTCGGCAGAGCCTTTTTTCCGAAATGGGAAACGTCCGTCTCTTTCCCCCACCAGGAAGGGGCCAGCCCTGAAAGCTGGTGCTGCTCTTCACCTTCCCTGGGCAGCCTATTCACAGGCACAACAGCCCTGGGGAACTGGGCTTTCCCAGAGACGCAAGGTCGCATCGTTCCCGTTCTCGGCAGAGCCTTTTTTCCGAAACGGGAAATGTCCGGCTCCTTCTCCCACCAGGAAGGGGCCAGCCCTGAAAGCTCTTGCTGCTCTTCACCTTCCCTGGGCAGCCTATTCACAGGCACAACAGCCCTGGGGATCTGGGCTTTCCCAGAGATGCAAGGTCTCATCGTTCTCGTTCTCGGCAGAGCCTTTTTTGAAAACGGGAAACGTCCGGCTCCTTGTCCCACCAGGAAGGGGCCAGCCCTGAAAGCTCTTGCTGCTCTTCACCTTCCCTGGGCAGCCTATTCACAGGCACAACAGCCCTGGGGAAATGTGCTTCCCCAGAGACCCAAGGTCTCATCGTTCCCGTTCTCGGCAGAGCCTTTTTTCCGAAATGGGAAACGTCCGTCTATTTCCCCCACCAGGAAGGGGCCAGCCCTGAAAGCTGGTGCTGCTCTTCACCTTCCCTGGGCAGCCTATTCACAGGCACAACAGCCCTGGGGATCTGGGCTTTCCCAGAGACGCAAGGTCGCATCGTTCCCATTCTCGGCAGAGCCTTTTTTCCGAAACGGGAAATGTCCGGCTCCTTCTCCCACCAGGAAGGGGCCAGCCCTGAAAGCTCTTGCTGCTCTTCACCTTCCCTGGGCAGCCTATTCACAGGCACAACAGCCCTGGGGATCTGGGCTTTCCCAGAGATGCAAGGTCTCATCGTTCCCGTTCTCGGCAGAGCCTTTTTTGAAAACGGGAAACGTCCGGCTCCTTGTCCCACCAGGAAGGGGCCAGCCCTGAAAGCTCTTGCTGCTCTTCACCTTCCCTGGGCAGCCTATTCACAGGCACAACAGCCCTGGGGAACTGGGCTTTCCCAGAGACGCAAGGTCTCATCATTCCCGTTCTCGGCAGAGCCTTTTTTCCGAAAGGGGAAACGTCCGGCTCCTTCTCCCACCAGGAAGGGGCCAGCCCTGAAAGCTCTTGCTGCTCTTCACCTTCCCTGGGCAGCCTATTCACAGGCACAACAGCCCTGGGGATCTGGGCTTTCCCAGAGACGCAAGGTCTCATCGTTCCCGTTCTCGGCAGAGCCTTTTTTCCAAAACGGGAAACGTCCGGCTCCTTCTCCCACCAGGAAGGGGCCAGCCCTGAAAGCTCTTGCTGCTCTTCACCTTCCCTGGGCAGCCTATTCACAGGCACAACAGCCCTGCGGATCTCTGCTTTCCCAGAGACGCAAGGTCTCATCGTTCCCGTTCTCGGCAGAGCCTTTTTTCCGAAATGGGAAATGTCCGGCTCCTTCTCCCACCAGGTAGGGGCCAGCCCTGAAAGCTCTTGCTGCTCTTCACCTTCCCTGGGCAGCCTATTCACAGGCACAACAGCAATGGGGATCTGGGCTTTCCCAGAGACCCAAGGTCTCATCGTTCCCGTTCTCGACAGAGCCTTTTTTCCGAAATGGGAAAGGTCCGGCTGCTTCTCCCACCAGGAAGGGGCCAGCCCTGAAAGCTCTTGCTGCTCTTCACCTTCCCTGGGCAGCCTATTCACAGGCACAATAGCCCTGGGGAAATGTGCTTCCCCAGAGACCCAAGGTCTCATCGTTCCCGTTCTCGGCAGAGCCTTTTTTCCGAAATGGGAAACGTCCGTCTCTTTGCCCCACCAGGAAGGTGCCAGTCCTGAAAGCTGCTGCTGCTCTTCAGCTACCCACTGCAGCCTATTCACAGGCACAACAGCACTGGGGATCTGTGCTTTCCTAGAGATGGAGCATCTCAACGTTCTCGTTCTCGGCAGATGCATTTTCCGAAAGTGCAAACGTCCGGCCTCTTCTCCCACAAGGAAGGTGCCAGCCCTGAAAGCTGCTGCTGCTCTTCACCTACCCACTGCAGCCTATTCACAGGCACAACAGCCCTGGGGATCTCTGCTTTCCTAGAGACCCAAGGTCTCATCGTTCCCGTTCTCGGCAGAGCCTTTTTTCCGAAATGGGAAACGTCCGGCTCCTTCTCCCACCAGGTAGGGGCCAGCCCTGAAAGCTCTTGCTGCTCTTCACCTTCCCTGGGCAGCCTATTCACAGGCACAACAGCCCTGGGGATCTGGGCTTTCCCAGAGACGCAAGGTCTCATCGTTCCCGTTCTCGGCAAAGCCGTTTTCCAAAACGGGAAACGTCCGGCTCCTTGTCCCACCAGGAAGGGGCCAGCCCTGAAAGCTCTTGCTGCTCTTCACCTTCCCTGGGCAGCCTATTCACAGGCACAACAGCCCTGGGGAACTGGGCTTTCCCAGAGACGCAAGGTCACATCGTTCCCGTTCTCGGAGGATGCATTTTTCCGAAATGGGAAACGTCCGGCTCCTTGTCCCACAAGGAAGGTGCCAGCCCTGAAAGCTCTTGCTGCTCTTCACCTACCCACTGCAGCCTATTCACAGGCACAACAGCACTGGGGATCTGTGCTTTCCCAGAGATGGAGCATCTCAACGTTCTCGTTCTTGGCAGATGCATTTTTCCGAAAGTGCAAACGTCCGGCCTCTTCTCCCACAAGGAAGGTGCCAGCCCTGAAAGCTGCTGCTGCTCTTCACCTACCCACTGCAGCCTATTCACAGGCACAACAGCACTGGGGATCTGTGCTTTCCCAGAGATGGAGCATCTCAACGTTCTCGTTCTCGGCAGATGCATTTTTCCGAAAGTGCAAACGTCCGGCCTCTTCTCCCACAAGGAAGGTGCCAGCCCTGAAAGCTGTTGCTGCTCTTCAGCTACCCACTGCAGCCTATTCACAGGCACAACAGCCCTGGGGATCTGTGCTTTCCCAGAGATGGAGCATCTCAACGTTCTCGTTCACGGCAGATGCATTTTCCGAAAGTGCAAACGTCCGGCCTCTTCACCCACAAGGAAGGTGCCAGCCCTGAAAGCTCTTGCTGCTCTTCACCTTCCCTGGGCAGCCTATTCACAGGCACAACAGCCCTGCGGATCTGGGCTTTCCCAGAGACGCAAGGTCTCATCGTTCCCGTTGTCGGCAGAGCCTTTTTTCCGAAACGGGAAACGTCCGGCTCCTTGTCCCACCAGGAAGGGGCCAGCCCTGAAAGCTCTTGCTGCTCTTCACCTTCCCTGGGCAGCCTATTCACAGGCACAACAGCCCTGCGGATCTGGGCTTTCCCAGAGACGCAAGGTCTCATCGTTCCCGTTTTCGGCAGAGCCTTTTTTCCGAAATGGGAAACGTCCGGCTCCTTGTCCCACCAGGAAGGGGCCAGCCCTGAAAGCTCTTGCTGCTCTTCACCTTCCCTGGGCAGCCTATTCACAGGCACAACAGCACTGGGGATCTCTGCTTTCCTAGAGACCCAAGGTCTCATCGTTCCCGTTCTCGGCAGAGCCTTTTTTCCGAAATGGGAAACGTCCGGCTCCTTCTCCCACCAGGTAGGGGCCAGCCCTGAAAGCTCTTGCTGCTCTTCACCTTCCCTGGGCAGCCTATTCACAGGCACAACAGCCCTGGGGATCTGGGCTTTCCCAGAGACGCAAGGTCTCATCGTTCCCGTTCTCGGCAAAGCCGTTTTCCAAAACGGGAAACGTCCGGCTCCTTGTCCCACCAGGAAGGGGCCAGCCCTGAAAGCTCTTGCTGCTCTTCACCTTCCCTGGGCAGCCTATTCACAGGCACAACAGCCCTGGGGAACTGGGCTTTCCCAGAGACGCAAGGTCACATCGTTCCCGTTCTCGGAGGATGCATTTTTCCGAAATGGGAAACGTCCGGCTCCTTGTCCCACAAGGAAGGTGCCAGCCCTGAAAGCTCTTGCTGCTCTTCACCTACCCACTGCAGCCTATTCACAGGCACAAGAGCACTGGGGATCTGTGCTTTCCCAGAGATGGAGCATCTCAACGTTCTCGTTCTTGGCAGATGCATTTTTCCGAAAGTGCAAACGTCCGGCCTCTTCTCCCACAAGGAAGGTGCCAGCCCTGAAAGCTGTTGCTGCTCTTCACCTACCCACTGCAGCCTATTCACAGGCACAACAGCACTGGGGATCTGTGCTTTCCCAGAGATGGAGCATCTCAACGTTCTCGTTCTCGGCAGATGCATTTTTCCGAAAGTGCAAACGTCCGGCCTCTTCTCCCACAAGGAAGGTGCCAGCCCTGAAAGCTGTTGCTGCTCTTCAGCTACCCACTGCAGCCTATTCACAGGCACAACAGCCCTGGGGATCTGTGCTTTCCCAGAGATGGAGCATCTCAACGTTCTCGTTCTCGGCAGATGCATTTTCCGAAAGTGCAAACGTCCGGCCTCTTCACCCACAAGGAAGGTGCCAGCCCTGAAAGCTCTTGCTGCTCTTCACCTTCCCTGGGCAGCCTATTCACAGGCACAACAGCCCTGGGGAACTGGGCTTTCCCAGAGACGCAAGGTCTCATCATTCCCGTTCTTGGCAGAGCCTTTTTTCCGAAACGGGAAACGTCCGGCTCCTTCTCCCACCAGGAAGGGGCCAGCCCTGAAAGCTCTTGCTGCTCTTCACCTTCCCTGGGCAGCCTATTCACAGGCACAACAGCCCTGCGGATCTGGGCTTTCCCAGAGACGCAAGGTCTCATCGTTCCCGTTCTCGGCAGAGCCTTTTTTCCAAAACGGGAAACGTCCGGCTCCTTGTCCCACCAGGAAGGGGCCAGCCCTGAAAGCTGTTGCTGCTCTTCACCTTCCCTGGGCAGCCTATTCACAGGCACAACAGCCTTGGGGAACTGGGCTTTCCCAGAGACCCAAGGTCTCATCGTTCCCGTTTTCGGCAGAGCCTTTTTTCCAAAACGGGAAACGTCCGGCTCCTTCTCCCACCAGGAAGGGGCCAGCCCTGAAATCTCTTGCTGCTCTTCACCTTCCCTGGGCAGCCTATTCACAGGCACAACAGCCCTGGGGAACTGGGCTTTCCCAGAGACGCAAGGTCGCATCGTTCCCGTTCTCGGCAGAGCCTTTTTTACGAAAGTGCAAACGTCCTTCTCTTTGCCCCGCCACGTAGGGGCCAGCCCTGAAAGCTCTTGCTGCTCTTCACCTTCCCTGGGCAGCCTATTCACAGGCACAACAGCCCTGGGGAACTGGGCTTTCCCAGAGACGCAAGGTCTCATCGTTCCCGTTCTCGACAGTGCCTTTTTTCCGAAATGGGAAAGGTCCGGCTGCTTCTCCCACCAGGAAGGGGCCAGCCCTGAAAGCTCTTGCTGCTCTTCACCTTCCCTGGGCAGCCTATTCACAGGCACAATAGCCCTGGGGAAATGTGCTTCCCCAGAGACCCAAGGTCTCATCGTTCCCGTTCTCGGCAGAGCCTTTTTTCCGAAATGGGAAACGTCCGTCTCTTTGCCCCACCAGGAAGGTGCCAGTCCTGAAAGCTCTTGCTGCTCTTCACCTACCCACTGCAGCCTATTCACAGGCACAAGAGCACTGGGGATCTGTGCTTTCCCAGAGATGGAGCATCTCAACGTTCTCGTTCTTGGCAGATGCATTTTTCCGAAAGTGCAAACGTCCGGCCTCTTCTCCCACAAGGAAGGTGCCAGCCCTGAAAGCTGCTGCTGCTCTTCACCTACCCACTGCAGCCTATTCACAGGCACAACAGCACTGGGGATCTGTGCTTTCCCAGAGATGGAGCATCTCAACGTTCTCGTTCTCGGCAGATGCATTTTTCCGAAAGTGCAAACGTCCGGCCTCTTCTCCCACAAGGAAGGTGCCAGCCCTGAAAGCTGTTGCTGCTCTTCAGCTACCCACTGCAGCCTATTCACAGGCACAACAGCACTGGGGATCTGTGCTTTCCCAGAGATGGAGCATCTCAACGTTCTCGTTCTCGGCAGATGCATTTTCCGAAAGTGCAAACGTCCGGCCTCTTCACCCACAAGGAAGGTGCCAGCCCTGAAAGCTCTTGCTGCTCTTCACCTTCCCTGGGCAGCCTATTCACAGGCACAACAGCCCTTCGGGAACTGGGCTTTCCCAGAGACGCAAGGTCTCAGCATTCCCGTTCTTGGCAGAGCCTTTTTTCCGAAACGGGAAACGTCCGGCTCCTTCTCCCACCAGGAAGGGGCCAGCCCTGAAAGCTCTTGCTGCTCTTCACCTTCCCTGGGCAGCCTATTCACAGGCACAACAGCCCTGCGGATCTGGGCTTTCCCAGAGACGCAAGGTCTCATCGTTCCCGTTCTCGGCAGAGCCTTTTTTCCAAAACGGGAAACGTCCGGCTCCTTCTCCCACCAGGAAGGGGCCAGCCCTGAAAGCTCTTGCTGCTCTTCACCTTCCCTGGGCAGCCTATTCACAGGCACAACAGCCTTGGGGAACTGGGCTTTCCCAGAGATGCAAGGTCTCATCGTTCCCGTTCTCGGCAGAGCCTTTTTTCCAAAACGGGAAACATCCGGCTCCTTCTCCCACTAGGAAGGGGCCAGCCCTGAAATCTCTTGCTGCTCTTCACCTTCCCTGGGCAGCCTATTCACAGGCACAACAGCCTTGGGGATCTCTGCTTTTCCAGAGACCAAAGGTCTAATGTTGCCCGTTCTCGGCAGAGCCTTTTCTCCAAAGCGGGAAACGTCCGGGTCCTTCTCCCAACAGGAAGGGGCCAGCCCTGAAAGCTCTTGCTGCTCTTCACCTTCCCTGGGCAGCCTATTCACAGGCACAACAGCCCTGGGGAACTGGGCTTTCCCAGAGACGCAAGGTCACATAGTTCCCGTTCTCGGAGGATGCATTTTTCCGAAATGGGAAACGTCCGGCTCCTTCTCCCACCAGGAAGGGGCCAGCCCTGAAAGCTCTTGCTGCTCTTCACCTACCCACTGCAGCCTATTCACAGGCACAAGAGCACTGGGGATCTGTGCTTTCCCAGAGATGGAGCATCTCAACGTTCTCGTTCTCGGCAGATGCATTTTTCCGAAAGTGCAAACGTCCGGCCTCTTCTCCCACAAGGAAGGTGCCAGCCCTGAAAGCTGCTGCTGCTCTTCACCTACCCACTGCAGCCTATTCACAGGCACAACAGCACTGGGGATCTGTGCTTTCCCAGAGATGGAGCATCTCAACGTTCTCGTTCTCGGCAGATGCATTTTTCCGAAAGTGCAAACGTCCGGCCTCTTCTCCCACAAGGAAGGTGCCAGCCCTGAAAGCTGTTGCTGCTCTTCAGCTACCCACTGCAGCCTATTCACAGGCACAACAGCCCTGGGGATCTGTGCTTTCCCAGAGATGGAGCATCTCAACGTTCTCGTTCACGGCAGATGCATTTTCCGAAAGTGCAAACGTCCGGCCTCTTCACCCACAAGGAAGGTGCCAGCCCTGAAAGCTCTTGCTGCTCTTCACCTTCCCTGGGCAGCCTATTCACAGGCACAACAGCCCTGCGGATCTGGGCTTTCCCAGAGACGCAAGGTCTCATCGTTCCCGTTGTCGGCAGAGCCTTTTTTCCGAAACGGGAAACGTCCGGCTCCTTGTCCCACCAGGAAGGGGCCAGCCCTGAAAGCTCTTGCTGCTCTTCACCTTCCCTGGGCAGCCTATTCACAGGCACAACAGCCCTGCGGATCTGGGCTTTCCCAGAGACGCAAGGTCTCATCGTTCCCGTTTTCGGCAGAGCCTTTTTTCCGAAATGGGAAACGTCCGGCTCCTTGTCCCACCAGGAAGGGGCCAGCCCTGAAAGCTCTTGCTGCTCTTCACCTTCCCTGGGCAGCCTATTCACAGGCACAACAGCACTGGGGATCTCTGCTTTCCTAGAGACCCAAGGTCTCATCGTTCCCGTTCTCGGCAGAGCCTTTTTTCCGAAATGGGAAACGTCCGGCTCCTTCTCCCACCAGGTAGGGGCCAGCCCTGAAAGCTCTTGCTGCTCTTCACCTTCCCTGGGCAGCCTATTCACAGGCACAACAGCCCTGGGGATCTGGGCTTTCCCAGAGACGCAAGGTCTCATCGTTCCCGTTCTCGGCAAAGCCGTTTTCCAAAACGGGAAACGTCCGGCTCCTTGTCCCACCAGGAAGGGGCCAGCCCTGAAAGCTCTTGCTGCTCTTCACCTTCCCTGGGCAGCCTATTCACAGGCACAACAGCCCTGGGGAACTGGGCTTTCCCAGAGACGCAAGGTCACATCGTTCCCGTTCTCGGAGGATGCATTTTTCCGAAATGGGAAACGTCCGGCTCCTTGTCCCACAAGGAAGGTGCCAGCCCTGAAAGCTCTTGCTGCTCTTCACCTACCCACTGCAGCCTATTCACAGGCACAAGAGCACTGGGGATCTGTGCTTTCCCAGAGATGGAGCATCTCAACGTTCTCGTTCTTGGCAGATGCATTTTTCCGAAAGTGCAAACGTCCGGCCTCTTCTCCCACAAGGAAGGTGCCAGCCCTGAAAGCTGTTGCTGCTCTTCACCTACCCACTGCAGCCTATTCACAGGCACAACAGCACTGGGGATCTGTGCTTTCCCAGAGATGGAGCATCTCAACGTTCTCGTTCTCGGCAGATGCATTTTTCCGAAAGTGCAAACGTCCGGCCTCTTCTCCCACAAGGAAGGTGCCAGCCCTGAAAGCTGCTGCTGCTCTTCAGCTACCCACTGCAGCCTATTCACAGGCACAACAGCCCTGGGGATCTGTGCTTTCCCAGAGATGGAGCATCTCAACGTTCTCGTTCTCGGCAGATGCATTTTCCGAAAGTGCAAACGTCCGGCCTCTTCACCCACAAGGAAGGTGCCAGCCCTGAAAGCTCTTGCTGCTCTTCACCTTCCCTGGGCAGCCTATTCACAGGCACAACAGCCCTGGGGAACTGGGCTTTCCCAGAGACGCAAGGTCTCATCATTCCCGTTCTTGGCAGAGCCTTTTTTCCGAAACGGGAAACGTCCGGCTCCTTCTCCCACCAGGAAGGGGCCAGCCCTGAAAGCTCTTGCTGCTCTTCACCTTCCCTGGGCAGCCTATTCACAGGCACAACAGCCCTGCGGATCTGGGCTTTCCCAGAGACGCAAGGTCTCATCGTTCCCGTTCTCGGCAGAGCCTTTTTTCCAAAACGGGAAACGTCCGGCTCCTTGTCCCACCAGGAAGGGGCCAGCCCTGAAAGCTGTTGCTGCTCTTCACCTTCCCTGGGCAGCCTATTCACAGGCACAACAGCCTTGGGGAACTGGGCTTTCCCAGAGACCCAAGGTCTCATCGTTCCCGTTTTCGGCAGAGCCTTTTTTCCAAAACGGGAAACGTCCGGCTCCTTCTCCCACCAGGAAGGGGCCAGCCCTGAAATCTCTTGCTGCTCTTCACCTTCCCTGGGCAGCCTATTCACAGGCACAACAGCCCTGGGGAACTGGGCTTTCCCAGAGACGCAAGGTCGCATCGTTCCCGTTCTCGGCAGAGCCTTTTTTACGAAAGTGCAAACGTCTTTCTCTTTGCCCCGCCACGTAGGGGCCAGCCCTGAAAGCTCTTGCTGCTCTTCACCTTCCCTGGGCAGCCTATTCACAGGCACAACAGCCCTGGGGAACTGGGCTTTCCCAGAGACGCAAGGTCTCATCGTTCCCGTTCTCGACAGTGCCTTTTTTCCGAAATGGGAAAGGTCCGGCTGCTTCTCCCACCAGGAAGGGGCCAGCCCTGAAAGCTCTTGCTGCTCTTCACCTTCCCTGGGCAGCCTATTCACAGGCACAATAGCCCTGGGGAAATGTGCTTCCCCAGAGACCCAAGGTCTCATCGTTCCCGTTCTCGGCAGAGCCTTTTTTCCGAAATGGGAAACGTCCGTCTCTTTGCCCCACCAGGAAGGTGCCAGTCCTGAAAGCTCTTGCTGCTCTTCACCTACCCACTGCAGCCTATTCACAGGCACAAGAGCACTGGGGATCTGTGCTTTCCCAGAGATGGAGCATCTCAACGTTCTCGTTCTTGGCAGATGCATTTTTCCGAAAGTGCAAACGTCCGGCCTCTTCTCCCACAAGGAAGGTGCCAGCCCTGAAAGCTGCTGCTGCTCTTCACCTACCCACTGCAGCCTATTCACAGGCACAACAGCACTGGGGATCTGTGCTTTCCCAGAGATGGAGCATCTCAACGTTCTCGTTCTCGGCAGATGCATTTTTCCGAAAGTGCAAACGTCCGGCCTCTTCTCCCACAAGGAAGGTGCCAGCCCTGAAAGCTGTTGCTGCTCTTCAGCTACCCACTGCAGCCTATTCACAGGCACAACAGCACTGGGGATCTGTGCTTTCCCAGAGATGGAGCATCTCAACGTTCTCGTTCTCGGCAGATGCATTTTCCGAAAGTGCAAACGTCCGGCCTCTTCACCCACAAGGAAGGTGCCAGCCCTGAAAGCTCTTGCTGCTCTTCACCTTCCCTGGGCAGCCTATTCACAGGCACAACAGCCCTGGGGAACTGGGCTTTCCCAGAGACGCAAGGTCTCAGCATTCCCGTTCTTGGCAGAGCCTTTTTTCCGAAACGGGAAACGTCCGGCTCCTTCTCCCACCAGGAAGGGGCCAGCCCTGAAAGCTCTTGCTGCTCTTCACCTTCCCTGGGCAGCCTATTCACAGGCACAACAGCCCTGCGGATCTGGGCTTTCCCAGAGACGCAAGGTCTCATCGTTCCCGTTCTCGGCAGAGCCTTTTTTCCAAAACGGGAAACGTCCGGCTCCTTGTCCCACCAGGAAGGGGCCAGCCCTGAAAGCTCTTGCTGCTCTTCACCTTCCCTGGGCAGCCTATTCACAGGCACAACAGCCTTGGGGAACTGGGCTTTCCCAGAGATGCAAGGTCTCATCGTTCCCGTTCTCGGCAGAGCCTTTTTTCCAAAACGGGAAACATCCGGCTCCTTCTCCCACTAGGAAGGGGCCAGCCCTGAAATCTCTTGCTGCTCTTCACCTTCCCTGGGCAGCCTATTCACAGGCACAACAGCCTTGGGGATCTCTGCTTTTCCAGAGACCAAAGGTCTAATGTTGCCCGTTCTCGGCAGAGCCTTTTCTCCAAAGCGGGAAACGTCCGGGTCCTTCTCCCAACAGGAAGGGGCCAGCCCTGAAAGCTCTTGCTGCTCTTCACCTTCCCTGGGCAGCCTATTCACAGGCACAACAGCCCTGGGGAACTGGGCTTTCCCAGAGACGCAAGGTCACATAGTTCCCGTTCTCGGAGGATGCATTTTTCCGAAATGGGAAACGTCCGGCTCCTTCTCCCACCAGGAAGGGGCCAGCCCTGAAAGCTCTTGCTGCTCTTCACCTACCCACTGCAGCCTATTCACAGGCACAAGAGCACTGGGGATCTGTGCTTTCCCAGAGATGGAGCATCTCAACGCTCTCGTTCTCGGCAGATGCATTTTTCCGAAAGTGCAAACGTCCGGCCTCTTCTCCCACAAGGAAGGTGCCAGCCCTGAAAGCTGCTGCTGCTCTTCACCTACCCACTGCAGCCTATTCACAGGCACAACAGCACTGGGGATCTGTGCTTTCCCAGAGATGGAGCATCTCAACGTTCTCGTTCTCGGCAGATGCATTTTTCCGAAAGTGCAAACGTCCGGCCTCTTCTCCCACAAGGAAGGTGCCAGCCCTGAAAGCTGTTGCTGCTCTTCAGCTACCCACTGCAGCCTATTCACAGGCACAACAGCACTGGGGATCTGTGCTTTCCCAGAGATGGAGCATCTCAACGTTCTCGTTCTCGGCAGATGCATTTTTCCGAAAGTGCAAACGTCCGGCCTCTTCTCCCACAAGGAAGGTGCCAGCCCTGAAAGCTGTTGCTGCTCTTCAGCTACCCACTGCAGCCTATTCACAGGCACAACAGCACTGGGGATCTGTGCTTTCCCAGAGATGGAGCATCTCAACGTTCTCGTTCTCGGCAGATGCATTTTCCGAAAGTGCAAACGTCCGGCCTCTTCACCCACAAGGAAGGTGCCAGCCCTGAAAGCTCTTGCTGCTCTTCACCTTCCCTGGGCAGCCTATTCACAAGCACAACAGCCCTGGGGAACTGGGCTTTCCCAGAGACGCAAGGTCTCATCATTCCCGTTCTTGGCAGAGCCTTTTTTCCGAAACGGGAAACGTCCGGCTCCTTCTCCCACCAGGAAGGGGCCAGCCCTGAAAGCTCTTGCTGCTCTTCACCTTCCCTGGGCAGCCTATTCACAGGCACAACAGCCCTGCGGATCTGGGCTTTCCCAGAGACGCAAGGTCTCATCGTTCCCGTTCTCGGCAGAGCCTTTTTACCAAAACGGGAAATGTCCGGCTCCTTGTCCCACCAGGAAGGGGCCAGCCCTGAAAGCTCTTGCTGCTCTTCACCTTCCCTGGGCAGCCTATTCACAGGCACAACAGCCTTGGGGAACTGGGCTTTCCCAGAGATGCAAGGTCTCATCGTTCCCGTTCTCGGCAGAGCCTTTTTTCCGAAAGTGCAAACGTCCGTCTCTTTGCCCCACCACGTAGGGGCCAGCCCTGAAAGCTCTTGCTGCTCTTCACCTTCCCTGGGCAGCCTATTCACAGGCACAACAGCCCTGGGGAACTAGGCTTTCCCAGAGACGCAAGGTCTCATCGTTCCCGTTCTCGACAGAGCCTTTTTTCCGAAATGGGAAAGGTCCGGCTGCTTCTCCCACCAGGAAGGGGCCAGCCCTGAAAGCTCTTGCTGCTCTTCACCTTCCCTGGGCAGCCTATTCACAGGCACAATAGCCCTGGGGAAATGTGCTTCCCCAGAGACCCAAGGTCTCATCGTTCCCGTTCTCGGCAGAGCCTTTTTTCCGAAATGGGAAACGTCCGTCTCTTTCCCCCACCAGGAAGGGGCCAGCCCTGAAAGCTGGTGCTGCTCTTCACCTTCCCTGGGCAGCCTATTCACAGGCACAACAGCCCTGGGGAACTGGGCTTTCCCAGAGACGCAAGGTCGCATCGTTCCCGTTCTCGGCAGAGCCTTTTTTCCGAAACGGGAAATGTCCGGCTCCTTCTCCCACCAGGAAGGGGCCAGCCCTGAAAGCTCTTGCTGCTCTTCACCTTCCCTGGGCAGCCTATTCACAGGCACAACAGCCCTGGGGATCTGGGCTTTCCCAGAGATGCAAGGTCTCATCGTTCTCGTTCTCGGCAGAGCCTTTTTTGAAAACGGGAAACGTCCGGCTCCTTGTCCCACCAGGAAGGGGCCAGCCCTGAAAGCTCTTGCTGCTCTTCACCTTCCCTGGGCAGCCTATTCACAGGCACAACAGCCCTGGGGAAATGTGCTTCCCCAGAGACCCAAGGTCTCATCGTTCCCGTTCTCGGCAGAGCCTTTTTTCCGAAATGGGAAACGTCCGTCTATTTCCCCCACCAGGAAGGGGCCAGCCCTGAAAGCTGGTGCTGCTCTTCACCTTCCCTGGGCAGCCTATTCACAGGCACAACAGCCCTGGGGATCTGGGCTTTCCCAGAGACGCAAGGTCGCATCGTTCCCATTCTCGGCAGAGCCTTTTTTCCGAAACGGGAAATGTCCGGCTCCTTCTCCCACCAGGAAGGGGCCAGCCCTGAAAGCTCTTGCTGCTCTTCACCTTCCCTGGGCAGCCTATTCACAGGCACAACAGCCCTGGGGATCTGGGCTTTCCCAGAGATGCAAGGTCTCATCGTTCCCGTTCTCGGCAGAGCCTTTTTTGAAAACGGGAAACGTCCGGCTCCTTGTCCCACCAGGAAGGGGCCAGCCCTGAAAGCTCTTGCTGCTCTTCACCTTCCCTGGGCAGCCTATTCACAGGCACAACAGCCCTGGGGAACTGGGCTTTCCCAGAGACGCAAGGTCTCATCATTCCCGTTCTCGGCAGAGCCTTTTTTCCGAAAGGGGAAACGTCCGGCTCCTTCTCCCACCAGGAAGGGGCCAGCCCTGAAAGCTCTTGCTGCTCTTCACCTTCCCTGGGCAGCCTATTCACAGGCACAACAGCCCTGGGGATCTGGGCTTTCCCAGAGACGCAAGGTCTCATCGTTCCCGTTCTCGGCAGAGCCTTTTTTCCGAAACGGGAAACGTCCGGCTCCTTCTCCCACCAGGAAGGGGCCAGCCCTGAAAGCTCTTGCTGCTCTTCACCTTCCCTGGGCAGCCTATTCACAGGCACAACAGCCCTGCGGATCTCTGCTTTCCCAGAGACGCAAGGTCTCATCGTTCCCGTTCTCGGCAGAGCCTTTTTTCCGAAATGGGAAATGTCCGGCTCCTTCTCCCACCAGGTAGGGGCCAGCCCTGAAAGCTCTTGCTGCTCTTCACCTTCCCTGGGCAGCCTATTCACAGGCACAACAGCAATGGGGATCTGGGCTTTCCCAGAGACCCAAGGTCTCATCGTTCCCGTTCTCGGCAGAGCCGTTTTCCAAAACGGGAAACGTCCGGCTCCTTGTCCCACCAGGAAGGGGCCAGCCCTGAAAGCTCTTGCTGCTCTTCACCTTCCCTGGGCAGCCTATTCACAGGCACAACAGCCCTGGGGAACTGTGCTTTCCCAGAGACGCAAGGTCACATCGTTCCCGTTCTCGGAGGATGCATTTTTCCGAAATGGGAAACGTCCGGCTCCTTGTCCCACCAGGAAGGGGCCAGCCCTGAAAGCTCTTGCTGCTCTTCACCTACCCACTGCAGCCTATTCACAGGCACAAGAGCACTGGGGATCTGTGCTTTCCCAGAGATGGAGCATCTCAACGTTCTCGTTCTCGGCAGATGCATTTTTCCGAAAGTGCAAACGTCCGGCCTCTTCTCCCACAAGGAAGGTGCCAGCCCTGAAAGCTGCTGCTGCTCTTCACCTTCCCTGGGCAGCCTATTCACAGGCACAACAGCCCTGGGGATCTGTGCTTTCCCAGAGATGGAGCATCTCAACGTTCTCGTTCTCGGCAGATGCATTTTTCCGAAAGTGCAAACGTCCGGCCTCTTCTCCCACAAGGAAGGTGCCAGCCCTGAAAGCTGCTGCTGCTCTTCACCTACCCACTGCAGCCTATTCACAGGCACAACAGCACTGGGGATCTGTGCTTTCCCAGAGATGGAGCATCTCAACGTTCTCGTTCTCGGCAGATGCATTTTCCGAAAGTGCAAACGTCCGGCCTCTTCACCCACAAGGAAGGTGCCAGCCCTGAAAGCTCTTGCTGCTCTTCACCTTCCCTGGGCAGCCTATTCACAGGCACAACAGCCCTGGGGAACTGGGCTTTCCCAGAGACGCAAGGTCTCATCATTCCTGTTCTTGGCAGAGCCTTTTTTCCGAAACGGGAAACGTCCGGCTCCTTCTCCCACCAGGAAGGGGCCAGCCCTGAAAGCTCTTGCTGCTCTTCACCTTCCCTGGGCAGCCTATTCACAGGCACAACAGCCCTGCAGATCTGGGCTTTCCCAGAGACGCAAGGTCTCATCGTTCCCGTTCTCGGCAGAGCCTTTTTTCCAAAACGGGAAACGTCCGGCTCCTTGTCCCACCAGGAAGGGGCCAGCCCTGAAAGCTCTTGCTGCTCTTCACCTTCCCTGGGCAGCCTATTCACAGGCACAACAGCCTTGGGGAACTGGGCTTTCCCAGAGATGCAAGGTCTCATCGTTCCCGTTCTCGGCAGAGCCTTTTTTCCGAAAGTGCAAAGGTCCGTCTCTTTGCCCCACCACGTAGGGGCCAGCCCTGAAAGCTCTTGCTGCTCTTCACCTTCCCTGGGCAGCCTATTCACAGGCACAACAGCCCTGGGGAACTGGGCTTTCCCAGAGACGCAAGGTCTCATCGTTCCCGTTCTCGACATTGCCTTTTTTCCGAAATGGGAAAGGTCCGGCTGCTTCTCCCACCAGGAAGGGGCCAGCCCTGAAAGCTCTTGCTGCTCTTCACCTTCCCTGGGCAGCCTATTCACAGGCACAATAGCCCTGGGGAAATGTGCTTCCCCAGAGACCCAAGGTCTCATCGTTCCCGTTCTCGGCAGAGCCTTTTTTCCGAAATGGGAAACGTCCGTCTCTTTCCCCCACCAGGAAGGGGCCAGCCCTGAAAGCTGGTGCTGCTCTTCACCTTCCCTGGGCAGCCTATTCACAGGCACAACAGCCCTGGGGAACTGGGCTTTCCCAGAGACGCAAGGTCGCATCGTTCCCGTTCTCGGCAGAGCCTTTTTTCCAAAACGGGAAATGTCCGGCTCCTTCTCCCACCAGGAAGGGGCCAGCCCTGAAAGCTCTTGCTGCTCTTCACCTTCCCTGGGCAGCCTATTCACAGGCACAACAGCCCTGGGGATCTGGGCTTTCCCAGAGATGCAAGGTCTCATCGTTCTCGTTCTCGGCAGAGCCTTTTTTGAAAACGGGAAACGTCCGTCTCTTTCCCCCACCAGGAAGGGGCCAGCCCTGAAAGCTGGTGCTGCTCTTCACCTTCCCTGGGCAGCCTATTCACAGGCACAACAGCCCTGGGGATCTGGGCTTTCCCAGAGATGCAAGGTCTCATCGTTCTCGTTCTCGGCAGAGCCTTTTTTGAAAACGGGAAACGTCCGGCTCCTTGTCCCACCAGGAAGGGGCCAGCCCTGAAAGCTCTTGCTGCTCTTCACCTTCCCTGGGCAGCCTATTCACAGGCACAACAGCCCTGGGGAACTGGGCTTTCCCAGAGACGCAAGGTCTCATCATTCCCGTTCTCGGCAGAGCCTTTTTTCCGAAAGGGGAAACGTCCGGATCCTTCTCCCACCAGGAAGGGGCCAGCCCTGAAAGCTCTTGCTGCTCTTCACCTTCCCTGGGCAGCCTATTCACAGGCACAACAGCCCTGGGGAACTGGGCTTTCCCAGAGACGCAAGGTCTCATCGTTCCCGTTCTCGGCAGAGCCTTTTTTCCAAAACGGGAAACGTCCGGCTCCTTCTCCCACCAGGAAGGGGCCAGCCCTGAAAGCTCTTGCTGCTCTTCACCTTCCCTGGGCAGCCTATTCACAGGCACAACAGCCCTGGGGATCTGGGCTTTCCCAGAGACGCAAGGTCTCATCGTTCCCGTTCTCGGCAGAGCCTTTTTTCCGAAATGGGAAATGTCCGGCTCCTTGTCCCACCAGGAAGGGGCCAGCCCTGAAAGCTCTTGCTGCTCTTCACCTTCCCTGGGCAGCCTATTCACAGGCACAACAGCAATGGGGATCTGGGCTTTCCCAGAGACGCAAGGTCTCATCGTTCCCGTTCTCGGCAGAGCCGTTTTCCAAAACGGGAAACGTCCGGCTCCTTGTCCCACCAGGAAGGGGCCAGCCCTGAAAGCTCTTGCTGCTCTTCACCTTCCCTGGGCAGCCTATTCACAGGCACAACAGCCCTGGGGAACTGTGCTTTCCCAGAGACGCAAGGTCACATCGTTCCCGTTCTCGGAGGATGCATTTTTCCGAAATGGGAAACGTCCGGCTCCTTGTCCCACCAGGAAGGGGCCAGCCCTGAAAGCTCTTGCTGCTCTTCACCTACCCACTGCAGCCTATTCACAGGCACAAGAGCACTGGGGATCTGTGCTTTCCCAGAGATGGAGCATCTCAACGTTCTCGTTCTCGGCAGATGCATTTTTCCGAAAGTGCAAACGTCCGGCCTCTTCTCCCACAAGGAAGGTGCCAGCCCTGAAAGCTGCTGCTGGTCTTCACCTACCCACTGCAGCCTAGTCACAGGCACAACAGCACTGGGGATCTGTGCTTTCCCAGAGATGGAGCATCTCAACGTTCTCGTTCTCGGCAGATGCATTTTTCCGAAAGTGCAAACGTCCGGCCTCTTCTCCCTCAAGGAAGGTGCCAGCCCTGAAAGCTGCTGCTGCTCTTCACCTACCCACTGCAGCCTAGTCACAGGCACAACAGCCCTGGGGATCTGTGCTTTCCCAGAGATGGAGCATCTCAACGTTCTCGTTCTCGGCAGATGCATTTTCCGAAAGTGCAAACGTCCGGCCTCTTCTCCCACAAGGAAGGTGCCAGCCCTGAAAGCTCTTGCTGCTCTTCACCTTCCCTGGGCAGCCTATTCACAGGCACAACAGCCCTGGGGAACTGGGCTTTCCCAGAGACGCAAGGTCTCATCATTCCTGTTCTTGGCAGAGCCTTTTTTCCGAAACGGGAAACGTCCGGCTCCTTCTCCCACCAGGAAGGGGCCAGCCCTGAAAGCTCTTGCTGCTCTTCACCTTCCCTGGGCAGCCTATTCACAGGCACAACAGCCCTGCAGATCTGGGCTTTCCCAGAGACGCAAGGTCTCATCGTTCCCGTTCTCGGCAGAGCCTTTTTTCCAAAACGGGAAACGTCCGGCTCCTTGTCCCACCAGGAAGGGGCCAGCCCTGAAAGCTCTTGCTGCTCTTCACCTTCCCTGGGCAGCCTATTCACAGGCACAACAGCCTTGGGGAACTGGGCTTTCCCAGAGATGCAAGGTCTCATCATTCCCGTTCTCGGCAGAGCCTTTTTTCCGAAAGGGGAAACGTCCGGCTCCTTCTCCCACCAGGAAGGGGCCAGCCCTGAAAGCTCTTGCTGCTCTTCACCTTCCCTGGGCAGCCTATTCACAGGCACAACAGCCCTGGGGAACTGGGCTTTCCCAGAGACGCAAGGTCTCATCGTTCCCGTTCTCGACAGTGCCTTTTTTCCGAAATGGGAAAGGTCCGGCTGCTTCTCCCACCAGGAAGGGGCCAGCCCTGAAAGCTCTTGCTGCTCTTCACCTTCCCTGGGCAGCCTATTCACAGGCACAATAGCCCTGGGGAAATGTGCTTCCCCAGAGACCCAAGGTCTCATCGTTCCCGTTCTCGGCAGAGCCTTTTTTCCGAAATGGGAAACGTCCGTCTCTTTCCCCCACCAGGAAGGGGCCAGCCCTGAAAGCTGGTGCTGCTCTTCACCTTCCCTGGGCAGCCTATTCACAGGCACAACAGCCCTGGGGAACTGGGCTTTCCCAGAGACGCAAGGTCGCATCGTTCCCGTTCTCGGCAGAGCCTTTTTTCCGAAACGGGAAATGTCCGGCTCCTTCTCCCACCAGGAAGGGGCCAGCCCTGAAAGCTCTTGCTGCTCTTCACCTTCCCTGGGCAGCCTATTCACAGGCACAACAGCCCTGGGGATCTGGGCTTTCCCAGAGATGCAAGGTCTCATCGTTCTCGTTCTCGGCAGAGCCTTTTTTGAAAACGGGAAACGTCCGGCTCCTTGTCCCACCAGGAAGGGGCCAGCCCTGAAAGCTCTTGCTGCTCTTCACCTTCCCTGGGCAGCCTATTCACAGGCACAACAGCCCTGGGGAAATGTGCTTCCCCAGAGACCCAAGGTCTCATCGTTCCCGTTCTCGGCAGAGCCTTTTTTCCGAAACGGGAAACGTCCGTCTCTTTCCCCCACCAGGAAGGGGCCAGCCCTGAAAGCTGGTGCTGCTCTTCACCTTCCCTGGGCAGCCTATTCACAGGCACAACAGCCCTGGGGATCTGGGCTTTCCCAGAGATGCAAGGTCTCATCGTTCTCGTTCTCGGCAGAGCCTTTTTTGAAAACGGGAAACGTCCGGCTCCTTGTCCCACCAGGAAGGGGCCAGCCCTGAAAGCTCTTGCTGCTCTTCACCTTCCCTGGGCAGCCTATTCACAGGCACAACAGCCCTGGGGAACTGGGCTTTCCCAGAGACGCAAGGTCTCATCATTCCCGTTCTCGGCAGAGCCTTTTTTCCGAAAGGGGAAACGTCCGGCTCCTTCTCCCACCAGGAAGGGGCCAGCCCTGAAAGCTCTTGCTGCTCTTCACCTTCCCTGGGCAGCCTATTCACAGGCACAACAGCCCTGGGGATCTGGGCTTTCCCAGAGACGCAAGGTCTCATCGTTCCCGTTCTCGGCAGAGCCTTTTTTCCAAAACGGGAAACGTCCGGCTCCTTCTCCCACCAGGAAGGGGCCAGCCCTGAAAGCTCTTGCTGCTCTTCACCTTCCCTGGGCAGCCTATTCACAGGCACAACAGCCCTGCGGATCTCTGCTTTCCCAGAGACGCAAGGTCTCATCGTTCCCGTTCTCGGCAGAGCCTTTTTTCCGAAATGGGAAACGTCCGGCTCCTTCTCCCACCAGGTAGGGGCCAGCCCTGAAAGCTCTTGCTGCTCTTCACCTTCCCTGGGCAGCCTATTCACAGGCACAACAGCCCTGGGGATCTGGGCTTTCCCAGAGACGCAAGGTCTCATCGTTCCCGTTCTCGGCAGAGCCGTTTTCCAAAACGGGAAACGTCCGGCTCCTTGTCCCACCAGGAAGGGGCCAGCCCTGAAAGCTCTTGCTGCTCTTCACCTTCCCTGGGCAGCCTATTCACAGGCACAACAGCCCTGGGGAACTGTGCTTTCCCAGAGACGCAAGGTCACATCGTTCCCGTTCTCGGAGGATGCATTTTTCCGAAATGGGAAACGTCCGGCTCCTTGTCCCACCAGGAAGGGGCCAGCCCTGAAAGCTCTTGCTGCTCTTCACCTACCCACTGCAGCCTATTCACAGGCACAAGAGCACTGGGGATCTGTGCTTTCCCAGAGATGGAGCATCTCAACGTTCTCGTTCTCGGCAGATGCATTTTTCCGAAAGTGCAAACGTCCGGCCTCTTCTCCCTCAAGGAAGGTGCCAGCCCTGAAAGCTGCTGCTGCTCTTCACCTACCCACTGCAGCCTAGTCACAGGCACAACAGCACTGGGGATCTGTGCTTTCCCAGAGATGGAGCATCTCAACGTTCTCGTTCTCGGCAGATGCATTTTCCGAAAGTGCAAACGTCCGGCCTCTTCTCCCACAAGGAAGGTGCCAGCCCTGAAAGCTGGTGCTGCTCTTCACCTACCCACTGCAGCCTATTCACAGGCACAACAGCACTGGGGATCTGTGCTTTCCCAGAGATGGAGCATCTCAACGTTCTCGTTCTCGGCAGATGCATTTTCCGAAAGTGCAAACGTCCGGGCTCTTCTCCCACAAGGAAGGTGCCAGCCCTGAAAGCTCTTGCTGCTCTTCACCTTCCCTGGGCAGCCTATTCACAGGCACAACAGCCCTGGGGAACTGGGCTTTCCCAGAGACGCAAGGTCTCATCATTCCCGTTCTTGGCAGAGCCTTTTTTCCAAAACCGGAAACGTCCGGCTCCTTCTCCCACCAGGAAGGGGCCAGCCCTGAAAGCTCTTGCTGCTCTTCACCTTCCCTGGGCAGCCTATTCACAGGCACAACAGCCCTGCGGATCTGGACTTTCCCAGAGACGCAAGGTCTCATCGTTCCCGTTCTCGGCAGAGCCTTTTTTCCAAAACGGGAAACGTCCGGCTCCTTGTCCCACCAGGAAGGGGCCAGCCCTGAAAGCTCTTGCTGCTCTTCACCTTCCCTGGGCAGCCTATTCACAGGCACAACAGCCCTGGGGAACTGGGCTTTCCCAGAGACGCAAGGTCGCATCGTTCCCGTTGTCGGCAGAGCCTTTTTTCCGAAACGGGAAACGTCCGGCTCCTTCTCCCACCAGGAAGGGGCCAGCCCTGAAAGCTCTTGCTGCTCTTCACCTTCCCTGGGCAGCCTATTCACAGGCACAACAGCCCTGGGGAACTGGGCTTTCCCAGAGACGCAAGGTCGCATCGTTCCCGTTCTCGGCAGAGCCTTTTTTCCGAAAGTGCAAACGTCCGTCTCTTTGCCCCACCAGGAAGGTGCCAGTCCTGAAAGCTGCTGCTGCTCTTCACCTACCCACTGCAGCCTAGTCACAGGCACAACAGCACTGGGGATCTGTGCTTTCCCAGAGATGGAGCATCTCAACGTTCTCGTTCTCGGCAGATGCATTTTCCGAAAGTGCAAACGTCCGGCCTCTTCTCCCTCAAGGAAGGTGCCAGCCCTGAAAGCTGCTGCTGCTCTTCACCTACCCACTGCAGCCTAGTCACAGGCACAACAGCCCTGGGGATCTGTGCTTTCCCAGAGATGGAGCATCTCAACGTTCTCGTTCTCGGCAGATGCATTTTCCGAAAGTGCAAACGTCCGGCCTCTTCTCCCACAAGGAAGGTGCCAGCCCTGAAAGCTCTTGCTGCTCTTCACCTTCCCTGGGCAGCCTATTCACAGGCACAACAGCCCTGGGGAACTGGGCTTTCCCAGAGACGCAAGGTCTCATCATTCCTGTTCTTGGCAGAGCCTTTTTTCCGAAACGGGAAACGTCCGGCTCCTTCTCCCACCAGGAAGGGGCCAGCCCTGAAAGCTCTTGCTGCTCTTCACCTTCCCTGGGCAGCCTATTCACAGGCACAACAGCCCTGCAGATCTGGGCTTTCCCAGAGACGCAAGGTCTCATCGTTCCCGTTCTCGGCAGAGCCTTTTTTCCAAAACGGGAAACGTCCGGCTCCTTGTCCCACCAGGAAGGGGCCAGCCCTGAAAGCTCTTGCTGCTCTTCACCTTCCCTGGGCAGCCTATTCACAGGCACAACAGCCTTGGGGAACTGGGCTTTCCCAGAGATGCAAGGTCTCATCGTTCCCGTTCTCGGCAGAGCCTTTTTTCCGAAAGTGCAAACGTCCGTCTCTTTGCCCCACCACGTAGGGGCCAGCCCTGAAAGCTGGTGCTGCTCTTCACCTTCCCTGGGCAGCCTATTCACAGGCACAACAGCCCTGGGGAACTGGGCTTTCCCAGAGACGCAAGGTCTCATCGTTCCCGTTCTCGGCAGAGCCTTTTTTCCAAAACGGGAAACGTCCGGCTCCTTGTCCCACCAGGAAGGGGCCAGCCCTGAAAGCTCTTGCTGCTCTTCACCTTCCCTGGGCAGCCTATTCACAGGCACAACAGCCCTGGGGAACTGGGCTTTCCCAGAGACGCAAGGTCTCATCGTTCCCGTTCTCGACAGTGCCTTTTTTCCGAAATGGGAAAGGTCCGGCTGCTTCTCCCACCAGGAAGGGGCCAGCCCTGAAAGCTCTTGCTGCTCTTCACCTTCCCTGGGCAGCCTATTCACAGGCACAATAGCCCTGGGGAAATGTGCTTCCCCAGAGACCCAAGGTCTCATCGTTCCCGTTCTCGGCAGAGCCTTTTTTCCGAAATGGGAAACGTCCGTCTCTTTCCCCCACCAGGAAGGGGCCAGCCCTGAAAGCTGGTGCTGCTCTTCACCTTCCCTGGGCAGCCTATTCACAGGCACAACAGCCCTGGGGAACTGGGCTTTCCCAGAGACGCAAGGTCGCATCGTTCCCGTTCTCGGCAGAGCCTTTTTTCCGAAACGGGAAATGTCCGGCTCCTTCTCCCACCAGGAAGGGGCCAGCCCTGAAAGCTCTTGCTGCTCTTCACCTTCCCTGGGCAGCCTATTCACAGGCACAACAGCCCTGGGGATCTGGGCTTTCCCAGAGATGCAAGGTCTCATCGTTCTCGTTCTCGGCAGAGCCTTTTTTGAAAACGGGAAACGTCCGGCTCCTTGTCCCACCAGGAAGGGGCCAGCCCTGAAAGCTCTTGCTGCTCTTCACCTTCCCTGGGCAGCCTATTCACAGGCACAACAGCCCTGGGGAAATGTGCTTCCCCAGAGACCCAAGGTCTCATCGTTCCCGTTCTCGGTAGAGCCTTTTTTCCGAAACGGGAAACGTCCGTCTCTTTCCCCCACCAGGAAGGGGCCAGCCCTGAAAGCTGGTGCTGCTCTTCACCTTCCCTGGGCAGCCTATTCACAGGCACAACAGCCCTGGGGATCTGGGCTTTCCCAGAGATGCAAGGTCTCATCGTTCTCGTTCTCGGCAGAGCCTTTTTTGAAAACGGGAAACGTCCGGCTCCTTGTCCCACCAGGAAGGGGCCAGCCCTGAAAGCTCTTGCTGCTCTTCACCTTCCCTGGGCAGCCTATTCACAGGCACAACAGCCCTGGGGAACTGGGCTTTCCCAGAGACGCAAGGTCTCATCATTCCCGTTCTCGGCAGAGCCTTTTTTCCGAAAGGGGAAACGTCCGGCTCCTTCTCCCACCAGGAAGGGGCCAGCCCTGAAAGCTCTTGCTGCTCTTCACCTTCCCTGGGCAGCCTATTCACAGGCACAACAGCCCTGGGGATCTGGGCTTTCCCAGAGACGCAAGGTCTCATCGTTCCCGTTCTCGGCAGAGCCTTTTTTCCAAAACGGGAAACGTCCGGCTCCTTCTCCCACCAGGAAGGGGCCAGCCCTGAAAGCTCTTGCTGCTCTTCACCTTCCCTGGGCAGCCTATTCACAGGCACAACAGCCCTGCGGATCTCTGCTTTCCCAGAGACGCAAGGTCTCATCGTTCCCGTTCTCGGCAGAGCCTTTTTTCCGAAATGGGAAACGTCCGGCTCCTTCTCCCACCAGGTAGGGGCCAGCCCTGAAAGCTCTTGCTGCTCTTCACCTTCCCTGGGCAGCCTATTCACAGGCACAACAGCCCTGGGGATCTGGGCTTTCCCAGAGACGCAAGGTCTCATCGTTCCCGTTCTCGGCAGAGCCGTTTTCCAAAACGGGAAACGTCCGGCTCCTTGTCCCACCAGGAAGGGGCCAGCCCTGAAAGCTCTTGCTGCTCTTCACCTTCCCTGGGCAGCCTATTCACAGGCACAACAGCCCTGGGGAACTGTGCTTTCCCAGAGACGCAAGGTCACATCGTTCCCGTTCTTGGAGGATGCATTTTTCCGAAATGGGAAACGTCCGGCTCCTTGTCCCACCAGGAAGGGGCCAGCCCTGAAAGCTCTTGCTGCTCTTCACCTTCCCTGGGCAGCCTATTCACAGGCACAACAGCCCTGGGGATCTGTGCTTTCCCAGAGATGGAGCATCTCAACGTTCTCGTTCTCGGCAGATGCATTTTTCCGAAAGTGCAAACGTCCGGCCTCTTCTCCCTCAAGGAAGGTGCCAGCCCTGAAAGCTGCTGCTGCTCTTCACCTACCCACTGCAGCCTAGTCACAGGCACAACAGCACTGGGGATCTGTGCTTTCCCAGAGATGGAGCATCTCAACGTTCTCGTTCTCGGCAGATGCATTTTCCGAAAGTGCAAACGTCCGGCCTCTTCTCCCACAAGGAAGGTGCCAGCCCTGAAAGCTGGTGCTGCTCTTCACCTACCCACTGCAGCCTATTCACAGGCACAACAGCACTGGGGATCTGTGCTTTCCCAGAGATGGAGCATCTCAACGTTCTCGTTCTCGGCAGATGCATTTTCCGAAAGTGCAAACGTCCGGCCTCTTCTCCCACAAGGAAGGTGCCAGCCCTGAAAGCTCTTGCTGCTCTTCACCTTCCCTGGGCAGCCTATTCACAGGCACAACAGCCCTGGGGAACTGGGCTTTCCCAGAGACGCAAGGTCTCATCATTCCCGTTCTTGGCAGAGCCTTTTTTCCAAAACCGGAAACGTCCGGCTCCTTCTCCCACCAGGAAGGGGCCAGCCCTGAAAGCTCTTGCTGCTCTTCACCTTCCCTGGGCAGCCTATTCACAGGCACAACAGCCCTGCGGATCTGGACTTTCCCAGAGACGCAAGGTCTCATCGTTCCCGTTCTCGGCAGAGCCTTTTTTCCAAAACGGGAAACGTCCGGCTCCTTGTCCCACCAGGAAGGGGCCAGCCCTGAAAGCTCTTGCTGCTCTTCACCTTCCCTGGGCAGCCTATTCACAGGCACAACAGCCCTGGGGAACTGGGCTTTCCCAGAGACGCAAGGTCGCATCGTTCCCGTTGTCGGCAGAGCCTTTTTTCCGAAACGGGAAACGTCCGGCTCCTTCTCCCACCAGGAAGGGGCCAGCCCTGAAAGCTCTTGCTGCTCTTCACCTTCCCTGGGCAGCCTATTCACAGGCACAACAGCCCTGGGGAACTGGGCTTTCCCAGAGACGCAAGGTCGCATCGTTCCCGTTCTCGGCAGAGCCTTTTTTCCGAAAGTGCAAACGTCCGTCTCTTTGCCCCACCAGGAAGGTGCCAGTCCTGAAAGCTGCTGCTGCTCTTCACCTACCCACTGCAGCCTAGTCACAGGCACAACAGCACTGGGGATCTGTGCTTTCCCAGAGATGGAGCATCTCAACGTTCTCGTTCTCGGCAGATGCATTTTCCGAAACTGCAAACGTCCGGCCTCTTCACCCACAAGGAAGGTGCCAGCCCTGAAAGCTGTTGCTGCTCTTCAGCTACCCACTGCAGCCTATTACAGGCACAACAGCACTGGGGATCTGTGCTTTCCCAGAGATGGAGCATCTCAACGTTCTCGTTCTCGGCAGATGCATTTTCCGAAAGTGCAAATGTCCGGCCTCTTCTCCCACAAGGAAGGTGCCAGCCCTGAAAGCTCTTGCTGCTCTTCACCTTCCCTGGGCAGCCTATTCACAGGCACAACAGCCCTGCGGATCTGGGCTTTCCCAGAGACGCAAGGTCTCATCGTTCCCGTATTCGGCAGAGCCTTTTTTCCGAAACGGGAAACGTCCGGCTCCTTCTCCCACCAGGAAGGGGCCAGCCCTGAAAGCTCTTGCTGCTCTTCACCTTCCCTGGGCAGCCTATTCACAGGCACAACAGCCCTGGGGATCTCTGCTTTCCTAGAGACGCAAGGTCTCATCGTTCCCGTTCTCGGCAGAGCCTTTTTTCCGAAATGGGAAACGTCCGGCTCCTTCTCCCACCAGGTAGGGGCCAGCCCTGAAAGCTCTTGCTGCTCTTCACCTTCCCTGGGCAGCCTATTCACAGGCACAACAGCCCTTTGGGATCTGGGCTTTCCCAGAGACGCAAGGTCTCATCGTTCCCGTTCTCGGCAAAGCCGTTTTCCAAAACGGGAAACGTCCGGCTCCTTGTCCCACCAGGAAGGGGCCAGCCCTGAAAGCTCTTGCTGCTCTTCACCTTCCCTGGGCAGCCTATTCACAGGCACAACAGCCCTGGGGAACTGGGCTTTCCCAGAGACGCAAGGTCACATCGTTCCCGTTCTCGGCAGAGCCTTTTTTCCGAAATGGGAAACGTCCGGCTCCTTGTCCCACAAGGAAGGTGCAAGCCCTGAAAGCTGCTGCTGCTCTTCACCTACCCACTGCAGCCTATTCACAGGCACAAGAGCACTGGGGATCTGTGCTTTCCCAGAGATGGAGCATCTCAACGTTCTCGTTCTCGGCAGATGCATTTTTCCGAAAGTGCAAACGTCCGGCCTCTTCTCCCACAAGGAAGGTGCCAGCCCTGAAAGCTGCTGCTGCTCTTCACCTACCCACTGCAGCCTAGTCACAGGCACAACAGCACTGGGGATCTGTGCTTTCCCAGAGATGGAGCATCTCAACGTTCTCGTTCTCGGCAGATGCATTTTCCGAAAGTGCAAACGTCCGGCCTCTTCTCCCTCAAGGAAGGTGCCAGCCCTGAAAGCTGCTGCTGCTCTTCACCTACCCACTGCAGCCTAGTCACAGGCACAACAGCACTGGGGATCTGTGCTTTCCCAGAGATGGAGCATCTCAACGTTCTCGTTCTCGGCAGATGCATTTTCCGAAAGTGCAAACGTCCGGCCTCTTCTCCCTCAAGGAAGGTGCCAGCCCTGAAAGCTGCTGCTGCTCTTCACCTTCCCTGGGCAGCCTATTCACAGGCACAACAGCCCTGGGGAACTGGGCTTTCCCAGAGACGCAAGGTCTCAGCATTCCCGTTCTTGGCAGAGCCTTTTTTCCGAAACGGGAAACGTCCGGCTCCTTCTCCCACCAGGAAGGGGCCAGCCCTGAAAGCTCTTGCTGCTCTTCACCTTCCCTGGGCAGCCTATTCACAGGCACAACAGCACTGGGGATCTGGGCTTTCCCAGAGACGCAAGGTCTCATCGTTCCCGTTCTCGGCAGAGCCTTTTTTCCAAAACGGGAAACGTCCGGCTCCTTCTCCCACCAGGAAGGGGCCAGCCCTGAAAGCTCTTGCTGCTCTTCACCTTCCCTGGGCAGCCTATTCACAGGCACAACAGCCCTGGGGATCTCTGCTTTCCCAGAGACCAAAGGTCTAATGTTGCCCGTTCTCGGCAGAGCCTTTTTTCCAAAACGGGAAACGTCCGGCTCCTTCTCCCAACAGGAAGGGGCCAGCCCTGAAAGCTCTTGCTGCTCTTCACCTTCCCTGGGCAGCCTATTCACAGGCACAACAGCCCTGGGGAACTGGGCTTTCCCAGAGACGCAAGGTCACATCGTTCCCGTTCTCGGAGGATGCATTTTTCCGAAAGTGCAAACGTCCGGCCTCTTCTCCCACAAGGAAGGTGCCAGCCCTGAAAGCTGCTGCTGCTCTTCACCTACCCACTGCAGCCTATTCACAGGCACAACAGCACTGGGGATCTGTGCTTTCCCAGAGATGGAGCATCTCAACGTTCTCGTTCTCGGCAGATGCATTTTTCCGAAAGTGCAAACGTCCGGCCTCTTCTCCCACAAGGAAGGTGCCAGCCCTGAAAGCTGTTGCTGCTCTTCAGCTACCCACTGCAGCCTATTCACAGGCACAACAGCACTGGGGATCTGTGCTTTCCCAGAGATGGAGCATCTCAACGTTCTCGTTCTCGGCAGATGCATTTTCCGAAAGTGCAAACGTCCGGCCTCTTCACCCACAAGGAAGGTGCCAGCCCTGAAAGCTCTTGCTGCTCTTCACCTTCCCTGGGCAGCCTATTCACAGGCACAACAGCCCTGCAGATCTGGGATTTCCCAGAGACGCAAGGTCTCATCATTCCCGTTCTTGGCAGAGCCTTTTTTCCGAAACGGGAAACGTCCGGCTCCTTCTCCCACCAGGAAGGGGCCAGCCCTGAAAGCTCTTGCTGCTCTTCACCTTCCCTGGGCAGCCTATTCACAGGCACAACAGCCCTGGGGATCTGGGCTTTCCCAGAGACGCAAGGTCTCATCGTTCCCGTTCTCGGCAGAGCCTTTTTTCCGAAAGTGCAAACGTCCGTCTCTTTGCCCCACCACGTAGGGGCCAGCCCTGAAAGCTGTTGCTGCTCTTCACCTTCCCTGGGCAGCCTATTCACAGGCACAACAGCCCTGGGGAACTGGGCTTTCCCAGAGACGCAAGGTCTCATCGTTCACGTTCTCGACAGAGCCTTTTTTCCGAAATGGGAAAGGTCCGGCTGCTTCTCCCACCAGGAAGGGGCCAGCCCTGAAAGCTCTTGCTGCTCTTCACCTTCCCTGGGCAGCCTATTCACAGGCACAATAGCCCTGGGGAAATGTGCTTCCCCAGAGACCCAAGGTCTCATCGTTCCCGTTCTCGGCAGAGCCTTTTTTCCGAAATGGGAAACGTCCGTCTCTTTCCCCCACCAGGAAGGGGCCAGCCCTGAAAGCTGGTGCTGCTCTTCACCTTCCCTGGGCAGCCTATTCACAGGCACAACAGCCCTGGGGAACTGGGCTTTCCCAGAGACGCAAGGTCGCATCGTTCCCGTTCTCGGCAGAGCCTTTTTTCCGAAACGGGAAATGTCCGGCTCCTTCTCCCACCAGGAAGGGGCCAGCCCTGAAAGCTCTTGCTGCTCTTCACCTTCCCTGGGCAGCCTATTCACAGGCACAACAGCCCTGGGGAACTGGGCTTTCCCAGAGATGCAAGGTCTCATCGTTCTCGTCCTCGGCAGAGTCTTTTTTGAAAACGGGAAACGTCCGGCTCCTTGTCCCACCAGGAAGGGGCCAGCCCTGAAAGCTCTTGCTGCTCTTCACCTTCCCTGGGCAGCCTATTCACAGGCACAACAGCCCTGGGGAACTGGGCTTTCCCAGAAACGCAAGGTCTCATCATTCCCGTTCTCGGCAGAGCCTTTTTTCCGAAAGGGGAAACGTCCGGCTCCTTCTCCCACCAGGAAGGGGCCAGCCCTGAAAGCTCTTGCTGCTCTTCACCTTCCCTGGGCAGCCTATTCACAGGCACAACAGCCCTGGGGATCTGGGCTTTCCCAGAGACGCAAGGTCTCATCGTTCCCGTTCTCGGCAGAGCCTTTTTTCCAAAACGGGAAACGTCCGGCTCCTTCTCCCACCAGGAAGGGGCCAGCCCTGAAAGCTCTTGCTGCTCTTCACCTTCCCTGGGCAGCCTATTCACAGGCACAACAGCCCTGCGGATCTCTGCTTTCCCAGAGACGCAAGGTCTCATCGTTCCCGTTCTCGGCAGAGCCTTTTTTCCGAAATGGGAAACGTCCGGCTCCTTCTCCCACCAGGTAGGGGCCAGCCCTGAAAGCTCTTGCTGCTCTTCACCTTCCCTGGGCAGCCTATTCACAGGCACAACAGCCCTGGGGATCTGGGCTTTCCCAGAGACGCAAGGTCTCATCGTTCCCGTTTTCGGCAGAGCCTTTTTTCCAAAACGGGAAACGTCCGGCTCCTTGTCCCACCAGGAAGGGGCCAGCCCTGAAAGCTGCTGCTGCTCTTCACCTACCCACTGCAGCCTATTCACAGGCACAACAGCACTGGGGATCTGTGCTTTCCCAGAGATGGAGCATCTCAACGTTCTCGTTCTCAGCAGATGCATTTTCCGAAAGTGCAAACGTCCGGCCTCTTCTCCCACAAGGAAGGTGCCAGCCCTGAAAGCTGCTGCTGCTCTTCACCTACCCACTGCAGCCTATTCACAGGCACAACAGCACTGGGGATCTGTGCTTTCCCAGAGATGGAGCATCTCAACGTTCTCGTTCTCGGCAGATGCATTTTCCGAAACTGCAAACGTCCGGCCTCTTCTCCCACAAGGAAGGTGCCAGCCCTGAAAGCTGCTGCTGCTCTTCACCTACCCACTGCAGCCTATTCACAGGCACAACAGCACTGGGGATCTGTGCTTTCCCAGAGATGGAGCATCTCAACGTTCTCGTTCTCGGCAGATGCATTTTCCGAAAGTGCAAACGTCCGGCCTCTTCTCCCACAAGGAAGGTGCCAGCCCTGAAAGCTCTTGCTGCTCTTCACCTTCCCTGGGCAGCCTATTCACAGGCACAACAGCCCTGGGGAACTGGGCTTTCCCAGAGACGCAAGGACTCATCGTTCCCGTTCTCGACAGAGCCTTTTTTCCGAAATGGGAAAGGTCCGGCTGCTTCTCCCACCAGGAAGGGGCCAGCCCTGAAAGCTCTTGCTGCTCTTCACCTTCCCTGGGCAGCCTATTCACAGGCACAATAGCCCTGGGGAAATGTGCTTCCCCAGAGACACAAGGTCTCATCGTTCCCGTTTTCGGCAGAGCCTTTTTTCCGAAATGGGAAACGTCCGTCTCTGCCCCACCAGGAAGGGGCAAGCCCTGAAAGCTGGTGCTGCTCTTCACCTTCCCTGGGCAGCCTATTCACAGGCACAACAGCCCTGGGAAACTGGGCTTTCCCAGAGACGCAAGGTCACATGGTTCCCGTTCTCGGCAGAGCCTTTTTTCCGAAACGGGAAACGTCCGGCTCCTTGTCCCACCAGGAAGGGGCCAGCCCTGAAAGCTCTTGCTGCTCTTCACCTTCCCTGGGCAGCCTATTCACAGGCACAACAGCCCTGGGGATCTCTGCTTTCCCAGAGACCAAAGGTCTAATGTTGCCCGTTCTCGGCAGAGCCTTTTTTCCAAAAAGGGAAACGTCCGGCTCCTTCTCCCAACAGGAAGGGGCCAGCCCTGAAAGCTGTTGCTGCTCTTCACCTTCCCTGGGCAGCCTATTCACAGGCACAACAGCCCTGGGAATCTCTGCTTTCCCAGAGACGCAAGGTCTCATCGTTCCCGTTCTTGGCAGAGCCTTTTTTCCAATACGGGAAACGTCCGGCTCCTTCTCCCACCAGGAAGGGGCCAGCCCTGAAAGCTCTTGCTGCTCTTCACCTTCCCTGGGCAGCCTATTCACAGGCACAACAGCCCTGGGGAACTGGGCTTTCCCAGAGACGCAAGGTCACATAGTTCCCGTTCTCGGAGGATGCATTTTTCCGAAATGGGAAACGTCCGGCTCCTTGTCCCACAAGGAAGGGGCCAGCCCTGAAAGCTCTTGCTGCTCTTCACCTACCCACTGCAGCCTATTCACAGGCACAAGAGCACTGGGGATCTGTGCTTTCCCAGAGATGGAGCATCTCAACGTTCTCATTGTCGGCAGATGCATTTTTCCGAAAGTGCAAACGTCCGGCCTCTTCTCCCACAAGGAAGGTGCCAGCCCTGAAAGCTGCTGCTGCTCTTCACCTACCCACTGCAGCCTATTCACAGGCACAACAGCACTGGGGATCTGTGCTTTCCCAGAGATGGAGCATCTCAACGTTCTCGTTCTCGGCAGATGCATTTTTCGAAAGTGCAAACGTCCGGCCTCTACTCCCACAAGGAAGGTGCCAGCCCTGAAAGCTGCTGCTGCTCTTCACCTACCCACTGCAGCCTATTCACAGGCACAACAGCACTGTGGATCTGTGCTTTCCCAGAGATGGAGCATCTCAACGTTCTCGTTCTCGGCAGATGCATTTTCCGAAAGTGCAAACGTCCGGCCTCTTCTCCCACAAGGAAGGTGCCAGCCCTGAAAGCTCTTGCTGCTCTTCACCTTCCCTGGGCAGCCTATTCACAGGCACAACAGCCCTGGGGATCTCTGCTTTCCTAGAGACGCAAGGTCTCATCGTTCCCGTTCTCGGCAGAGCCTTTTTTCCGAAACGGGAAACGTCCGGCTCCTTCTCCCACCAGGAAGGGGCAAGCCCTGAAAGCTCTTGCTGCTCTTCACCTTCCCTGGGCAGCCTATTCACAGGCACAACAGCCCTGGGGATCTGGGCTTTCCCAGAGACGCAAGGTCTCATCGTTCCCGTTCTCGGCAGAGCCTTTTTTCCAAAACGGGAAACGTCCGGCTCCTTGTCCCACCAGGAAGGGGCCAGCCCTGAAAGCTCTTGCTGCTCTTCACCTTCCCTGGGCAGCCTATTCACAGGCACAACAGCCCTGCGGATATCTGCTTTCCCAGAGACGCAAGGTCTCATCGTTCCCGTTCTCGGCAGAGCCTTTTTTCCGAAATGGGAAACGTCCGGCTCCTTCTCCCACCAGGTAGGGGCCAGCCCTGAAAGCTCTTGCTGCTCTTCACCTTCCCTGGGCAGCCTATTCACAGGCACAACAGCCCTGGGGATCTGGGCTTTCCCAGAGACGCAAGGTCTCATCGTTCCCGTTCTCGGCAGAGCCTTTTTTCCAAAACGGGAAACGTCCGGCTCCTTGTCCCACCAGGAAGGAGCCAGCCCTGAAAGCTGCTGCTGCTCTTCACCTACCCACTGCAGCCTATTCACAGGCACAACAGCACTGGGGATCTGTGCTTTCCCAGAGATGGAGCATCTCAACGTTCTCGTTCTCGGCTGATGCATTTTTCCGAAAGTGCAAACGTCCGGCCTCTTCTCCCACAAGGAAGGTGCCAGTCCTGAAAGCTGCTGCTGCTCTTCACCTACCCACTGCAGCCTATTCACAGGCACAAGAGCACTGGGGATCTGTGCTTTCCCAGAGATGGAGCATCTCAACGTTCTCGTTCTCGGCAGATGCATTTTCCGAAAGTGCAAACGCCCGGCCTCTTCTCCCACAAGGAAGGTGCCAGCCCTGAAAGCTGCTGCTGCTCTTCACCTACCCACTGCAGCCTATTCACAGGCACAACAGCACTGTGGATCTGTGCTTTCCCAGAGATGGAGCATCTCAACGTTCTCGTTCTCGGCAGATGCATTTTCCGAAAGTGCAAACGTCCGGCCTCTTCTCCCACAAGGAAGGTGCCAGCCCTGAAAGCTGCTGCTGCTCTTCACCTACCCACTGCAGCCTATTCACAGGCACAACAGCACTGGGGATCTGTGCTTTCCCAGAGATGGAGCATCTCAACGTTCTCGTTCTCGGCAGATGCATTTTCCGAAAGTGCAAATGTCCGGCCTCTTCTCCCACAAGGAAGGTGCCAGCCCTGAAAGCTCTTGCTGCTCTTCACCTTCCCTGGGCAGCCTATTCACAGGCACAACAGCCCTGCGGATCTCTGCTTTCCCAGAGACGCAAGGTCTCATCGTTCCCGTTCTCGGCACAGCCTTTTTTCCGAAACGGGAAACGTCCGGCTCCTTCTCCCACCAGGTAGGGGCCAGCCCTGAAAGCTCTTGCTGCTCTTCACCTTCCCTGGGCAGCCTATTCACAGGCACAACAGCCCTGGGGATCTGGGCTTTCCCAGAGATGCAAGGTCTCATCGTTCCCGTTCTCGGCAGAGCCTTTTTTCCAAAACGGGAAACGTCCGGCTCCTTGTCCCACCAGGAAGGGGCCAGCCCTGAAAGCTCTTGCTGCTCTTCACCTTCCCTGGGCAGCCTATTCACAGGCACAACAGCCCTGGGGAACTGGGCTTTCCCAGAGACGCAAGGTCACATAGTTCCCGTTCTCGGAGGATGCATTTTTCCGAAATGGGAAACGTCCGGCTCCTTCTCCCACCAGGAAGGGGCCAGCCCTGAAAGCTCTTGCTGCTCTTCACCTACCCACTGCAGCCTATTCACAGGCACAACAGCACTGGGGATCTGTGCTTTCCCAGAGATGGAGCATCTCAACGTTCTCATTCTCGGCAGATGCATTTTTCCAAAAGTGCAAACGTCCGGCCTCTTCTCCCACAAGGAAGGTGCCAGTCCTGAAAGCTGCTGCTGCTCTTCACCTACCCACTGCAGCCTATTCACAGGCACAACAGCACTGGGGATCTGTGCTTTCCCAGAGATGGAGCATCTCAACGTTCTCGTTCTCGGCAGATGCATTTTTCGAAAGTGCAAACGTCCGGCCTCTTCTCCCACAAGGAAGGTGCCAGCCCTGAAAGCTGCTGCTGCTCTTCACCTACCCACTGCAGCCTATTCACAGGCACAACAGCACTGTGGATCTGTGCTTTCCCAGAGATGGAGCATCTCAACGTTCTCGTTCTTGGCAGATGCATTTTTCCGAAAGTGCAAACGTCCGGCCTCTTCTCCCACAAGGAAGGTGCCAGCCCTGAAAGCTCTTGCTGCTCTTCACCTTCCCTGGGCAGCCTATTCACAGGCACAACAGCCCTGGGGAACTGGGCTTTCTCAGAGACGCAAGGTCTCATCGTTCCCGTTCTCGGCAGAGCCTTTTTTCCAAAACGGGAAACGTCCGGCTCCTTGTCCCACCAGGAAGGGGCCAGCCCTGAAAGCTCTTGCTGCTCTTCACCTTCCCTGGGCAGCCTATTCACAGGCACAACAGCCCTGCGGATCTCTGCTTTCCCAGAGACGCAAGGTCTCATCGTTCCCGTTCTCGGCAGAGCCTTTTTTCCGAAATGGGAAACGTCCGGCTCCTTCTCCCACCAGGAAGGGGCCAGCCCTGAAAGCTCTTGCTGCTCTTCACCTTCCCTGGGCAGCCTATTCACAGGCACAACAGCCCTGGGGATCTGGGCTTTCCCAGAGACGCAAGGTCTCATCGTTCCCGTTCTCGGCAGAGCCTTTTTTCCAAAACGGGAAACGTCCGGCTCCTTGTCCCACAAGGAAGGGGCCAGCCCTGAAAGCTGCTGCTGCTCTTCACCTACCCACTGCAGCCTATTCACAGGCACAACAGCACTGGGGATCTGTGCTTTCCCAGAGATGGAGCATCTCAACGTTCTCGTTCTCGGCTGATGCATTTTTCCGAAAGTGCAAACGTCCGGCCTCTTCTCCCACAAGGAAGGTGCCAGTCCTGAAAGCTGCTGCTGCTCTTCACCTACCCACTGCAGCCTATTCACAGGCACAACAGCACTGGGGATCTGTGCTTTCCCAGAGATGGAGCATCTCAACGTTCTCGTTCTCGGCAGATGCATTTTCCGAAAGTGCAAACGTCCGGCCTCTTCTCCCACAAGGAAGGTGCCAGCCCTGAAAGCTGCTGCTGCTCTTCACCTACCCACTGCAGCCTATTCACAGGCACAACAGCACTCTGGATCTGTGCTTTCCCAGAGATGGAGCATCTCAACGTTCTCGTTCTCGGCAGATGCATTTTCCGAAAGTGCAAATGTCCGGCCTCTTCTCCCACAAGGAAGGTGCCAGCCCTGAAAGCTCTTGCTGCTCTTCACCTTCCCTGGGCAGCCTATTCACAGGCACAACAGCCCTGGGGAACTGGGCTTTCCCAGAGACGCAAGGTCACATCGTTTCCGTTCTCGGAGGATGCATTTTTCCGAAATGGGAAACGTCCGGCTCCTTGTCCCACCAGGAAGGGGCCAGCCCTGAAAGCTCTTGCTGCTCTTCACCTACCCACTGCAGCCTATTCACAGGCACAAGAGCACTGGGGATCTGTGCTTTCCCAGAGATGGAGCATCTCAACGTTCTCGTTCTCGGCAGATGCATTTTTCCGAAAGTGCAAACGTCCGGCCTCTTCTCCCACAAGGAAGGTGCCAGCCCTGAAAGCTGCTGCTGCTCTTCACCTACCCACTGCAGCCTATTCACAGGCACAACAGCACTGGGGATCTGTGCTTTCCCAGAGATGGAGCATCTCAACCTTCTCGTTCTCGGCAGATGCATTTTTCCGAAAGTGCAAACGTCCGGCCTCTTCTCCCTCAAGGAAGGTGCCAGCCCTGAAAGCTGCTGCTGCTCTTCACCTACCCTCTGCAGCCTAGTCACAGGCACAACAGCACTGGGGATCTGTGCTTTCCCAGAGATGGAGCATCTCAACGTTCTCGTTCTCGGCAGATGCATTTTCCGAAAGTGCAAACGTCCGGCCTCTTCTCCCACAAGGAAGGTGCCAGCCCTGAAAGCTCTTGCTGCTCTTCACCTTCCCTGGGCAGCCTATTCACAGGCACAACAGCCCTGGGGAACTGGGCTTTCCCAGAGACGCAAGGTCTCATCGTTCCCGTTCTCGACAGAGCCTTTTTTCCGAAACGGGAAAGGTCCGGCTCCTTCTCCCACCAGGAAGGGGCCAGCCCTGAAAGCTCTTGCTGCTCTTCACCTTCCCTGGGCAGCCTATTCACAGGCACAACAGCCCTGGGGATCTGGGCTTTCCCAGAGATGCAAGGTCTCATCGTTCCCGTTCTCGGCAGAGCCTTTTTTCCGAAATGGGAAACGTCCGGCTCCTTCTCCCACCAGGTAGGGGCCAGCCCTGAAAGCTCTTGCTGCTCTTCACCTTCCCTGGGCAGCCTATTCACAGGCACAACAGCCCTGGGGAACTGGGCTTTCCCAGAGACGCAAGGTCTCATCGTTCCCGTTCTCGGCAGAGCCTTTTTTCCAAAACGGGAAACGTCCGGCTCCTTGTCCCACCAGGAAGGGGCCAGCCCTGAAAGCTCTTGCTGCTCTTCACCTTCCCTGGGCAGCCTATTCACAGGCACAACAGCCCTGGGGAACTGGGCTATCCCAGAGACGCAAGGTCACATAGTTCCCGTTCTCGGAGGATGCATTTTTCCGAAATGGGAAACGTCCGGCTCCTTGTCCCACCAGGAAGGGGCCAGCCCTGAAAGCTGCTGCTGCTCTTCACCTACCCACTGCAGCCTATTCACAGGCACAACAGCACTGGGGATCTGTGCTTTCCCAGAGATGGAGCATCTCAACGTTCTCGTTCTCGGCAGATGCATTTTCCGAAAGTGCAAACGTCCGGCCTCTTCTCCCACAAGGAAGGTGCCAGCCCTGAAAGCTGCTGCTGCTCTTCACCTACCCACTGCAGCCTATTCACAGGCACAACAGCACTGTGGATCTGTGCTTTCCCAGAGATGGAGCATCTCAACCTTCTCGTTCTCGGCAAATGCATTTTCCAAAAGTGCAAATGTCCGGCCTCTTCTCCCACAAGGAAGGTGCCAGCCCTGAAAGCTCTTGCTGCTCTTCACCTTCCCTGGGCAGCCTATTCACAGGCACAACAGCCCTGGGGAACTGGGCTTTCCCAGAGACGCAAGGTCTCATCATTCCCGTTCTTGGCAGAGCCTTTTTTCCGAAACGGGAAACGTCCGGCTCCTTCTCCCACCAGGAAGGGGCCAGCCCTGAAAGCTCTTGCTGCTCTTCACCTTCCCTGGGCAGCCTATTCACAGGCACAACAGCCCTGCGGATCTGGGATTTCCCAGAGACCCAAGGTCTCATCGTTCCCGTTTTCGGCAGAGCCTTTTTTCCAAAACGGGAAACATCCGGCTCCTTGTCCCACCAGGAAGGGGCCAGCCCTGAAAGCTCTTGCTGCTCTTCACCTTCCCTGGGCAGCCTATTCACAGGCACAACAGCCCTGGGGAACTGGGCTTTCCCAGAGATGCAAGGTCTCATCGTTCCCGTTCTCGGCAGAGCCTTTTTTCCAAAATGGGAAACGTCCGGCTCCTTGTCCCACCAGGAAGGGGCCAGCCCTGAAAGCTCTTGCTGCTCTTCACCTTCCCTGGGCAGCCTATTCACAGGCACAACAGCCCTGGGGAACTGGGCTTTCCCAGAGACGCAAGGTCACATCATTCCCGTTCTTGGCAGAGCCTTTTTTCCGAAAGGGGAAACGTCCGGCTCCTTGTCCCACCAGGAAGGGGCCAGCCCTGAAAGCTGTTGCTGCTCTTCACCTTCCCTGGGCAGCCTATTCACAGGCACAACAGCCCTGGGGATCTGGGCTTTCCCAGAGACGCAAGGTCTCATCGTTCCCGTTCTCGGCAGAGCCTTTTTTCCGAAACGGGAAACGTCCGTCTCCTTCTCCCACCAGGAAGGGGCCAGCCCTGAAAGCTCTTGCTGCTCTTCACCTTCCCTGGGCAGCCTATTCACAGGCACAACAGCCCTGCGGATCTCTGCTTTCCCAGAGACGCAAGGTCTCATCGTTCCCGTTCTCGGCAGAGCCTTTTTTCCGAAATGGGAAACGTCTGGCTCCTTCTCCCACCAGGAAGGGGCCAGCCCTGAAAGCTGCTGCTGCTCTTCACCTTCCCTGGGCAGCCTATTCACAGGCACAACAGCCCTGGGGAACTGGGCTTTCCCAGAGACGCAAGGTCACATCGTTCCCGTTCTCGGAGGATGCATTTTTCCGAAATGGGAAACGTCCGGCTCCTTGTCCCACCAGGAAGGGGCCAGCCCTGAAAGCTCTTGCTGCTCTTCACCTACCCACTGCAGCCTATTCACAGGCACAAGAGCACTGGGGATCTGTGCTTTCCCAGAGATGGAGCATCTCAACGTTCTCGTTCTCGGCAGATGCATTTTTCCGAAAGTGCAAACGTCCGGCCTCTTCTCCCACAAGGAAGGTGCCAGCCCTGAAAGCTGCTGCTGCTCTTCACCTACCCACTGCAGCCTATTCACAGGCACAACAGCACTGGGGATCTGTGCTTTCCCAGAGATGGAGCATCTCAACGTTCTCGTTCTCGGCAGATGCATTTTTCCGAAAGTGCAAACGTCCGGCCTCTTCTCCCTCAAGGAAGGTGCCAGCCCTGAAAGCTGCTGCTGCTCTTCACCTACCCTCTGCAGCCTAGTCACAGGCACAACAGCACTGTGCATCTGTGCTTTCCCAGAGATGGAGCATCTCAACGTTCTCGTTCTCGGCAGATGCATTTTTCCGAAAGTGCAAACGTCCGGCCTTTTCTCCCACAAGGAAGGTGCCAGCCCTGAAAGCTCTTGCTGCTCTTCACCTTCCCTGGGCAGCCTATTCACAGGCACAACAGCCCTGCGGATCTGGGATTTCCCAGAGACGCAAGGTCTCATCGTTCCCGTTCTCGACAGAGCCTTTTTTCCGAAATGGGAAAGGTCCGGCTGCTTCTCCCACCAGGAAGGGGCCAGCCCTGAAAGCTCTTGCTGCTCTTCACCTTCCCTGGGCAGCCTATTAAACAGGCACAATAGCCCTGGGGAAATGTGCTTCCCCAGAGACACAAGGTCTCACCGTTCCCGTTCTCGGCAGAGCCTTTTTTCCAAAACGGGAAACGTCCGGCTCCTTCTCCCACTAGGAAGGGGCCAGCCCTGAAAGCTCTTGCTGCTCTTCACCTTCCCTGGGCAGCCTATTCACAGGCCCAACAGCCCTGGGGAACTGGGCTTTCCCAGAGATGCAAGGTCTCATCGTTCCCGTTCTCGGCAGAGCCTTTTTTCCAAAACGGGAAACATCCGGCTCCTTCTCCCACTAGGAAGGGGCCAGCCCTGAAAGCTCTTGCTGCTCTTCACCTTCCCTGGGCAGCCTATTCACAGGCACAACAGCCCCTGCGGATCTCTGCTTTCCCAGAGACGCAAGGTCTCATCGTTCCCGTTCTCGGCAGAGCCTTTTTTCTGAAATGGGAAACGTCCGGCTCCTTGCCCCACCAGGAAGGGGCCAGCCCTGAAAGCTCTTGCTGCTCTTCACCTTCCCTGGGCAGCCTATTCACAGGCACAACAGCCCTGGGGAACTGGGCTTTCCCAGAGACGCAAGGTCTCATCGTTCCCGATCTTGGCAGAGCCTTTTTTCCGAAACGGGAAACGTCTGGCTCCTTGTCCCACCAGGAAGGGGCCAGCCCTGAAAGCTCTTGCTGCTCTTCACCTTCCCTGGGCAGCCTATTCACAGGCACAACAGCCCTGGGGATCTCTGCTTTCCCAGAGACCAAAGGTCTGATGTTGCCCGTTCTCGGCAGAGCCTTTCTTCCAAAATGGGAAACGTCCGGCTCCTTGTCCCACCAGGAAGGGGCCAGCCCTGAAAGCTCTTGCTGCTCTTCACCTTCCCTGGGCAGCCTATTCACAGGCACAACAGCCCTGGGGATCTGGGCTTTCCCAGAGACGCAAGGTCACATCGTTCCCGTTCTCGGAGGATGCATTTTTCCGAAATGCGAAACATCCGGGTCCTTCTCCCACCAGGAAGGGGCCAGCCCTGAAAGCTCTTGCTGCTCTTCACCTTCCCTGGGCAGCCTATTCACAGGCACAACAGCCCTGGGGATCTGGGCTTTCCCAGAGACGCAAGGTCTCATCGTTCCCGTTTTCGGCAGAGCCTTTTTTCCAAAACGGGAAACGTCCGGCTCCTTGTCCCACCAGGAAGGGGCCAGCCCTGAAAGCTCTTGCTGCTCTTCACCTTCCCTGGGCAGCCTATTCACAGGCACAACAGTCCTGCGGATCTCTGCTTTCCCAGAGACGCAAGGTCTCATCGTTCCCGTTCTCAGCAGAGCCTTTTTTCCGAAACGGGAAACGTCCGGCTCCTTGTCCCACCAGGAAGGGGTCAGCCCTGAAAGCTGTTGCTGCTCTTCACCTTCCCTGGGCAGCCTATTCACAGGCACAACAGCCCTGGGGAACTGGGCTTTCCCAGAGACGCAAGGTCTCATCGTTCCCGTTCTCGGCAGAGCCTTTTTTACAAAACGGGAAACGTCCGGCTCCTTCTCCCACCAGGAAGGGGCCAGCCCTGAAAGCTCTTGCTGCTCTTCACCTTCCCTGGGCAGCCTATTCACAGGCACAACAGCCCTGGGGATCTGGGCTTTCCCAGAGACGCAAGGTCGCATCGTTCCCGTTCTCGGCAGAGCCTTTTTTCCAAAACGGGAAACGTCCGGCTCCTTCTCCCACTAGGAAGGGGCCAGCCCTGAAAGCTCTTGCTGCTCTTCACCTTCCCTGGGCAGCCTATTCACAGGCACAACAGCCTTGGGGAACTGGGCTTTCCCAGAGATGCAAGGTCTCATCGTTCCCGTTCTCGGCAGAGCCATTTTTCCGAAACGGGAAACATCCGGCTCCTTCTCCCACTAGGAAGGGGCCAGCCCTGAAAGCTGTTGCTGCTCTTCACCTTCCCTGGGCAGCCTATTCACAGGCACAACAGCCCTGGGGAACTGGGCTTTCCCAGAGACGTAAGGTCTCATCGTTCCTGTTCTCGGCAGAGCCTTTTTTCCAAAACGGGAAACGTCCGGCTCCTTCTCCCACCAGGAAGGGCCCAGCCCTGAAAGCTCTTGCTGCTCTTCACCTTCCCTGGGCAGCCTATTCACAGGCACAACAGCCCTGCGGATCTGTGCTTTCCCAGAGACCCAAGGTCTCATCGTTCCCATTCTCAGAAGAGCCTTTTTTCCGAAACGGGAAAAGTCCGGCTCCTTGTCCCACCAGGAAGGGGCCAGCCCTGAAAGCTCTTGCTGCTCTTCACCTTCCCTGGGCAGCCTATTCACAGGCACAACAGCCCTGGGGATCTCTGCTTTCCCAGAGACCAAAGGTCTGATGTTGCCCGTTCTCGGCAGAGCCTTTTTTCCAAAATGGGAAACGTCCGGCTCCTTGTCCCACCAGGAAGGGGCCAGCCCTGAAAGCTCTTGCTGCTCTTCACCTTCCCTGGGCAGCCTATTCACAGGCACAACAGCCCTGGGGAACTGGGCTTTCCCAGAGACGCAAGGTCACATCGTTCCCGTTCTCGGAGTATGCATTTTTCCGAAATGCGAAACATCCGGCTCCTTCTCCCACCAGGAAGGGGCCAGCCCTGAAAGCTCTTGCTGCTCTTCACCTTCCCTGGGCAGCCTATTCACAGGCACAACAGCCCTGGGGATCTGGGCTTTCCCAGAGACGCAAGGTCTCATCGTTCCTGTTCTCGGCAGAGCCTTTTTTCCAAAACGGGAAACGTCCGGCTCCTTCTCCCACCAGGAAGGGGCCAGCCCTGAAAGCTCTTGCTGCTCTTCACCTTCCCTGGGCAGCCTATTCACAGGCACAACAGCCCTGGGGATCTGGGCTTTCCCAGAGACGCAAGGTCTCATCGTTCCCGTTCTCGGCAGAGCCTTTTTTCCGAAACGGGAAACGTCCGGCTCCTTCTCCCACCAGGAAGGGGCCAGCCCTGAAAGCTCTTGCTGCTCTTCACCTTCCCTGGGCAGCCTATTCACAGGCACAACAGCCCTGCGGACCTCTGCTTTCCCAGAGACCCAAGGTCTCATCGTTCCTATTCTCAGAAGAGCCTTTTTTCCGAAACGGGACATGTCCGGCTCCTTCTCCCACCAGGAAGGGGCCAGCCCTGAAAGCTCTTGCTGCTCTTCACCTTCCCTGGGCAGCCTATTCACAGGCACAACAGCACTGGGGATCTGGGCTTTCCCAGAGACGCAAGGTCTCATCGTTCCTGTTCTCGGCAGAGCCTTTTTTCCAAAACGGGAAACGTCCGGCTCCTTGTCCCACCAGGAAGGGGCCAGCCCTGAAAGCTCTTGCTGCTCTTCACCTTCCCTGGGCAGCCTATTCACAGGCACAACAGCCTTGGGGAACTGGGCTTTCCCAGATATGCAAGGTCTCATCGTTCCCGTTCTCGGCAGAGCCTTTTTTCCAAAACGGGAAACATCCGGCTCCTTCTCCCACCAGGAAGGGGCCAGCCCTGAAAGCTGTTGCTGCTCTTCACCTTCCCTGGGCAGCCTATTCACAGGCACAACAGCCCTGGGGAACTGGGCTTTCCCAGAGACGTAAGGTCTCATCGTTCCTGTTCTCGGCAGAGCCTTTTTTCCAAAACGGGAAACGTCCGGCTCCTTGTCCCACAGGAAGGGGCCAGCCCTGAAAGCTCTTGCTGCTCTTCACCTTCCCTGGGCAGCCTATTCACAGGCACAACAGCCCTGGGGAACTGGGCTTTCCCAGAGACGCAAGGTCGCATCGTTCCCGTTCTCGGCAGAGCCTTTTTTCCAAAACGGGAAACGTCCGGCTCCTTCTCCCACTAGGAAGGGGCCAGCCCTGAAAGCTCTTGCTGCTCTTCACCTTCCCTGGGCAGCCTATTCACAGGCACAACAGCCTTGGGGAACTGGGCTTTCCCAGAGATGCAAGGTCTCATCGTTCCCGTTCTCGGCAGAGCCTTTTTTCCAAAACGGGAAACATCCGGCTCCTTCTCCCACTAGGAAGGGGCCAGCCCTGAAATCTCTTGCTGCTCTTCACCTTCCCTGGGCAGCCTATTCACAGGCACAACAGCCCTGGGGAACTGGGCTTTCCCAGAGACGCAAGGTCTCATCGTTCCCGTTCTCGGCAGAGCCTTTTTTCCGAAACGGGAAACGTCCGGCTCCTTGTCCCACCAGGAAGGGGCCAGCCCTGAAAGCTCTTGCTGCTCTTCACCTTCCCTGGGCAGCCTATTCACAGGCACAACAGCCCTGGGGATCTCTGCTTTCCCAGAGACCAAAGGTCCAATGTTGCCCGTTCTCGGCAGAGCCTTTTTTCCAAAACGGGAAACGTCCGGCTCCTTCTCCCACCAGGAAGGGGCCAGCCCTGAAAGCTCTTGCTGCTCTTCACCTTCCCTGGGCAGCCTATTCACAGGCACAACAGCCCTGGGGATCTGGGCTTTCCCAGAGACGCAAGGTCTCATCGTTCCCGTTTTCGGCAGAGCCTTTTTTCCAAAACGGGAAACGTCCGGCTCCTTCTCCCACTAGGAAGGGGCCAGCCCTGAAAGCTCTTGCTGCTCTTCACCTTCCCTGGGCAGCCTATTCACAGGCACAACAGCACTGGGGATCTGTGCTTTCCCAGAGACGCAAGGTCTCATCGTTCCCGTTCTCGGCAGAGCCTTTTTTCCGAAACGGGAAACGTCCGGCTCCTTGTCCCACCAGGAAGGGGCCAGCCCTGAAAGCTCTTGCTGCTCTTCACCTTCCCTGGGGAGCCTATTCACAGGCACAACAGCCCTGGGGAACTGGGCTTTCCCAGAGACGCAAGGTCTCATCGTTCCCGTTCTCGGCAGAGCCTTTTTTACAAAACGGGAAACGTCCGGCTCCTTGTCCCACCAGGAAGGGGCCAGCCCTGAAAGCTCTTGCTGCTCTTCACCTTCCCTGGGCAGCCTATTCACAGGCACAACAGCCCTGGGGAACTGGGCTTTCCCAGAGACGCAAGGTCGCATCGTTCCCGTTCTCGGCAGAGCCTTTTTTCCAAAACGGGAAACGTCCGGCTCCTTGTCCCACCAGGAAGGGGCCAGCCCTGAAAGCTCTTGCTGCTCTTCACCTTCCCTGGGCAGCCTATTCACAGGCACAACAGCCCTGGGGAACTGGGCTTTCCCAGAGACGCAAGGTCTCATCGTTCCCGTTCTCGGCAGAGCCTTTTTTACAAAACGGGAAACGTCCGGCTCCTTCTCCCACCAGGAAGGGGCCAGCACTGAAAGCTCTTGCTGCTCTTCACCTTCCCTGGGCAGCCTATTCACAGGCACAACAGCCTTGGGGAACTGGGCTTTCCCAGAGATGCAAGGTCTCATCGTTCCCGTTCTCGGCAGAGCCTTTTTTCCGAAACGGGAAACATCCGGCTCCTTCTCCCACCAGGAAGGGGCCAGCCCTGAAAGCTGTTGCTGCTCTTCACCTTCCCTGGGCAGCCTATTCACAGGCACAACAGCCCTGGGGAACTGGGCTTTCCCAGAGACGTAAGGTCTCATCGTTCCTGTTCTCGGCAGAGCCTTTTTTCCAAAACGGGAAACGTCCGGCTCCTTCTCCCACCAGGAAGGGGCCAGCCCTGAAAGCTCTTGCTGCTCTTCACCTTCCCTGGGCAGCCTATTCACAGGCACAACAGCCCTGGGGATCTGGGCTTTCCCAGAGACGCAAGGTCTCATCGTTCCCGTTCTCGGCAGAGCCTTTTTTCCGAAACGGGAAACGTCCGGCTCCTTCTCCCACCAGGAAGGGGCCAGCCCTGAAAGCTCTTGCTGCTCTTCACCTTCCCTGGGCAGCCTATTCACAGGCACAACAGCCCTGGGGATCTGGGCTTTCCCAGAGACGCAAGGTCTCATCGTTCCCGTTCTCGGCAGAGCCTTTTTTCCAAAACGGGAAACGTCCGGCTCTTTCTCCCACTAGGAAGGGGCCAGCCCTGAAAGCTCTTGCTGCTCTTCACCTTCCCTGGGCAGCCTATTCACAGGCACAACAGCCTTGGGGAACTGGGCTTTCCCAGAGATGCAAGGTCTCATCGTTCCCGTTCTCGGCAGAGCCTTTTTTCCAAAACGGGAAACATCCGGCTCCTTCTCCCACCAGGAAGGGGCCAGCCCTGAAAGCTGTTGCTGCTCTTCACCTTCCCTGGGCAGCCTATTCACAGGCACAACAGCCCTGGGGAACTGGGCTTTCCCAGAGACGTAAGGTCTCATCGTTCCTGTTCTCGGCAGAGCCTTTTTTCCAAAACGGGAAACGTCCGGCTCCTTGTCCCACCAGGAAGGGGCCAGCCCTGAAAGCTCTTGCTGCTCTTCACCTTCCCTGGGCAGCCTATTCACAGGCACAACAGCCCTGGGGAACTGGGCTTTCCCAGAGACGCAAGGTCGCATCGTTCCCGTTCTCGGCAGAGCCTTTTTTCCAAAACGGGAAACGTCCGGCTCCTTCTCCCACTAGGAAGGGGCCAGCCCTGAAAGCTCTTGCTGCTCTTCACCTTCCCTGGGCAGCCTATTCAGAGGCACAACAGCCTTGGGGAACTGGGCTTTCCCAGAGATGCAAGGTCTCATCGTTCCCGTTCTCGGCAGAGCCTTTTTTCCAAAACGGGAAACATCCGGCTCCTTCTCCCACTAGGAAGGGGCCAGCCCTGAAATCTCTTGCTGCTCTTCACCTTCCCTGGGCAGCCTATTCACAGGCACAACAGCCCTGGGGAACTGGGCTTTCCCAGAGACCCAAGGTCTCATCGTTCCCGTTCTCGGCAGAGCCTTTTTTCCGAAACGGGAAACGTCCGGCTCCTTGTCCCACCAGGAAGGGGCCAGCCCTGAAAGCTCTTGCTGCTCTTCACCTTCCCTGGGCAGCCTATTCACAGGCACAACAGCCCTGGGGACCTCTGCTTTCCCAGAGACCAAAGGTCCAATGTTGCCCGTTCTCGGCAGAGCCTTTTTTCCAAAACGGGAAACGTCCGGCTCCTTCTCCCACCAGGAAGGGGCCAGCCCTGAAAGCTCTTGCTGCTCTTCACCTTCCCTGGGCAGCCTATTCACAGGCACAACAGCCCTGGGGATCTGGGCTTTCCCAGAGACGCAAGGTCTCATCGTTCCCGTTCTCGGAGGATGCATTTTTCCGAAACGCGAAACATCCGGCTCCTTCTCCCACCAGGAAGGGGCCAGCCCTGGAAGCTCTTGCTGCTCTTCACCTTCCCTGGGCAGCCTATTCACAGGCACAACAGCCCTGGGGATCTGGGCTTTCCCAGAGACGCAAGGTCTCATCGTTCCCGTTTTCGGCAGAGCCTTTTTTCCAAAACGGGAAACGTCCGGCTCCTTCTCCCACTAGGAAGGGGCCAGCCCTGAAAGCTCTTGCTGCTCTTCACCTTCCCTGGGCAGCCTATTCACAGGCCCAACAGCCTTGAGGAACTGGGCTTTCCCAGAGACGCAAGGTCTCATCGTTCCCGTTCTCGGCAGAGCCTTTTTTCCAAAACGGGAAACATCCGGCTCCTTCTCCCACTAGGAAGGGGCCAGCCCTGAAAGCTGTTGCTGCTCTTCACCTTCCCTGGGCAGCCTATTCACAGGCACAAAGCCCTGCGGATCTCTGCTTTCCCAGAGACGCAAGGTCTAATGTTGCCCGTTCTCGGCAGAGCCTTTTTTCTGAAATGGGAAACGTCCGGCTCCTTGTCCCACCAGGAAGGGGCCAGCCCTGAAAGCTCTTGCTGCTCTTCACCTTCCCTGGGCAGCCTATTCACAGGCACAACAGCAATGGGGATCTCTGCTTTCCCAGAGACCAAAGGTCTAATGTTGCCCGTTCTCGGCAGAGCCTTTTTTCCAAAACGGGAAACGTCCGGCTCCTTGTCCCACCAGGAAGGGGCCAGCCCTGAAAGCTGTTGCTGCTCTTCACCTTCCCTGGGCAGCCTATTCACAGGCACAACAGCCCTGGGGATCTGGGCTTTCCGAGAGACGCAAGGTCTCATCGTTCCCGTTTTCGGCAGAGCCTTTTTTCCGAAACGGGAAACGTCCGGCTCCTTGTCCCACCAGGAAGGGGCCAGCCCTGAAAGCTCTTGCTGCTCTTCACCTTCCCTGGGCAGCCTATTCACAGGCACAACAGCCCTGGGGATCTGGGCTTTCCCAGAGACGCAAGATCTCATCGTTCCCGTTCTCGGCAGAGCATTTTTTCCGAAATGGGAAACGTCCGGCTCCTTGTCCCACCAGGAAGGGGCCAGCCCTGAAAGCTCTTGCTGCTCTTCACCTTCCCTGGGCAGCCTATTCACAGGCACAACAGCACTGGGGATCTGTGCTTTCCCAGAGACGTAAGGTCTCATCGTTCCCGTTCTCGGCAGAGCCTTTTTTCCAAAACGGGAAACGTCCGGCTCCTTGTCCCACCAGGAAGGGGCCAGCCCTGAAAGCTCTTGCTGCTCTTCACCTTCCCTGGGCAGCCTATTCACAGGCACAACAGCCCTGGGGAACTGGGCTTTCCCAGAGATGCAAGGTCTCATCGTTCCCGTTCTCGGCAGAGCCTTTTTTCCAAAACGGGAAACATCCGGCTCCTTCTCCCACTAGGAAGGGGCCAGCCCTGAAAGCTGTTGCTGCTCTTCACCTTCCCTGGGCAGCCTATTCACAGGCACAACAGCCCTGGGGAACTGGGCTTTCCCAGAGACGTAAGGTCTCATCGTTCCCGTTCTCGGCAGAGCCTTTTTTCCAAAACGGGAAACGTCCGGCTCCTTGTCCCACCAGGAAGGGGCCAGCCCTGAAAGCTCTTGCTGCTCTTCACCTTCCCTGGGCAGCCTATTCACAGGCACAACAGCCCTGGGGAACTGGGCTTTCCCAGAGACGCAAGGTCTCATCGTTCCCGTTCTCGGCAGAGCCTTTTTTCCAAAACGGGAAACGTCCGGCTCCTTCTCCCACTAGGAAGGGGCCAGCCCTGAAAGCTCTTGCTGCTCTTCACCTTCCCTGGGCAGCCTATTCACAGGCACAACAGCCCTGGGGAACTGGGCTTTCCCAGAGACGCAAGGTCTCATCGTTCCCGTTCTCGGCAGAGCCTTTTTTCCGAAATGGGAAACGTCCGGCTCCTTCTCCCACCAGGAAGGGGCCAGCCCTGAAAGCTCTTGCTGCTCTTCACCTTCCCTGGGCAGCCTATTCACAAGCACAACAGCCCTGGGGAACTGGGCTTTCCCAGAGACGCAAGGTCACATAGATCCCGTTCTCGGAGAATGCATTTTTCCGAAATGGGAAACGTCCGGCTCCTTGTCCCACCAGGAAGGGGCCAGCCCTGAAAGCTCTTGCTGCTCTTCACCTACCCACTGCAGCCTCTTCACAGGCACAACAGCACTGGGGATCTGTGCTTTCCCAGAGATGGAGCATCTCAACGTTCTCGTTCTCGGCAGATGCATTTTTCCGAAAGTGCAAACGTCCGGCCTCTTCTCCCACAAGGAAGGTGCCAGCCCTGAAAGCTGCTGCTGCTCTTCACCTACCCACTGCAGCCTATTCACAGGCACAACAGCACTGGGGATCTGTGCTTTCCCAGAGATGGAGCATCTCAACGTTCTCGTTCTCGGCAGATGCATTTTCCGAAAGTGCAAACGTCCGGCCTCTTCTCCCACAAGGAAGGTGCCAGCCGTAAAAGCTGCTGCTGCTCTTCACCTACCCACTGCAGCCTATTCACAGGCACAACAGCACTGGGGATCTGTGCTTTCCCAGAGATGGAGCATCTCAACGTTCTCGTTCTCGGCAGATGCATTTTCCGAAAGTGCAAACGTCCGGCCTCTTCTCCCACAAGGAAGGTGCCAGCCCTGAAAGCTGCTGCTGCTCTTCACCTACCCACTGCAGCCTAGTCACAGGCACAACAGCACTGGGGATCTGTGCTTTCCCAGAGATGGAGCATCTCAACGTTCTCGTTCTCGGCAGATGCATTTTCCGAAAGTGCAAATGTCCGGCCTCTTCTCCCACAAGGAAGGTGCCAGCCCTGAAAGCTGCTGCTGCTCTTCACCTACCCCCTGCAGCCTATTCACAGGCACAAGAGCACTGGGGATCTGTGCTTTCCCAGAGATGGAGCATCTCAACGTTCTCGTTCTCGGCAGATGCATTTTCCGAAAGTGCAAACGTCCGGCCTCTTCTCCCACAAGGAAGGTGCCAGCCCTGAAAGCTGCTGCTGCTCTTCACCTACCCACTGCAGCCTATTCACAGGCACAACAGCACTGGGGATCTGTGCTTTCCCAGAGATGGAGCATCTCAACGTTCTCGTTCTCGGCAGATGCATTTTCCAAAACGGGAAAAGGTCCGGCCTCTTCTCCCACAAGGAAGGTGCCAGCCCTGAAAGCTGCTGCTGCTCTTCACCTACCCACTGCAGCCTATTCACAGGCACAACAGCACTGGGGATCTGTGCTTTCCCAGAGATGGAGCATCTCAACGTTCTCGTTCTCGGCAGATGCATTTTCCGAAAGTGCAAACGTCCGGGCTCTTCTCCCACAAGGAAGGTGCCAGCCCTGAAAGCTCTTGCTGCTCTTCACCTTCCCTGGGCAGCCTATTCACAGGCACAACAGCCCTGGGGAACTGGGCTTTCCCAGAGACGCAAGGTCTCATCGTTCCCGTTCTCGGCAGAGCCTTTTTTCCAAAACGGCAAAAGTCCGGCTCCTTGTCCCACCAGGAAGGGGCCAGCCCTGAAAGCTCTTGCTGCTCTTCACCTTCCCTGGGCAGCCTATTCACAGGCACAACAGCCCTGGTGAAATGTGCTTCCCCAGAGACGCAAGGTCTCATCGTTCCCGTTCTCGGCAGAGACTTTTTTCCAAAACGGGAAACGTCCGGCTCCTTGTCCCACCAGGAAGGGGCCAGCCCTGAAAGCTCTTGCTGCTCTTCACCTTCCCTGGGCAGCTTATTCACAGGCACAACAGCCCTGGGGAACTGTGCTTTCCCAGAGACCCAAGGTCTCATCGTTCCCATTCTCAGAAGAGCCTTTTTTCCGAAACGGGAAACGTCCGGCTCCTTGTCCCACCAGGAAGGGGCCAGCCCTGAAAGCTCTTGCTGCTCTTCACCTTCCCTGGGCAGCCTATTCACAGGCACAACAGCCCTGCGGATCTCTGCTTTCCCAGAGACCCAAGGTCTCATCGTTCCCATTCTCAGAAGAGCCTTTTTTCCGAAACGGGAAACGTCCGGCTCCTTGTCCCACCAGGAAGGGGCCAGCCCTGAAAGCTCTTGCTGCTCTTCACCTTCCCTGGGCAGCCTATTCACAGGCACAACAGCCCTGGGGATCTCTGCTTTCCCAGAGACCAAAGGTCTAATGTTGCCCGTTCTCGGCAGAGCCTTTTTTCCAAAACGGGAAACGTCCGGCTCCTTCTCCCACCAGGAAGGGGCCAGCCCTGAAAGCTCTTGCTGCTCTTCACCTTCCCTGGGCAGCCTATTCACAGGCACAACAGCCCTGCGGATCTGGGATTTCCCAGAGACCCAAGGTCTCATCGTTCCCGTTTTCAGCAGAGCCTTTTTTCCAAAACGGGAAACGTCCGGCTCCTTCTCCCACCAGGAAGGGGCCAGCCCTGAAAGCTCTTGCTGCTCTTCACCTTCCCTGGACAGCCTATTCACAGGCACAACAGCCCTGGGGAACTGGGCTTTCCCAGAGACGCAAGGTCACATCGTTCCCGTTCTCGGAGAATGCATTTTTCGGAAATGCGAAACATCCGGCTCCTTGTCCCACCAGGAAGGGGCCAGCCCTGAAAGCTCTTGCTGCTCTTCACCTTCCCTGGGCAGCCTATTCACAGGCACAACAGCCCTGGGGAACTGTGCTTTCCCAGAGACCCAAGGTCTCATCGTTCCCATTCTGAGAAGAGCCTTTTTTCCGAAACGGGAAACGTCCGGCTCCTTGTCCCACCAGGAAGGGGCCAGCCCTGAAAGCTCTTGCTGCTCTTCACCTTCCCTGGGCAGCCTATTCACAGGCACAACAGCCCTGCGGATCTCTGCTTTCCCAGAGACCCAAGGTCTCATCGTTCCCATTCTCAGAAGAGCCTTTTTTCCGAAACGGGAAACGTCCGGCTCCTTCTCCCACCAGGAAGGGGCCAGCCCTGAAAGCTCTTGCTGCTCTTCACCTTCCCTGGGCAGCCTATTCACAGGCACAACAGCCCTGGGGATCTCTGCTTTCCCAGAGACCAAAGGTCTAATGTTGCCCGTTCTCGGCAGAGCCTTTTTTCCAAAACGGGAATCGTCCGGCTCCTTCTCCCACCAGGAAGGGGCCAGCCCTGAAAGCTCTTGCTGCTCTTCACCTTCCCTGGGCAGCCTATTCACAGGCACAACAGCCCTGGGGATCTGGGCTTTCCCAGAGACGCAAGGTCTCATCGTTCCCGTTTTCAGCAGAGCCTTTTTTCCAAAACGGGAAACGTCCGGCTCCTTCTCCCACCAGGAAGGGGCCAGCCCTGAAAGCTCTTGCTGCTCTTCACCTTCCCTGGGCAGCCTATTCACAGGCACAACAGCCCTGGGGATCTGGGCTTTCCCAGAGACGCAAGATCTCATCGTTCCCGTTCTCGGCAGAGCATTTTTTCCGAAATGGGAAACGTCCGGCTCCTTGTCCCACCAGGAAGGGGCCAGCCCTGAAAGCTCTTGCTGCTCTTCACCTTCCCTGGGCAGCCTATTCACAGGCACAACAGCCCTGCGGATCTGTGCTTTCCCAGAGACGCAAGGTCTCATCGTTCCCGTTCTCGGCAGAGCCTTTTTTCCAAAACGGGAAACGTCCGGCTCCTTGTCCCACCAGGAAGGGGCCAGCCCTGAAAGCTCTTGCTGCTCTTCACCTTCCCTGGGCAGCCTATTCACAGGCACAACAGCCCTGGGGAACTGGGCTTTCCCAGAGATGCAAGGTCTCATCGTTCCCGTTCTCGGCAGAGCCTTTTTTCCAAAACGGGAAACATCCGGCTCCTTCTCCCACTAGGAAGGGGCCAGCCCTGAAAGCTGTTGCTGCTCTTCACCTTCCCTGGGCAGCCTATTCACAGGCACAACAGCCCTGGGGAACTGGGCTTTCCCAGAGACGTAAGGTCTCATCGTTCCCGTTCTCGGCAGAGCCTTTTTTCCAAAACGGGAAACGTCCGGCTCCTTGTCCCACCAGGAAGGGGCCAGCCCTGAAAGCTCTTGCTGCTCTTCACCTTCCCTGGGCAGCCTATTCACAGGCACAACAGCCCTGGGGAACTGGGCTTTCCCAGAGACGCAAGGTCTCATCGTTCCCGTTCTCGGCAGAGCCTTTTTTCCAAAACGGGAAACGTCCGGCTCCTTCTCCCACTAGGAAGGGGCCAGCCCTGAAAGCTCTTGCTGCTCTTCACCTTCCCTGGGCAGCCTATTCACAGGCACAACAGCCCTGGGGAACTGGGCTTTCCCAGAGACGCAAGGTCTCATCGTTCCCGTTCTCGGCAGAGCCTTTTTTCCGAAATGGGAAACGTCCGGCTCCTTCTCCCACCAGGAAGGGGCCAGCCCTGAAAGCTCTTGCTGCTCTTCACCTTCCCTGGGCAGCCTATTCACAAGCACAACAGCCCTGGGGAACTGGGCTTTCCCAGAGACGCAAGGTCACATAGATCCCGTTCTCGGAGAATGCATTTTTCCGAAATGGGAAACGTCCGGCTCCTTGTCCCACCAGGAAGGGGCCAGCCCTGAAAGCTCTTGCTGCTCTTCACCTACCCACTGCAGCCTCTTCACAGGCACAACAGCACTGGGGATCTGTGCTTTCCCAGAGATGGAGCATCTCAACGTTTTCGTTCTCGGCAGATGCATTTTTCCGAAAGTGCAAACGTCCGGCCTCTTCTCCCACAAGGAAGGTGCCAGCCGTAAAAGCTGCTGCTGCTCTTCACCTACCCACTGCAGCCTATTCACAGGCACAACAGCACTGGGGATCTGTGCTTTCCCAGAGATGGAGCATCTCAACGTTCTCGTTCTCGGCAGATGCATTTTCCGAAAGTGCAAACGTCCGGCCTCTTCTCCCACAAGGAAGGTGCCAGCCCTGAAAGCTGCTGCTGCTCTTCACCTACCCACTGCAGCCTAGTCACAGGCACAACAGCACTGGGGATCTGTGCTTTCCCAGAGATGGAGCATCTCAACGTTCTCGTTCTCGGCAGATGCATTTTCCGAAAGTGCAAATGTCCGGCCTCTTCTCCCACAAGGAAGGTGCCAGCCCTGAAAGCTGCTGCTGCTCTTCACCTACCCCCTGCAGCCTATTCACAGGCACAAGAGCACTGGGGATCTGTGCTTTCCCAGAGATGGAGCATCTCAACGTTCTCGTTCTCGGCAGATGCATTTTCCGAAAGTGCAAACGTCCGGCCTCTTCTCCCACAAGGAAGGTGCCAGCCCTGAAAGCTGCTGCTGCTCTTCACCTACCCACTGCAGCCTATTCACAGGCACAACAGCACTGGGGATCTGTGCTTTCCCAGAGATGGAGCATCTCAACGTTCTCGTTCTCGGCAGATGCATTTTCCAAAACGGGAAAAGGTCCGGCCTCTTCTCCCACAAGGAAGGTGCCAGCCCTGAAAGCTGCTGCTGCTCTTCACCTACCCACTGCAGCCTATTCACAGGCACAACAGCACTGGGGATCTGTGCTTTCCCAGAGATGGAGCATCTCAACGTTCTCGTTCTCGGCAGATGCATTTTCCGAAAGTGCAAACGTCCGGGCTCTTCTCCCACAAGGAAGGTGCCAGCCCTGAAAGCTCTTGCTGCTCTTCACCTTCCCTGGGCAGCCTATTCACAGGCACAACAGCCCTGGGGAACTGGGCTTTCCCAGAGACGCAAGGTCTCATCGTTCCCGTTCTCGGCAGAGCCTTTTTTCCAAAACGGCAAATGTCCGGCTCCTTGTCCCACCAGGAAGGGGCCAGCCCTGAAAGCTCTTGCTGCTCTTCACCTTCCCTGGGCAGCCTATTCACAGGCACAACAGCCCTGGTGAAATGTGCTTCCCCAGAGACGCAAGGTCTCATCGTTCCCGTTCTCGGCAGAGACTTTTTTCCAAAACGGGAAACGTCCGGCTCCTTGTCCCACCAGGAAGGGGCCAGCCCTGAAAGCTCTTGCTGCTCTTCACCTTCCCTGGGCAGCTTATTCACAGGCACAACAGCCCTGGGGAACTGTGCTTTCCCAGAGACCCAAGGTCTCATCGTTCCCATTCTCAGAAGAGCCTTTTTTCCGAAACGGGAAACGTCCGGCTCCTTGTCCCACCAGGAAGGGGCCAGCCCTGAAAGCTCTTGCTGCTCTTCACCTTCCCTGGGCAGCCTATTCACAGGCACAACAGCCCTGCGGATCTCTGCTTTCCCAGAGACCCAAGGTCTCATCGTTCCCATTCTCAGAAGAGCCTTTTTTCCGAAACGGGAAACGTCCGGCTCCTTGTCCCACCAGGAAGGGGCCAGCCCTGAAAGCTCTTGCTGCTCTTCACCTTCCCTGGGCAGCCTATTCACAGGCACAACAGCCCTGGGGATCTCTGCTTTCCCAGAGACCAAAGGTCTAATGTTGCCCGTTCTCGGCAGAGCCTTTTTTCCAAAACGGGAAACGTCCGGCTCCTTCTCCCACCAGGAAGGGGCCAGCCCTGAAAGCTCTTGCTGCTCTTCACCTTCCCTGGGCAGCCTATTCACAGGCACAACAGCCCTGCGGATCTGGGATTTCCCAGAGACCCAAGGTCTCATCGTTCCCGTTTTCAGCAGAGCCTTTTTTCCAAAACGGGAAACGTCCGGCTCCTTCTCCCACCAGGAAGGGGCCAGCCCTGAAAGCTCTTGCTGCTCTTCACCTTCCCTGGGCAGCCTATTCACAGGCACAACAGCCCTGGGGAACTGGGCTTTCCCAGAGACGCAAGGTCACATCGTTCCCGTTCTCGGAGAATGCATTTTTCGGAAATGCGAAACATCCGGCTCCTTGTCCCACCAGGAAGGGGCCAGCCCTGAAAGCTCTTGCTGCTCTTCACCTTCCCTGGGCAGCCTATTCACAGGCACAACAGCCCTGGGGAACTGTGCTTTCCCAGAGACGCAAGGTCTCATCGTTCCCGTTGTCGGCAGAGCCTTTTTTCTGAAATGGGAAACGTCCGGCTCCTTGTCCCACCAGGAAGGGGCCAGCCCTGAAAGCTCTTGCTGCTCTTCACCTTCCCTGGGCAGCCTATTCACAGGCACAACAGCCCTGCGGATCTCTGCTTTCCCAGAGACCCAAGGTCTCATCGTTCCCATTCTCAGAAGAGCCTTTTTTCCGAAACGGGAAACGTCCGGCTCCTTCTCCCACCAGGAAGGGGCCAGCCCTGAAAGCTCTTGCTGCTCTTCACCTTCCCTGGGCAGCCTATTCACAGGCACAACAGCCCTGGGGATCTCTGCTTTCCCAGAGACCAAAGGTCTAATGTTGCCCGTTCTCGGCAGAGCCTTTTTTCCAAAACGGGAATCGTCCGGCTCCTTCTCCCACCAGGAAGGGGCCAGCCCTGAAAGCTCTTGCTGCTCTTCACCTTCCCTGGGCAGCCTATTCACAGGCACAACAGCCCTGGGGATCTGGGCTTTCCCAGAGACGCAAGGTCTCATCGTTCCCGTTTTCAGCAGAGCCTTTTTTCCAAAACGGGAAACGTCCGGCTCCTTCTCCCACCAGGAAGGGGCCAGCCCTGAAAGCTCTTGCTGCTCTTCACCTTCCCTGGGCAGCCTATTCACAGGCACAACAGCCCTGGGGAACTGGGCTTTCCCAGAGACGCAAGGTCACATCGTTCCCGTTCTCGGAGGATGCATTTTTCGGAAATGCGAAACATCCGGCTCCTTCTCCCACCAGGAAGGGGCCAGCCCTGAAAGCTCTTGCTGCTCTTCACCTTCCCTGGGCAGCCTATTCACAGGCACAACAGCCCTGGGGAAATGTGCTTCCCCAGAGACCCAAGGTCTCATCGTTCCCGTTCTCGGCAGAGCCTTTTTTCCGAAACGGGAAACGTCCGGTTCCTTGTCCCACCAGGAAGGGGCCAGCCCTGAAAGCTCTTGCTGCTCTTCACCTTCCCTGGGCAGCCTATTCACAGGCACAACAGCCCTGGGGAACTGGGCTTTCCCAGAGACGCAAGGTCACATCGTTCCCGTTCTCGGCAGAGCCTTTTTTCCGAAACGGGAAACGTCCGGCTACTTGTCCCACCAGGAAGGGGCCAGCCCTGAAAGCTCTTGCTGCTCTTCACCTTCCCTGGGCAGCCTATTCACAGGCACAACAGCCCTGGGGAGCTGGGCTTTCCCAGAGACGCAAGGTCACATCGTTCCCGTTCTCGGAGGATGCATTTTTCCGAAATGCGAAACATCCTGCTCCTTCACCCACCAGGAAGGGGCCAGCCCTGAAAGCTCTTGCTGCTCTTCACCTTCCCTGGGCAGCCTATTCACAGGCACAACAGCCCTGGTGAAATGTGCTTCCCCAGAGACGCAAGGTCTCATCGTTCCCGTTCTCGGCAGAGACTTTTTTCCAAAACGGGAAACGTCCGGCTCCTTGTCCCACCAGGAAGGGGCCAGCCCTGAAAGCTCTTGCTGCTCTTCACCTTCCCTGGGCAGCCTATTCACAGGCACAACAGCCCTGGGGAACTGGGCTTTCCCAGAGACCCAAGGTCTCATCGTTCCCATTCTCAGAAGAGCCTTTTTTCCGAAACGGGAAACGTCCGGCTCCTTGTCCCACCAGGAAGGGGCCAGCCCTGAAAGCTCTTGCTGCTCTTCACCTTCCCTGGGCAGCCTATTCACAGGCACAACAGCCCTGGGGTTCTCTGCTTTCCCAGAGACCAAAGGTCTAATGTTGCCCGTTCTCGGCAGAGCCTTTTTTCCAAAATGGGAAATGTCCGGCTCCTTCTCCCACCAGGAAGGGGCCAGCCCTGAAAGCTCTTGCTGCTCTTCACCTTCCCTGGGCAGCCTATTCACAGGCACAACAGCCCTGGGGAACTGGGCTTTCCCAGAGACGCAAGGTCTCATCGTTCCCGTTTTCAGCAGAGCCTTTTTTCCAAAACGGGAAACGTCCGGCTCCTTCTCCCACCAGGAAGGGGCCAGCCCTGAAAGCTCTTGCTGCTCTTCACCTTCCCTGGGCAGCCTATTCACAGGCACAACAGCCCTGCGGATCTCTGCTTTCCCAGAGACGCAAGGTCTCATCGTTCCCGTTCTCGTCAGAGCCTTTTTTCCAAAATGGGAAACGTCCGGCTCCTTCTCCCACCAGGTAGGGGCCAGCCCTGAAAGCTCTTGCTGCTCTTCACCTTCCCTGGGCAGCCTATTCACAGGCACAACAGCCCTGGGGATCTCTGCTTTCCCAGAGACCAAACGTCTAATGTTGCCCGTTCTCGGCAGAGCCTTTTTTCCGAAATGGGAAACGTCCGGCTCCTTCTCCCACCAGGAAGGGGACAGCCCTGAAAGCTCTTGCTGCTCTTCACCTTCCCTGGGCAGCCTATTCACAGGCACAACAGCACTGGGGATCTGGGCTTTCCCAGAGACGCAAGGTCTCATCGTTCCCGTTCTCGGCAGAGCCTTTTTTCCGAAAGTGCAAACGTCCGGCTCCTTGTCCCACCAGGAAGGGGCCAGCCCTGAAAGCTCTTGCTGCTCTTCACCTTCCCTGGGCAGCCTATTCACAGGCACAACAGCCCTGGGGAACTGGGCTTTCCCAGAGACCAAAGGTCTAATGTTGCCCGTTCTCGGCAGAGCCTTTTTTCCAAAACGGGAAACGTCCGGCTCCTTCTCCCACCAGGAAGGGGCCAGCCCTGAAAGCTCTTGCTGCTCTTCACCTTCCCTGGGCAGCCTATTCACAGGCACAACAGCCCTGGGGAGCTGGGCTTTCCCAGAGACGCAAGGTCACATTGTTCCCGTTCTCGGAGGATGCATTTTTCCGAAATGCGAAACATCCGGCTCCTTGTCCCACCAGGAAGGGGCCAGCCCTGAAAGCTCTTGCTGCTCTTCACCTTCCCTGGGCAGCCTATTCACAGGCACAACAGCCCTGGGGAAATGTGCTTCCCCAGAGACGCAAGGTCTCATCGTTCCCGTTCTCGGCAGAGACTTTTTTCCAAAACGGGAAACGTCCGGCTCCTTGTCCCACCAGGAAGGGGCCAGCCCTGAAAGCTCTTGCTGCTCTTCACCTTCCCTGGGCAGCTTATTCACAGGCACAACAGCCGTGGGGAACTGGGCTTTCCCAGAGACCCAAGGTCTCATCGTTCCCGTTCTCGGCAGAGCCTTTTTTCCAAAATGGGAAACGTCCGGCTCCTTCTCCCACCAGGTAGGGGCCAGCCCTGAAAGCTCTTGCTGCTCTTCACCTTCCCTGGGCAGCCTATTCACAGGCACAACAGCCCTGGGGATCTCTGCTTTCCCAGAGACCAAAGGTCTAATGTTGCCCGTTCTCGGCAGAGCCTTTTTTCCGAAATGGGAAGCGTCCGGCTCCTTCTCCCACCAGGAAGGGGACAGCCCTGAAAGCTCTTGCTGCTCTTCACCTTCCCTGGGCAGCCTATTCACAGGCACAACAGCCCTGGGGAACTGGGCTTTCCCAGAGACCAAAGGTCTAATGTTGCCCGTTCTCGGCAGAGCCTTTTTTCCAAAACGGGAAACGTCCGGCTCCTTCTCCCACCAGGAAGGGGCCAGCCCTGAAAGCTCTTGCTGCTCTTCACCTTCCCTAGGCAGCCTATTCACAGGCACAACAGCCCTGGGGAAATGTGCTTCCCCAGAGACCCAAGGTCTCATCGTTCCCGTTCTCGGCAGAGACTTTTTTCCAAAACGGGAAACGTCCGGCTCCTTGTCCCACCAGGAAGGGGCCAGCCCTGAAAGCTCTTGCTGCTCTTCACCTTCCCTGGGCAGCCTATTCACAGGCACAACAGCCCTGGGGAACTGGGCTTTCCCAGAGACGCAAGGTCTCATCGTTCCCGTTCTCGGCAGAGCCTTTTTTCCAAAACGGGAAACGTCCGGCTCCTTGTCCCACCAGGAAGGGGCCAGCCCTGAAAGCTCTTGCTGCTCTTCACCTTCCCTGGGCAGCCTATTCACAGGCACAACAGCCCTGGGGAACTGGGCTTTCCCAGAGACCCAAGGTCTCATCGTTCCCATTCTCAGAAGAGCCTTTTTTCCGAAACGGGAAACGTCCGGCTCCTTGTCCCACCAGGAAGGGGCCAGCCCTGAAAGCTCTTGCTGCTCTTCACCTTCCCTGGGCAGCCTATTCACAGGCACAACAGCCCTGCGGATCTCTGCTTTCCCAGAGACCAAAGGTCTAATGTTGCCCGTTCTCGGCAGAGACTTTTTTACAAAACGGGAAATGTCCGGCTCCTTGTCCCACCAGGAAGGGGCCAGCCCTGAAAGCTCTTGCTGCTCTTCACCTTCCCTGGGCAGCCTATTCACAGGCACAACAGCCCTGGGGATCTGGGCTTTCCCAGAGACGCAAGGTCTCATCGTTCCCGTTCTCGGCAGAGCCTTTTTTCCAAAACGGGAAACGTCCGGCTGCTTGTCCCACCAGGAAGGGGCCAGCCCTGAAAGCTCTTGCTGCTCTTCACCTTCCCTGGGCAGCCTATTCACAGGCACAACAGCCCTGGGGAACTGGGCTTTCCCAGAGACGCAAGGTCTCATCGTTCCCGTTCTCGGCAGAGCCTTTTTTCCGAAATGGGAAACGTCCGGCTCCTTCTCCCACAAGGAAGGGGCCAGCCCTGAAAGCTGTTGCTGCTCTTCACCTTCCCTGGGCAGCCTATTCACAGGCACAACAGCCCTGGGGAACTGGGCTTTCCCAGAGACGCAAGGTCGCATCGTTCCCGTTCTCGGCAGAGCCTTTTTTCCAAAACGGGAAACGTCCGGCTCCTTGTCCCACCAGGAAGGGGCCAGCCCTGAAAGCTGTTGCTGCTCTTCACCTTCCCTGGGCAGCCTATTCACAGGCACAGCAGCACTGGGGATCTCTGCTTTCCCAGAGACCAAAGGTCTAATGTTGCCCGTTCTCGGCAGAGCCTTTTTTCCAAAACGGGAAACGTCCGGCTCCTTCTCCCACCAGGAAGGGGCCAGCCCTGAAAGCTGTTGCTGCTCTTCACCTTCCCTGGGCAGCCTATTCACAGGCACAACAGCCCTGGGGATCTGGGCTTTCCCAGAGACGCAAGGTCTCATCGTTCCCGTTTTCGGCAGAGCCTTTTTTCCAAAACGGGAAACGTCCGGCTCCTTGTCCCACCAGGAAGGGGCCAGCCCTGAAAGCTCTTGCTGCTCTTCACCTTCCCTGGGCAGCCTATTCACAGGCACAACAGCCCTGGGGATCTGGGCTTCCCCAGAGACGCAAGGTCTCATCGTTCCCGTTCTCGGCAGAGCCTTTTTTATGAAACGGGAAACGTCCGGCTCCTTCTCCCACCAGGTAGGGGCCAGCCCTGAAAGCTCTTGCTGCTCTTCACCTTCCCTGGGCAGCCTATTTACAGGCACAACAGCCCTGGGGATCTGGGCTTTCCCATAGACGCAAGGTCTCATCGTTCCCGTTCTCGGCAGAGCCTTTTTTCCGAAATGGGAAACGTCCGGCTCCTTGTCCCACCAGGAAGGGGCCAGCCCTGAAAGCTCTTGCTGCTCTTCACCTTCCCTGGGCAGCCTATTCACAGGCACAACAGCCTTGGGGAACTGGGCTTTCCCAGAGATGCAAGGTCGCATCGTTCCCGTTCTCGGCAGAGCCTTTTTTCCAAAACGGGAAACGTCCGGCTCCTTGTCCCACCAGGAAGGGGCCAGCCCTGAAAGCTGTTGCTGCTCTTCACCTTCCCTGGGCAGCCTATTCACAGGCACAACAGCAATGGGGATCTGGGCTTTCCCAGAGACCCAAGGTCTCATCGTTCCCGTTCTCGGCAGAGCCTTTTTTCCGAAAAGGGAAACGTCCGGCTCCTTGTCCCACCAGGAAGGGGCCAGCCCTGAAAGCTCTTGCTGCTCTTCACCTTCCCTGGGCAGCCTATTCAGAGGCACAACAGCACTGGGGATCTGGGCTTTCCCAGAGACGCAAGGTCTCATCGTTCCCGTTCTCGGCAGAGCCTTTTTTCCGAAACGGGAAACGTCCGGCTCCTTGTCCCACCAGGAAGGGGCCAGCCCTGAAAGCTCTTGCTGCTCTTCACCTTCCCTGGGCAGCCTATTCACAGGCACAACAGCCCTGGGGAACTGGGCTTTCCCAGAGACCAAAGGTCTAATGTTGCCCGTTCTCGGCAGAGCCTTTTTTCCAAAACGGGAAACGTCCGGCTCCTTCTCCCACCAGGAAGGGGCCAGCCCTGAAAGCTCTTGCTGCTCTTCACCTTCCCTAGGCAGCGTATTCACAGGCACAACAGCCCTGGGGATCTGGGCTTTCCCAGAGACCCAAGGTCACATCGTTCCCGTTCTCGGAGGATGCATTTTTCGGAAATGCGTAACATCCGGCTCCTTCTCCCACCAGGAAGGGGCCAGCCCTGAAAGCTCTTGCTGCTCTTCACCTTCCCTGGGCAGCCTATTCACAGGCACAACAGCCCTGGGGAAATGTGCTTCCCCAGAGACCCAAGGTCTCATCGTTCCCGTTCTCGGCAGAGACTTTTTTCCGAAACGGGAAACGTCCGGCTCCTTCTCCCACCAGGAAGGGGCCAGCCCTGAAAGCTCTTGCTGCTCTTCACCTTCCCTGGGCAGCTTATTCACAGGCACAACAGCCCTGGGGAACTGTGCTTTCCCAGAGACCCAAGGTCTCATCGTTCCCATTCTCAGAAGAGCCTTTTTTCCGAAACGGGAAACGTCCGGCTCCTTGTCCCACCAGGAAGGGGCCAGCCCTGAAAGCTCTTGCTGCTCTTCACCTTCCCTGGGCAGCCTATTCACAGGCACAACAGCCCTGGGGATCTCTGCTTTCCCAGAGACCAAAGGTCTAATGTTGCCCGTTCTCGGCAGAGCCTTTTTTCCGAAACGGGAAATGTCCGGCTCCTTCTCCCACCAGGAAGGGGCCAGCCCTGAAAGCTCTTGCTGCTCTTCACCTTCCCTGGGCAGCCTATTCACAGGCACAACAGCCCTGGGGAACTGGGCTTTCCCAGAGACGCAAGGTCTCATCGTTCCCGTTCTCGGCAGAGCATTTTTTCCAAAACGGGAAACGTCCGGCTCCTTGTCCCACCAGGAAGGGGCCAGCCCTGAAAGCTCTTGCTGCTCTTCACCTTCCCTGGGCAGCCTATTCACAGGCACAACAGCCCTGGGGAACTGGGCTTTCCCAGAGATGCAAGGTCGCATCGTTCCCGTTCTCGGCAGAGCCTTTTTTCCAAAACGGGAAACGTCCGGCTCCTTCTCCCACCAGGAAGGGGCCAGCCCTGAAAGCTCTTGCTGCTCTTCACCTTCCCTGGGCAGCCTATTCACAGGCACAACAGCAATGGGGATCTGGGCTTTCCCAGAGACCCAAGGTCTCATCGTTCCCGTTCTCGGCAGAGCCTTTTTTCCGAAATTGGAAACGTCCGGCTCCTTGTCCCACCAGGAAGGGGCCAGCCCTGAAAGCTCTTGCTGCTCTTCACCTTCCCTGGGCAGCCTATTCACAGGCACAACAGCACTGGGGATCTGGGCTTTCCCAGAGACGCAAGGTCTCATCGTTCCCGTTCTCGGCAGAGCCTTTTTTCCGAAACGGGAAACGTCCGGCTCCTTGTCCCACCAGGAAGGGGCCAGCCCTGAAAGCTCTTGCTGCTCTTCACCTTCCCTGGGCAGCCTATTCACAGGCACAACAGCCCTGGGGAACTGGGCTTTCCCAGAGACCAAAGGTCTAATGTTGCCCGTTCTCGGCAGAGCCTTTTTTCCAAAACGGGAAACGTCCGGCTCCTTCTCCCACCAGGAAGGGGCCAGCCCTGAAAGCTCTTGCTGCTCTTCACCTTCCCTAGGCAGCCTATTCACAGGCACAACAGCCCTGGGGATCTGGGCTTTCCCAGAGACCCAAGGTCACATCGTTCCCGTTCTCGGAGGATGCATTTTTCGGTAATGCGTAACATCCGGCTCCTTCTCCCACCAGGAAGGGGCCAGCCCTGAAAGCTCTTGCTGCTCTTCACCTTCCCTGGGCAGCCTATTCACAGGCACAACAGCCCTGGGGAAATGTGCTTCCCCAGAGACACAAGGTCTCATCGTTTCCGTTCTCGGCAGAGACTTTTTTCCGAAACGGGAAACGTCCGGCTCCTTGTCCCACCAGGAAGGGGCCAGCCCTGAAAGCTCTTGCTGCTCTTCACCTTCCCTGGGCAGCTTATTCACAGGCACAACAGCCCTGGGGAACTGTGCTTTCCCAGAGACCCAAGGTCTCATCGTTCCCATTCTCAGAAGAGCCTTTCTTCCGAAACGGGAAACGTCCGGCTCCTTGTCCCACCAGGAAGGGGCCAGCCCTGAAAGCTCTTGCTGCTCTTCACCTTCCCTGGGCAGCCTATTCACAGGCACAACAGCCCTGGGGAACTGGGCTTTCCCAGAGACGCAAGGTCTCATCGTTCCCGTTCTCGGCAGAGCCTTTTTTCCAAAACGGGAAACGTCCAGCTCCTTGTCCCACCAGGAAGGGGCCAGCCCTGAAAGCTCTTGCTGCTCTTCACCTTCCCTGGGCAGCCTATTCACAGGCACAACAGCCCTGGGGAACTGGGCTTTCCCAGAGACCCAAGGTCTCATCGTTCCCATTCTCAGAAGAGCCTTTTTTCCGAAACGGGAAACGTCCGGCTCCTTGTCCCACCAGGAAGGGGCCAGCCCTGAAAGCTCTTGCTGCTCTTCACCTTCCCTGGGCAGCCTATTCACAGGCACAACAGCCCTGGGGATCTCTGCTTTCCCAGAGACCAAAGGTCTAATGTTGCCCGTTCTCGGCAGAGCCTTTTTTCCAAAACGGGAAATGTCCGGCTCCTTGTCCCACCAGGAAGGGGCCAGCCCTGAAAGCTCTTGCTGCTCTTCACCTTCCCTGGGCAGCCTATTCACAGGCACAACAGCCCTGGGGATCTGGGCTTTCCCAGAGACGCAAGGTCTCATCGTTCCCGTTCTCGGCAGAGCCTTTTTTCCAAAACGGGAAACGTCCGGCTCCTTCTCCCACCAGGAAGGGGCCAGCCCTGAAAGCTCTTGCTGCTCTTCACCTTCCCTGGGCAGCCTATTCACAGGCACAACAGCCCTGGGGGTCTGGGCTTTCCCAGAGACGCAAGGTCTCATCGTTCCCGTTCTCGGCAGAGCCTTTTTTCCGAAATGGGAAACGTCCGGCTCCTTCTCCCACCAGGAAGGGGCCAGCCCTGAAAGCTCTTGCTGCTCTTCACCTTCCCTGGGCAGCCTATTCACAGGCACAACAGCCCTGGGGAACTGGGCTTTCCCAGAGACGCAAGGTCACATCGTTCCCGTTCTCGGAGGATGCATTTTTCCGAAATGGGAAACATCCGGCTCCTTCTCCCACCAGGAAGGGGCCAGCCCTGAAAGCTCTTGCTACTCTTCACCTTCCCTGGGCAGCCTATTCACAGGCACAACAGCCCTGGTGAAATGTGCTTCCCCAGAGACGCAAGGTCTCATCGTTCCCGTTCTCGGCAGAGCCTTTTTTCCAAAACGGGAAACGTCCGGCTCCTTCTCCCACCAGGAAGGGGCCAGCCCTGAAAGCTCTTGCTGCTCTTCACCTTCCCTGGGCAGCTTATTCACAGGCACAACAGCCCTGGTGAAATGTGCTTCCCCAGAGACGCAAGGTCTCATCGTTCCCGTTCTCGGCAGAGCCTTTTTTCCAAAACGGGAAACGTCCGGCTCCTTCTCCCACCAGGAAGGGGCCAGCCCTGAAAGCTCTTGCTGCTCTTCACCTTCCCTGGGCAGCCTATTCACAGGCACAGCAGCCCTGGGGAACTGGGCTTTCCCAGAGACGCAAGCTCACATGGTTCCCGTTCTCGGCAGAGCCTTTTTTCCGAAATGGGAAACGTCCGGCTCCTTGTCCCACCAGGAAGGGGCCAGCCCTGAAAGCTGTTGCTGCTCTTCACCTTCCCTGGGCAGCCTATTCACAGGCACAACAGCACTGGGGATCTCTGCTTTCCCAGAGACCCAAGGTCTCATAGTTCCCATTCTCAGAAGAGCCTTTTTTCCGAAACGGGAAACGTCCGGCTCCTTGTCCCACCAGGAAGGGGCCAGCCCTGAAAGCTCTTGCTGCTCTTCACCTTCCCTGGGCAGCCTATTCACAGGCACAACAGCCCTGGGGATCTCTGCTTTCCCAGAGACCAAAGGTCTAATGTTGCCCGTTCTCGGCAGAGCCTTTTTTCCAAAACGGGAAACGTCCGGCTCCTTCTCCCACCAGGAAGGGGCCAGCCCTGAAAGCTCTTGCTGCTCTTCACCTTCCCTGGGCAGCCTATTCACAGGCACAACAGCCCTGGGGAACTGGGCTTTCCCAGAGACGCAAGGTCTCATCGTTCCCGTTTTCGGCAGAGACTTTTTTCCGAAACGGGAAACGTCCGGCTCCTTGTCCCACCAGGAAGGGGCCAGCCCTGAAAGCTCTTGCTGCTCTTCACCTTCCCTGGGCAGCCTATTCACAGGCACAACAGCCCTGGGGAACTGGGCTTTCCCAGAGACACAAGGTCACATGGTTCCCGTTCTCGGCAGAGCCTTTTTTCCGAAATGGGAAACGTCCGGCTCCTTGTCCCACCAGGAAGGGGCCAGCCCTGAAAGCTCTTGCTGCTCTTCACCTTCCCTGGGCAGCCTATTCACAGGCACAACAACCCTGCGGATCTCTGCTTTCCCAGAGACCCAAGGTCTCATCGTTCCCATTCTCAGAAGAGCCTTTTTTCCGCAACGGGAAACGTCCGGCTCCTTGTCCCACCAGGAAGGGGCCAGCCCTGAAAGCTCTTGCTGCTCTTCACCTTCCCTGGGCAGCCTATTCACAGGCACAACAGCCCTGGGGATCTCTGCTTTCCCAGAGACCAAAGGTCTAATGTTGCCCGTTCTCGGCAGAGCCTTTTTTTCAAAACGGGAAACGTCCTGCTCATTCTCCCACCAGGAAGGGGCCAGCCCTGAAAGCTCTTGCTGCTCTTCACCTTCCCTGGGCAGCCTATTCACAGGCACAACAGCCCTGGGGATCTGGGCTTTCCCAGAGATGCAAGGTCTCATCGTTCCCGTTTTCGGCAGAGCCTTTTTTCCAAAACGGGAAACGTCCGGCTCCTTCTCCCACCAGGAAGGGGCCAGCCCTGAAAGCTGTTGCTGCTCTTCACCTTCCCTGGGCAGCCTATTCACAGGCACAACAGCCCTGGGGAACTGGGCTTTCCCAGAGACGCAAGGTCTCATCGTTCCCATTCTCAGAAGAGCCTTTTTTCCAAAACGGGAAACGTCCGGCCTCTTGTCCCACAAGGAAGGGGCCAGCCCTGAAAGCTCTTGCTGCTCTTCACCTTCCCTGGGCAGCCTATTCACAGGCACAACAGCCCTGCGGATCTCTGCTTTCCCAGAGACGCAAGGTCACATCGTTCCCGTTCTCGGAGGATGCATTTTTCGGAAATGCGAAACATCCGGCTCCTTCTCCCACCAGGAAGGGGCCAGCCCTGAAAGCTCTTGCTGCTCTTCACCTTCCCTGGGCAGCTTATTCACAGGCACAACAGCCCTGGGGAACTGGGCTTTCCCAGAGACCCAAGGTCTCATCGTTCCCATTCTCAGAAGAGCCTTTTTTCCGAAACGGGAAACGTCCGGCTCCTTGTCCCACCAGGAAGGGGCCAGCCCTGAAAGCTCTTGCTGCTCTTCACCTTCCCTGGGCAGCCTATTCACAGGCACAACAGCCCTGGGGAACTGGGCTTTCCCAGAGACGCAAGGTCACATGGTTCCCGTTCTCGGCAGAGCCTTTTTTCCGAAACGGGAAACGTCCGGCTCCTTGTCCCACCAGGAAGGGGCCAGCCCTGAAAGCTCTTGCTGCTCTTCACCTTCCCTGGGCAGCCTATTCACAGGCACAACAGCCCTGGGGAACTGGGCTTTCCCAGAGACCCAAGGTCTCATCGTTCCCATTCTCAGAAGAGCCTTTTTTCCGAAACGGGAAACGTCCGGCTCCTTGTCCCACCAGGAAGGGGCCAGCCCTGAAAGCTCTTGCTGCTCTTCACCTTCCCTGGGCAGCCTATTCACAGGCACAACAGCCCTGGGGATCTCTGCTTTCCCAGAGACCAAAGGTCTAATGTTGCCCGTTCTCGGCAGAGCCTTTTTTCCAAAACGGGAAACGTCCGGCTCCTTCTCCCACCAGGAAGGGGCCAGCCCTGAAAGCTCTTGCTGCTCTTCACCTTCCCTGGGCAGCCTATTCACAGGCACAACAGCCCTGGGGATCTGGGCTTTCCCAGAGACGCAAGGTCTCATCGTTCCCGTTTTCGGCAGAGCCTTTTTTCCAAAACGGGAAACGTCCGGCTCCTTCTCCCACCAGGAAGGGGCCAGCCCTGAAAGCTCTTGCTGCTCTTCACCTTCCCTGGGCAGCCTATTCACAGGCACAACAGCCCTGGGGATCTGGGCTTTCTCAGAGACGCAAGGTCTCATCGTTCCCGTTCTCGGCAGAGCCTTTTTTCCAAAACGGGAAACATCCGGCTCCTTCTCCCACTAGGAAGGGGCCAGCCCTGAAAGCTGTTGCTGCTCTTCACCTTCCCTGGGCAGCCTATTCACAGGCACAACAGCCCTGGGGAACTGGGCTTTCCCAGAGACGCAAGGTCTCATCGTTCCCGTTCTCGGCAGAGCCTTTTTTCCAAAACGGGAAACGTCCGGCTCCTTCTCCCACCAGGAAGGGGCCAGCCCTGAAAGCTCTTGCTGCTCTTCACCTTCCCTGGGCAGCCTATTCACAGGCTCAACAGCCCTGGGGATCTCTGCTTTCCCAGAGACCAAAGGTCTAATGTTGCCCGTTCTCGGCAGAGCCTTTTTTATGAAACGGGAAACGTCCGGCTCCTTCTCCCACCAGGAAGGGGCCAGCCCTGAAAGCTCTTGCTGCTCTTCACCTTCCCTGGGCAGCCTATTCACAGGCACAACAGCCCTGGGGATCTGGGCTTTCCCAGAGACGCAAGGTCTCATCGTTCCCGTTTTCGGCAGAGCCTTTTTTCCAAAACGGGAAACGTCCGGCTCCTTCTCCCACCAGGAAGGGGCCAGCCCTGAAAGCTCTTGCTGCTCTTCACCTTCCCTGGGCAGCCTATTCACAGGCACAACAGCCCTGGGGATCTGGGCTTTCCCAGAGACGCAAGGTCTCATCGTTCCCGTTGTCGGCAGAGCCTTTTTTCCGAAATGGGAAACGTCCGGCTCCTTGTCCCACCAGGAAGGGGCCAGCCCTGAAAGCTCTTGCTGCTCTTCACCTTCCCTGGGCAGCCTATTCACAGGCACAACAGCCCTGGAGAACTGGGCTTTCCCAGAGACCAAAGGTCTAATGTTGCCCGTTCTCGGCAGAGCCTTTTTTCCAAAACGGAAACGTCCGGCTCCTTCTCCCAGCAGGAAGGGGCCAGCCCTGAAAGCTCTTGCTGCTCTTCACCTTCCCTGGGCAGCCTATTCACAGGCACAACAGCCCTGGGGAACTGGGCTTTCCCAGAGACGCAAGGTCTCATCGTTCCCATTCTCGGAGGATGCATTTTTCCGAAATGGGAAACATCCGGCTCCTTGTCCCACCAGGAAGGGGCCAGCCCTGAAAGCTCTTGCTGCTCTTCACCTTCCCTGGGCAGCCTATTCACAGGCACAACAGCCCTGGGGAACTGGGCTTTCCCAGAGACGCAAGGTCACATCGTTCCCGTTCTCGGCAGAGCCTTTTTTCCGAAACGGGAAACGTCCGGCTCCTTGTCCCACCAGGAAGGGGCCAGCCCTGAAAGCTCTTGCTGCTCTTCACCTTCCCTGGGCAGCCTATTCACAGGCACAACAACCCTGCGGATCTCTGCTTTCCCAGAGACCCAAGGTCTCATCGTTCCCATTCTCAGAAGAGCCTTTTTTCCAAAACGGGAAACGTCCGGCTCCTTGTCCCACCAGGAAGGGGCCAGCCCTGAAAGCTCTTGCTGCTCTTCACCTTCCCTGGGCAGCCTATTCACAGGCACAACAGCCCTGCGGATCTCTGCTTTCCCAGAGACCAAAGGTCTAATGTTGCCCGTTCTCGGCAGAGCCTTTTTTCCAAAACAGGAAACGTCCGGCTCCTTCTCCCACCAGGAAGGGGCCAGCCCTGAAAGCTCTTGCTGCTCTTCACCTTCCCTGGGCAGCCTATTCACAGGCACAACAGCCCTGGGGATCTGTGCTTTCCCAGAGACGCAAGGTCTCATCGTTCCCGTTGTTGGCAGAGCCTTTTTTCCGAAATGGGAAACGTCCGGCTCCTTGTCCCACCAGGAAGGGGCCAGCCCTGAAAGCTCTTGCTGCTCTTCACCTTCCCTGGGCAGCCTATTCACAGGCACAACAGCCCTGGGGATCTGTGCTTTCCCAGAGACGCAAGGTCTCATCGTTCCCGTTCTCGGCAGAGCCTTTTTTCCGAAATGGGAAACGTCCGGCTCCTTGTCCCACCAGGAAGGGGCCAGCCCTGAAAGCTCTTGCTGCTCTTCACCTTCCCTGGGCAGCCTATTCACAGGCACAACAACCCTGCGGATCTCTGCTTTCCCAGAGACCCAAGGTCTCATCGTTCCCATTCTCAGAAGAGCCTTTTTTCCGAAACGGGAAACGTCCGGCTCCTTGTCCCACCAGGAAGGGGCCAGCCCTGAAAGCTCTTGCTGCTCTTCACCTTCCCTGGGCAGCCTATTCACAGGCACAACAGCTCTGGAGAACTGGGCTTTCCCAGAGACCAAAGGTCTAATGTTGCCCGTTCTCGGCAGAGCCTTTTTTCCAAAACGGGAAACGTCCGGCTCCTTCTCCCACCAGGAAGGGGCCAGCCCTGAAAGCTCTTGCTGCTCTTCACCTTCCCTGGGCAGCCTATTCACAGGCACAACAGCCCTGGGGAACTGGGCTTTCCCAGAGACGCAAGGTCTCATCGTTCCCGTTCTCGGAGGATGCATTTTTCCGAAATGGGAAACATCCGGCTCCTTGTCCCACCAGGAAGGGGCCAGCCCTGAAAGCTCTTGCTGCTCTTCACCTTCCCTGGGCAGCCTATTCACAGGCACAACAGCCCTGGGGAACTGGGCTTTCCCAGAGACGCAAGGTCTCATCGTTCCCGTTCTTGGCAGAGCCTTTTTTCCGAAACGGAAAACGTCCGGCTCCTTCTCCCACCAGGACGGGGCCAGCCCTGAAAGCTCTTGCTGCTCTTCACCTTCCCTGGGCAGCCTATTCACAGGCACAACAGCCCTGTGGATCTCTGCTTTCCCAGAGACGCAAGGTCACATGGTTCCCGTTCTCGGCAGAGCCTTTTTTCCGAAACGGGAAACGTCCGGCTCCTTGTCCCACCAGGAAGGGGCCAGCCCTGAAAGCTCTTGCTGCTCTTCACCTTCCCTGGGCAGCCTATTCACAGGCACAACAACCCTGCGGATCTCTGCTTTCCCAGAGACCCAAGGTCTCATCGTTCCCATTCTCAGCAGAGCCTTTTTTCCGAAACGGGAAACGTCCGGCTCCTTGTCCCACCAGGAAGGGGCCAGCCCTGAAAGCTCTTGCTGCTCTTCACCTTCCCTGGGCAGCCTATTCACAGGCACAACAGCCCTGCGGATCTCTGCTTTCCCAGAGACCAAAGGTCTAATGTTGCCCGTTCTCGGCAGAGCCTTTTTTCCAAAACGGGAAACGTCCGGCTCCTTGTCCCACCAGGAAGGGGCCAGCCCTGAAAGCTCTTGCTGCTCTTCACCTTCCCTGGGCAGCCTATTCACAGGCACAACAGCCCTGCGGATCTCTGCTTTCCCAGAGACGCAAGGTCTCATCGTTCCCGTTCTCGGCAGAGCCTTTTTTCCGAAATGGGAAACGTCCGGCTCCTTGTCCCACCAGGAAGGGGCCAGCCCTGAAAGCTCTTGCTACTCTTCACCTTCCCTGGGCAGCCTATTCACAGGCACAACAGCCCTGGGGAACTGGGCTTTCCCAGAGACCAAAGGTCTAATGTTGCCCGTTCTCAGCAGAGCCTTTTTTCCGAAACGGGAAACGTCCGGCTCCTTCTCCCACCAGGAAGGGGCCAGCCCTGAAAGCTGTTGCTGCTCTTCACCTTCCCTGGGCAGCCTATTCACAGGCACAACAGCCCTGGGGAACTGGGCTTTCCCAGAGACCCAAGGTCTCATCGTTCCCGTTCTCGGAGGATGCATTTTTCGGAAATGGGAAACGTCCGGCTCCTTCTCCCACCAGGAAGGGGCCAGCCCTGAAAGCTCTTGCTGCTCTTCACCTTCCCTGGGCAGCCTATTCACAGGCACAATAGCCCTGGGGAACTGGGCTTTCCCAGAGACGCAAGGTCACATCGTTCCCGTTCTCGGCAGAGCCTTTTTTCCGAAACGGGAAACGTCTGGCTCCTTGTCCCACCAGGAAGGGGCCAGCCCTGAAAGCTCTTGCTGCTCTTCACCTTCCCTGGGCAGCCTATTCACAGGCACAACAGCCCTGCGGATCTCTGCTTTCCCAGAGACCAAAGGTCTAATGTTGCCCGTTCTCGGCAGAGCCTTTTTTCCAAAACGGGTAACGTCCGGCTCCTTCTCCCACCAGGAAGGGGCCAGCCCTGAAAGCTCTTGCTGCTCTTCACCTTCCCTGGGCAGCCTATTCACAGGCACAACAGCCCTGCGGATCTCTGCTTTCCCAGAGACGCAAGGTCTCATCGTTCCCGTTCTCGGCAGAGCCTTTTTTCCGAAATGGGAAACGTCCGGCTCCTTGTCCCACCAGGAAGGGGCCAGCCCTGAAAGCTCTTGCTGCTCTTCACCTTCCCTGGGCAGCCTATTCACAGGCACAACAGCCCTGGGGAACTGGGCTTTCCCAGAGACCCAAGGTCTCATCGTTCCCGTTCTCGGAGGATGCATTTTTCGGAAATGGGAAACGTCCGGCTCCTTCTCCCACCAGGAAGGGGCCAGCCCTGAAAGCTCTTGCTGCTCTTCACCTTCCCTGGGCAGCCTATTCACAGGCACAATAGCCCTGGGGAACTGGGCTTTCCCAGAGACTCAAGGTCACATCGTTCCCGTTCTCGGCAGAGCCTTTTTTCCGAAACGGGAAACGTCCGGCTCCTTGTCCCACCAGGAAGGGGCCAGCCCTGAAAGCTCTTGCTGCTCTTCACCTTCCCTGGGCAGCCTATTCACAGGCACAACAGCCCTGGGGATCTGGGCTTTCCCAGAGACCCAAGGTCTCATCGTTCCCGTTTTCGGCAGAGCCTTTTTTCCAAAACGGGAAACGTCCGGCTCCTTCTCCCACCAGGAAGGGGCCAGCCCTGAAAGCTCTTGCTGCTCTTCACCTTCCCTGGGCAGCCTATTCACAGGCACAACAGCCCTGGGGATCTGGGCTATCCCAGAGACGCAAGGTCTCATCGTTCCCGTTCTCAGAAGAGCCTTTTTTCCGAAATGGGAAACGTCCGGCTCCTTGTCCCACCAGGAAGGGGCCAGCCCTGAAAGCTCTTGCTGCTCTTCACCTTCCCTGGGCAGCCTATTCACAGGCACAACAGCCCTGCGGATCTGGGCTTTCCCAGAGATGCAAGGTCTCATCGTTCCCGTTCTCGGCAGAGCCTTTTTTCCAAAACGGGAAACGTCCGGCTCCTTCTCCCACCAGGAAGGGGCCAGCCCTGAAAGCTCTTGCTGCTCTTCACCTTCCCTGGGCAGCCTATTCACAGGCACAACAGCCCTGGGGAACTGGGCTTTCCCAGAGACGCAAGGTCACATGGTTCCCGTTCTCGGCAGAGCCTTTTTTCCGAAATGGGAAACGTCCGGCTCCTTGTCCCACCAGGAAGGGGCCAGCCCTGAAAGCTCTTGCTGCTCTTCACCTTCCCTGGGCAGCCTATTCACAGGCACAACAACCCTGCGGATCTCTGCTTTCCCAGAGACCCAAGGTCTCATCGTTCCCATTCTCAGCAGAGCCTTTTTTCCGAAACGGGAAACGTCCGGCTCCTTCTCCCACCAGGAAGGGGCCAGCCCTGAAAGCTGTTGCTGCTCTTCACCTTCCCTGGGCAGCCTATTCACAGGCACAACAGCCCTGGGGAACTGGGCTTTCCCAGAGACCCAAGGTCTCATCGTTCCCGTTCTCGGAGGATGCATTTTTCGGAAATGGGAAACGTCCGGCTCCTTCTCCCACCAGGAAGGGGCCAGCCCTGAAAGCTCTTGCTGCTCTTCACCTTCCCTGGGCAGCCTATTCACAGGCACAATAGCCCTGGGGAACTGGGCTTTCCCAGAGACGCAAGGTCACATCGTTCCCGTTCTCGGCAGAGCCTTTTTTCCGAAACGGGAAACGTCTGGCTCCTTGTCCCACCAGGAAGGGGCCAGCCCTGAAAGCTCTTGCTGCTCTTCACCTTCCCTGGGCAGCCTATTCACAGGCACAACAGCCCTGCGGATCTCTGCTTTCCCAGAGACCAAAGGTCTAATGTTGCCCGTTCTCGGCAGAGCCTTTTTTCCAAAACGGGAAACGTCCGGCTCCTTCTCCCACCAGGAAGGGGCCAGCCCTGAAAGCTCTTGCTGCTCTTCACCTTCCCTGGGCAGCCTATTCACAGGCACAACAGCCCTGCGGATCTCTGCTTTCCCAGAGACGCAAGGTCTCATCGTTCCCGTTCTCGGCAGAGCCTTTTTTCCGAAATGGGAAACGTCCGGCTCCTTGTCCCACCAGGAAGGGGCCAGCCCTGAAAGCTCTTGCTACTCTTCACCTTCCCTGGGCAGCCTATTCACAGGCACAACAGCCCTGGGGAACTGGGCTTTCCCAGAGACCAAAGGTCTAATGTTGCCCGTTCTCAGCAGAGCCTTTTTTCCGAAACGGGAAACGTCCGGCTCCTTCTCCCACCAGGAAGGGGCCAGCCCTGAAAGCTCTTGCTGCTCTTCACCTTCCCTGGGCAGCCTATTCACAGGCACAACAGCCCTGGGGAACTGGGCTTTCCCAGAGACCCAAGGTCTCATCGTTCCCGTTCTCGGAGGATGCATTTTTCGGAAACGGGAAACGTCCGGCTCCTTCTCCCACCAGGAAGGGGCCAGCCCTGAAATCTCTTGCTGCTCTTCACCTTCCCTGGGCAGCCTATTCACAGGCACAATAGCCCTGGGGAACTGGGCTTTCCCAGAGACTCAAGGTCACATCGTTCCCGTTCTCGGCAGAGCCTTTTTTCCGAAACGGGAAACGTCCGGCTCCTTGTCCCACCAGGAAGGGGCCAGCCCTGAAAGCTCTTGCTGCTCTTCACCTTCCCTGGGCAGCCTATTCACAGGCACAACAGCCCTGGGGATCTGGGCTTTCCCAGAGACCCAAGGTCTCATCGTTCCCGTTTTCGGCAGAGCCTTTTTTCCAAAACGGGAAACGTCCGGCTCCTTCTCCCACCAGGAAGGGGCCAGCCCTGAAAGCTCTTGCTGCTCTTCACCTTCCCTGGGCAGCCTATTCACAGGCACAACAGCCCTGGGGATCTGGGCTATCCCAGAGACGCAAGGTCTCATCGTTCCCGTTCTCAGAAGAGCCTTTTTTCCGAAATGGGAAACGTCCGGCTCCTTGTCCCACCAGGAAGGGGCCAGCCCTGAAAGCTCTTGCTGCTCTTCACCTTCCCTGGGCAGCCTATTCACAGGCACAACAGCCCTGCGGATCTGGGCTTTCCCAGAGATGCAAGGTCTCATCGTTCCCGTTCTCGGCAGAGCCTTTTTTCCAAAACGGGAAACGTCCGGCTCCTTCTCCCACCAGGAAGGGGCCAGCCCTGAAAGCTCTTGCTGCTCTTCACCTTCCCTGGGCAGCCTATTCACAGGCACAACAGCCCTGGGGAACTGGGCTTTCCCAGAGACGCAAGGTCACATGGTTCCCGTTCTCGGCAGAGCCTTTTTTCCGAAATGGGAAACGTCCGGCTCCTTGTCCCACCAGGAAGGGGCCAGCCCTGAAAGCTCTTGCTGCTCTTCACCTTCCCTGGGCAGCCTATTCACAGGCACAACAACCCTGCGGATCTCTGCTTTCCCAGAGACCCAAGGTCTCATCGTTCCCATTCTCAGCAGAGCCTTTTTTCCGAAACGGGAAACGTCCGGCTCCTTGTCCCACCAGGAAGGGGCCAGCCCTGAAAGCTCTTGCTGCTCTTCACCTTCCCTGGGCAGCCTATTCACAGGCACAACAGCCCTGGGGATCTCTGCTTTCCCAGAGACCAAAGGTCTAATGTTGCCCGTTCTCGGCAGAGCCTTTTTTCCAAAACGGAAACGTCCGGCTCCTTCTCCCACCAGGAAGGGGCCAGCCCTGAAAGCTCTTGCTGCTCTTCACCTTCCCTGGGCAGCCTATTCACAGGCACAACAGCCCTGGGGAACTGGGCTTTCCCAGAGACGCAAGGTCTCATCGTTCCCGTTCTCGGAGGATGCATTTTTCCGAAATGGGAAACATCCGGCTCCTTCTCCCACCAGGAAGGGGCCAGCCCTGAAAGCTCTTGCTGCTCTTCACCTTCCCTGGGCAGCTTATTCACAGGCACAACAGCCCTGGGGAACTGTGCTTTCCCAGAGACCCAAGGTCTCATCGTTCCCATTCTCGGCAGAGCCTTTTTTCCGAAACGGGAAACGTCCGGCTCCTTCTCCCACCAGGAAGGGGCCAGCCCTGAAAGCTCTTGCTGCTCTTCACCTTCCCTGGGCAGCCTATTCACAGGCACAACAGCCCTGGGGAACTGGGCTTTCCCAGAGACGCAAGGTCACATGGTTCCCGTTCTCGGCAGAGCCTTTTTTCCGAAAAGGGAAACGTCCGGCTCCTTGTCCCACCAGGAAGGGGCCAGCCCTGAAAGCTCTTGCTACTCTTCACCTTCCCTGGGCAGCCTATTCACAGGCACAACAACCCTGCGGATCTCTGCTTTCCCAGAGACCCAAGGTCTCATCGTTCCCATTCTCAGAAGAGCCTTTTTTCCGCAACGGGAAACGTCCGGCTCCTTGTCCCACCAGGAAGGGGCCAGCCCTGAAAGCTCTTGCTGCTCTTCACCTTCCCTGGGCAGCCTATTCACAGGCACAACAGCCCTGGGGATCTCTGCTTTCCCAGAGACCAAAGGTCTAATGTTGCCCGTTCTCGGCAGAGCCTTTTTTCCAAAACGGGAAACGTCCGGCTCCTTCTCCCACCAGGAAGGGGCCAGCCCTGAAAGCTCTTGCTGCTCTTCACCTTCCCTGGGCAGCCTATTCACAGGCACAACAGCCCTGGGGATCTGGGCTTTCCCAGAGACGCAAGGTCGCATCGTTCCCGTTCTCGGCAGAGCCTTTTTTCCGAAATGGGAAACGTCCGGCTCCTTGTCCCACCAGGAAGGGGCCAGCCCTGAAAGCTCTTGCTGCTCTTCACCTTCCCTGGACAGCCTATTCACAGGCACAACAGCCCTGCGGATCTCTGCTTTCCCAGAGACGCAAGGTCTCATCGTTCCCGTTCTCGGCAGAGCCTTTTTTCCGAAATGGGAAACGTCCGGCTCCTTGTCCCACCAGGAAGGGGCCAGCCCTGAAAGCTCTTGCTACTCTTCACCTTCCCTGGGCAGCCTATTCACAGGCACAACAGCCCTGGGGAACTGGGCTTTCCCAGAGACCAAAGGTCTAATGTTGCCCGTTCTCGGCAGAGCCTTTTTTCCAGAACGGGAAACGTCCGGCTCCTTGTCCCACCAGGAAGGGGCCAGCCCTGAAAGCTCTTGCTGCTCTTCACCTTCCCTGGGCAGCCTATTCACAGGCACAACAGCCCTGGGGAACTGGGCTTTCCCAGAGACCCAAGGTCACATCGTTCCCGTTCTCGGAGGATGCATTTTTCGGAAATGGGAAACGTCCGGCTCCTTCTCCCACCAGGAAGGGGCCAGCCCTGAAATCTCTTGCTGCTCTTCACCTTCCCTGGGCAGCCTATTCACAGGCACAATAGCCCTGGGGAACTGGGCTTTCCCAGAGACGCAAGGTCACATCGTTCCCGTTCTCGGCAGAGACTTTTTTCCGAAACGGGAAACGTCCGGCTCCTTGTCCCACCAGGAAGGGGCCAGCCCTGAAAGCTCTTGCTGCTCTTCACCTTCCCTGGGCAGCCTATTCACAGGCACAACAGCCCTGGGGAACTGGGCTTTCCCAGAGACCCAAGGTCTCATCGTTCCCATTCTCGGCAGAGCCTTTTTTCCGAAACGGGAAACGTCCGGCTCCTTGTCCCACCAGGAAGGGGCCAGCCCTGAAAGCTGTTGCTGCTCTTCACCTTCCCTGGGCAGCCTATTCACAGGCACAACAGCCCTGGGGAACTGGGCTTTCCCAGAGACGCAAGGTCTCATCGTTCCCGTTCTCGGCAGAGCCTTTTTTCCGAAACGGGAAACGTCCGGCTCCTTGTCCCACCAGGAAGGGGTCAGCCCTGAAAGCTGTTGCTGCTCTTCACCTTCCCTGGGCAGCCTATTCACAGGCACAACAGCCCTGGGGATCTGGGCTTTCCCAGAGACCAAAGGTCTAATGTTGCCCGTTCTCGGCAGAGCCTTTTTTCCGAAATGGGAAACGTCCGGCTCCTTGTCCCACCAGGAATGGGCCAGCCCTGAAAGCTCTTGCTGCTCTTCACCTTCCCTGGGCAGCCTATTCACAGGCACAACAGCCCTGGGGATCTGGGCTTTCCCAGAGACGCAAGGTCTCATCGTTCCCGTTCTCGGCAGAGCCTTTTTTCCAAAACGGGAAACGTCCGGCTCCTTCTCCCACCAGGAAGGGGCCAGCCCTGAAAGCTCTTGCTGCTCTTCACCTTCCCTGGGCAGCCTATTCACAGGCACAACAGCCCTGGGGAAATGGGCTTTCCCAGAGACGCAAGGTCGCATCGTTCCCGTTCTCGGCAGAGCCTTTTTTCCGAAATGGGAAACGTCCGGCTCATTCTCCAACTAGGAAGGGGACAGCCCTGAAAGCTCTTGCTGCTCTTCACCTTCCCTGGGCAGCCTATTCACAGGCACAACAGCACTGGGGATCTCTGCTTTCCCAGAGACCAAAGGTCTCATCGTTCCCGTTCTCGGCAGAGCCTTTTTTCCAAAACGGGAAACGTCCGGCTCCTTGTCCCACCAGGAAGGGGCCAGCCCTGAAAGCTCTTGCTGCTCTTCACCTTCCCTGGGCAGCCTATTCACAGGCACAACAGCCCTGCGGATCTGGGCTTTCCCACAGACCAAAGGTCTAATGGTGCCCGTTCTCGGCAGAGCCTTTTTTCCAAAACGGGAAACGTCCGGCTCCTTCTCCCACCAGGAAGGGGCCAGCCCTGAAAGCTCTTGCTGCTCATCACCTTCCCTGGGCAGCCTATTCACAGGCACAACAGCCCTGGGGAACTGGGCTTTCCCAGAGATGCAAGGTCACATCGTTCCCGTTCTTGGAGGATGCATTTTTCCGAAATGGGAAACATCCGGCTCCTTCTCCCACTAGGAAGGGGCCAGCCCTGAAAGCTCTTGCTGCTCTTCACCTTCCCTGGGCAGCCTATTCACAGGCACAACAGCCCTGGGGATCTGGGCTTTCCCAGAGACCCAAGGTCACATGGTTCCCGTTTTCGGCAGAGCCTTTTTTCCAAAACGGGAAACGTCCGGCTCCTTCTCCCACCAGGAAGGGGCCAGCCCTGAAAGCTCTTGCTGCTCTTCACCTTCCCTGGGCAGCCTATTCACAGGCACAACAGCCCTGGGGAACTGGGCTTTCCCAGAGACGCAAGGTCTCATCGTTCCCGTTCTCGGCAGAGCCTTTTTTCCAAAACGGGAAACGTCCGGCTCCTTCTCCCACCAGGAAGGGGCCAGCCCTGAAAGCTCTTGCTGCTCTTCACCTTCCCTGGGCAGCCTATTCACAGGCACAACAGCCCTGGGGATCTCTGCTTTCCCAGAGACGAAAGGTCACATCGTTCCCATTATCGGAGGATGCATTTTTCGGAAATGCGAAACATCCTGCTCCTTCTCCCACTAGGAAGGGGCCAGCCCTGAAAGCTCTTGCTGCTCTTCACCTTCCCTGGGCAGGCTATTCACAAGCACAACAGCCCTGGTGAAATGTGCTTCCCCAGAGACCCAAGGTCTCATCGTTCCCGTTCTCGGCAGAGACTTTTTTCCAAAACGGGAAACGTCCTGCTCCTTGTCCCACCAGGAAGGGGCCAGCCCTGAAAGCTCTTGCTGCTCTTCACCTTCCCTGGGCAGCTTATTCACAGGCACAACAGCCCTGGGGAACTGGGCTTTCCCAGAGACCCAAGGTCTCATCGTTCCCATTCTCAGAAGAGCCTTTTTTCCAAAACGGGAAACGTCCGGCTCCTTGTCCCACCAGGAAGGGGCCAGCCCTGAAAGCTCTTGCTGCTCTTCACCTTCCCTGGGCAGCCTATTCACAGGCACAACAGCCCTGGGGATCTCTGCTTTCCCAGAGACCAAAGGTCTAATGTTGCCCGTTCTCGGCAGAGCCTTTTTTCCAAAACGGAAACGTCCGGCTCCTTGTCCCACCAGGAAGGGGCCAGCCCTGAAAGCTCTTGCTGCTCTTCACCTTCCCTGGACAGCCTATTCACAGGCACAACAGCCCTGCGGATCTCTGCTTTCCCAGAGACGCAAGGTCTCATCGTTCCCGTTCTCGGCAGAGCCTTTTTTCCGAAATGGGAAACGTCCGGCTCCTTGTCCCACCAGGAAGGGGCCAGCCCTGAAAGCTCTTGCTACTCTTCACCTTCCCTGGGCAGCCTATTCACAGGCACAACAGCCCTGGGGAACTGGGCTTTCCCAGAGACCAAAGGTCTAATGTTGCCCGTTCTCGGCAGAGCCTTTTTTCCAGAACGGGAAACGTCCGGCTCCTTGTCCCACCAGGAAGGGGCCAGCCCTGAAAGCTCTTGCTGCTCTTCACCTTCCCTGGGCAGCCTATTCACAGGCACAACAGCCCTGGGGAACTGGGCTTTCCCAGAGACCCAAGGTCACATCGTTCCCGTTCTCGGAGGATGCATTTTTCGGAAATGGGAAACGTCCGGCTCCTTCTCCCACCAGGAAGGGGCCAGCCCTGAAATCTCTTGCTGCTCTTCACCTTCCCTGGGCAGCCTATTCACAGGCACAATAGCCCTGGGGAACTGGGCTTTCCCAGAGACGCAAGGTCACATCGTTCCCGTTCTCGGCAGAGACTTTTTTCCAAAACGGGAAACGTCCGGCTCCTTGTCCCACCAGGAAGGGGCCAGCCCTGAAAGCTCTTGCTGCTCTTCACCTTCCCTGGGCAGCCTATTCACAGGCACAACAGCCCTGGGGAACTGGGCTTTCCCAGAGACCCAAGGTCTCATCGTTCCCATTCTCGGCAGAGCCTTTTTTCCGAAACGGGAAACGTCCGGCTCCTTGTCCCACCAGGAAGGGGCCAGCCCTGAAAGCTGTTGCTGCTCTTCACCTTCCCTGGGCAGCCTATTCACAGGCACAACAGCCCTGGGGAACTGGGCTTTCCCAGAGACGCAAGGTCTCATCGTTCCCGTTCTCGGCAGAGCCTTTTTTCCGAAACGGGAAACGTCCGGCTCCTTGTCCCACCAGGAAGGGGTCAGCCCTGAAAGCTGTTGCTGCTCTTCACCTTCCCTGGGCAGCCTATTCACAGGCACAACAGCCCTGGGGATCTGGGCTTTCCCAGAGACCAAAGGTCTAATGTTGCCCGTTCTCGGCAGAGCCTTTTTTCCAAAACGGGAAACGTCCGGCTCCTTGTCCCACCAGGAAGGGGCCAGCCCTGAAAGCTCTTGCTGCTCTTCACCTTCCCTGGGCAGCCTATTCACAGGCACAACAGCCCTGGGGATCTGGGCTTTCCCAGAGACGCAAGGTCTCATCGTTCCCGTTTTCGGCAGAGCCTTTTTTCCAAAACGGGAAACGTCCAGCTCCTTCTCCCACCAGGAAGGGGCCAGCCCTGAAAGCTCTTGCTGCTCTTCACCTTCCCTGGGCAGCCTATTCACAGGCACAACAGCCCTGGGGATCTGGGCTTTCCCAGAGACGCAAGGTCTCATCGTTCCCGTTCTCGGCAGAGCCTTTTTTCCGAAATGGGAAACGTCCGGCTCCTTGTCCCACCAGGAAGGGGCCAGCCCTGAAAGCTCTTGCTGCTCTTCACCTTCCCTGGGCAGCCTATTCACAGGCACAACAGCCCTGGGGATCTGTGCTTTCCCAGAGACGCAAGGTCTCATCGTTCCCGTTCTCGGCAGAGACTTTTTTCCAAAACGGGAAACGTCCGGCTCCTTCTCCCACCAGGAAGGGGCCAGCCCTGAAAGCTCTTGCTGCTCTTCACCTTCCCTGGGCAGCCTATTCACAGGCACAACAGCCCTGGGGAAATGGGCTTTCCCAGAGACGCAAGGTCGCATCGTTCCCGTTCTCGGCAGAGCCTTTTTTCCGAAATGGGAAACGTCCGGCTCATTCTCCAACTAGGAAGGGGACAGCCCTGAAAGCTCTTGCTGCTCTTCACCTTCCCTGGGCAGCCTATTCACAGGCACAACAGCACTGGGGATCTCTGCTTTCCCAGAGACCAAAGGTCTCATCGTTCCCGTTCTCGGCAGAGCCTTTTTTCCAAAACGGGAAACGTCCGGCTCCTTGTCCCACCAGGAAGGGGCCAGCCCTGAAAGCTCTTGCTGCTCTTCACCTTCCCTGGGCAGCCTATTCACAGGCACAACAGCCCTGCGGATCTGGGCTTTCCAACAGACCAAAGGTCTAATGGTGCCCGTTCTCGGCAGAGCCTTTTTTCCAAAACGGGAAACGTCCGGCTCCTTCTCCCACCAGGAAGGGGCCAGCCCTGAAAGCTCTTGCTGCTCATCACCTTCCCTGGGCAGCCTATTCACAGGCACAACAGCCCTGGGGAACTGGGCTTTCCCAGAGATGCAAGGTCACATCGTTCCCGTTCTTGGAGGATGCATTTTTCCGAAATGGGAAACATCCGGCTCCTTCTCCCACTAGGAAGGGGCCAGCCCTGAAAGCTCTTGCTGCTCTTCACCTTCCCTGGGCAGCCTATTCACAGGCACAACAGCCCTGGGGATCTGGGCTTTCCCAGAGACCCAAGGTCACATGGTTCCCGTTTTCGGCAGAGCCTTTTTTCCAAAACGGGAAACGTCCGGCTCCTTCTCCCACCAGGAAGGGGCCAGCCCTGAAACCTCTTGCTGCTCTTCACCTTCCCTGGGCAGCCTATTCACAGGCACAACAGCCCTGGGGAACTGGGCTTTCCCAGAGACGCAAGGTCTCATCGTTCCCGTTCTCGGCAGAGCCTTTTTTCCAAAACGGGAAACGTCCGGCTCCTTCTCCCACCAGGAAGGGGCCAGCCCTGAAAGCTCTTGCTGCTCTTCACCTTCCCTGGGCAGCCTATTCACAGGCACAACAGCCCTGGGGATCTCTGCTTTCCCAGAGACGAAAGGTCACATCGTTCCCATTATCGGAGGATGCATTTTTCGGAAATGCGAAACATCCTGCTCCTTCTCCCACTAGGAAGGGGCCAGCCCTGAAAGCTCTTGCTGCTCTTCACCTTCCCTGGGCAGGCTATTCACAGGCACAACAGCCCTGGTGAAATGTGCTTCCCCAGAGACCCAAGGTCTCATCGTTCCCGTTCTCGGCAGAGACTTTTTTCCAAAACGGGAAACGTCCTGCTCCTTGTCCCACCAGGAAGGGGCCAGCCCTGAAAGCTCTTGCTGCTCTTCACCTTCCCTGGGCAGCTTATTCACAGGCACAACAGCCCTGGGGAACTGGGCTTTCCCAGAGACCCAAGGTCTCATCGTTCCCATTCTCAGAAGAGCCTTTTTTCCAAAACGGGAAACGTCCGGCTCCTTGTCCCACCAGGAAGGGGCCAGCCCTGAAAGCTCTTGCTGCTCTTCACCTTCCCTGGGCAGCCTATTCACAGGCACAACAGCCCTGGGGATCTCTGCTTTCCCAGAGACCAAAGGTCTAATGTTGCCCGTTCTCGGCAGAGCCTTTTTTCCAAAACGGAAACGTCCGGCTCCTTGTCCCACCAGGAAGGGGCCAGCCCTGAAAGCTCTTGCTGCTCTTCACCTTCCCTGGGCAGCCTATTCACAGGCACAACAGCCCTGGGGAACTGGGCTTTCCCAGAGACGCAAGGTCTCATCGTTCCCGTTCTCGGAGGATGCATTTTTCAGAAATGGGAAACATCCGGCTCCTTCTCCCACTAGGAAGGGGCCAGCCCTGAAATCTCTTGCTGCTCTTCACCTTCCCTGGGCAGCTTATTCACAGGCACAACAGCCCTGGGGAACTGTGCTTTCCCAGAGACCCAAGGTCTCATCGTTCCCATTCTCGGCAGAGCCTTTTTTCCGAAACGGGAAACGTCCGGCTCCTTCTCCCACCAGGAAGGGGCCAGCCCTGAAAGCTCTTGCTGCTCTTCACCTTCCCTGGGCAGCCTATTCACAGGCACAACAGCCCTGGGGAACTGGGCTTTCCCAGAGACGCAAGGTCACATGGTTCCCGTTCTCGGCAGAGCCTTTTTTCCGAAATGGGAAACGTCCGGCTCCTTGTCCCACCAGGAAGGGGCCAGCCCTGAAAGCTCTTGCTGCTCTTCACCTTCCCTGGGCAGCCTATTCACAGGCACAACAACCCTGCGGATCTCTGCTTTCCCAGAGACCCAAGGTCTCATCGTTCCCATTCTCAGAAGAGCCTTTTTTCCGAAACGGGAAACGTCCGGCTCCTTGTCCCACCAGGAAGGGGCCAGCCCTGAAAGCTCTTGCTGCTCTTCACCTTCCCTGGGCAGCCTATTCACAGGCACAACAGCCCTGAGGATCTCTGCTTTCCCAGAGACCAAAGGTCTAATGTTGCCCGTTCTCGGCAGAGCCTTTTTTCCAAAACGGGAAACGTCCGGCTCCTTGTCCCACCAGGAAGGGGCCAGCCCTGAAAGCTCTTGCTGCTCTTCACCTTCCCTGGGCAGCCTATTCACAGGCACAACAGTCCTGCGGATCTCTGCTTTCCCAGAGACGCAAGGTCTCATCGTTCCCGTTCTCGGCAGAGCCTTTTTTCCGAAATGGGAAACGTCCGGCTCCTTGTCCCACCAGGAAGGGGCCAGCCCTGAAAGCTCTTGCTACTCTTCACCTTCCCTGGGCAGCCTATTCACAGGCACAACAGCCCTGGGGAACTGGGCTTTCCCAGAGACCAAAGGTCTAATGTTGCCCGTTCTCGGCAGAGCCTTTTTTCCAAAACGGGAAACGTCCGGCTCCTTCTCCCACCAGGAAGGGGCCAGCCCTGAAAGCTCTTGCTGCTCTTCACCTTCCCTGGGCAGCCTATTCACAGGCACAACAGCCCTGGGGAACTGGGCTTTCCCAGAGACCCAAGGTCACATCGTTCCCGTTCTCGGAGGATGCATTTTTCGGAAATGGGAAACGTCTGGCTCCTTCTCCCACCAGGAAGGGGCCAGCCCTGAAATCTCTTGCTGCTCTTCACCTTCCCTGGGCAGCCTATTCACAGGCACAACAGCCCTGGGGAACTGGGCTTTCCCAGAGACGCAAGGTCACATCGTTCCCGTTCTCGGCAGAGCCTTTTTTCCGAAACGGGAAACGTCCGGCTCCTTGTCCCACCAGGAAGGGGCCAGCCCTGAAAGCTCTTGCTGCTCTTCACCTTCCCTGGGCAGCCTATTCACAGGCACAACAGCCCTGGGGAACTGGGCTTTCCCAGAGACCCAAGGTCTCATCGTTCCCATTCTCAGAAGAGCCTTTTTTCCGAAACGGGAAAAGTCCGGCTCCTTCTCCCACCAGGAAGGGGCCAGCCCTGAAAGCTCTTGCTGCTCTTCACCTTCCCTGGGCAGCCTATTCACAGGCACAACAGCCCTGGGGATCTCTGCTTTCCCAGAGACCATAGGTCTAATGTTGCCCGTTCTCGGCAGAGCCTTTTTTCCAAAACGGGAAACGTCCGGCTCCTTCTCCCACCAGGAAGGGGCCAGCCCTGAAAGCTCTTGCTGCTCTTCACCTTCCCTGGGCAGCCTATTCACAGGCACAACAGCCCTGGGGAACTGGGCTATCCCAGAGACGCAAGGTCTCATCGTTCCCGTTCTCGGCAGAGCCTTTTTTCCGAAATGGGAAACGTCCGGCTCCTTCTCCCACCAGGAAGGGGCCAGCCCTGAAAGCTCTTGCTGCTCTTCACCTTCCCTGGGCAGCCTATTCACAGGCACAACAGCCCTGCGGATCTGGGCTTTCCCAGAGACGCAAGGTCTCATCGTTCCCGTTCTCGGCAGAGCCTTTTTTCCGAAACGGGAAACGTCCGGCTCCTTGTCCCACCAGGAAGGGGCCAGCCCTGAAAGCTCTTGCTGCTCTTCACCTTCCCTGGGCAGCCTATTCACAGGCACAACAGCCCTGGGGAACTGGGCTTTCCCAGAGATGCAAGGTCGCATCGTTTCCGTTCTCGGCAGAGCCTTTTTTCCAAAACGGGAAACGTCCGGCTCCTTGTCCCACCAGGAAGGGGCCAGCCCTGAAAGCTCTTGCTGCTCTTCACCTTCCCTGGGCAGCCTATTCACAGGCACAACAGCCTTCGGGAACTGGGCTTTCCCAGAGATGCAAGGTCTCATCGTTCCCGTTCTCGGCAGAGCCTTTTTTCCAAAACGGGAAACGTCCTGCTCCTTGTCCCACCAGGAAGGGGCCAGCCCTGAAAGCTCTTGCTGCTCTTCACCTTCCCTGGGCAGCTTATTCACAGGCACAACAGCCCTGGGGAACTGGGCTTTCCCAGAGACCCAAGGTCTCATCGTTCCCATTCTCAGAAGAGCCTTTTTTCCAAAACGGGAAACGTCCGGCTCCTTGTCCCACCAGGAAGGGGCCAGCCCTGAAAGCTCTTGCTGCTCTTCACCTTCCCTGGGCAGCCTATTCACAGGCACAACAGCCCTGGGGATCTCTGCTTTCCCAGAGACCAAAGGTCTAATGTTGCCCGTTCTCGGCAGAGCCTTTTTTCCAAAACGGAAACGTCCGGCTCCTTGTCCCACCAGGAAGGGGCCAGCCCTGAAAGCTCTTGCTGCTCTTCACCTTCCCTGGGCAGCCTATTCACAGGCACAACAGCCCTGGGGAACTGGGCTTTCCCAGAGACGCAAGGTCTCATCGTTCCCGTTCTCGGAGGATGCATTTTTCCGAAATGGGAAACATCCGGCTCCTTCTCCCACTAGGAAGGGGCCAGCCCTGAAATCTCTTGCTGCTCTTCACCTTCCCTGGGCAGCTTATTCACAGGCACAACAGCCCTGGGGAACTGTGCTTTCCCAGAGACCCAAGGTCTCATCGTTCCCATTCTCGGCAGAGCCTTTTTTCCGAAACGGGAAACGTCCGGCTCCTTCTCCCACCAGGAAGGGGCCAGCCCTGAAAGCTCTTGCTGCTCTTCACCTTCCCTGGGCAGCCTATTCACAGGCACAACAGCCCTGGGGAACTGGGCTTTCCCAGAGACGCAAGGTCACATGGTTCCCGTTCTCGGCAGAGCCTTTTTTCCGAAATGGGAAACGTCCGGCTCCTTGTCCCACCAGGAAGGGGCCAGCCCTGAAAGCTCTTGCTGCTCTTCACCTTCCCTGGGCAGCCTATTCACAGGCACAACAACCCTGCGGATCTCTGCTTTCCCAGAGACGCAAGGTCTCATCGTTCCCATTCTCAGAAGAGCCTTTTTTCCGAAACGGGAAACGTCCGGCTCCTTGTCCCACCAGGAAGGGGCCAGCCCTGAAAGCTCTTGCTGCTCTTCACCTTCCCTGGGCAGCCTATTCACAGGCACAACAGCCCTGAGGATCTCTGCTTTCCCAGAGACCAAAGGTCTAATGTTGCCCGTTCTCGGCAGAGCCTTTTTTCCAAAACGGGAAACGTCCGGCTCCTTGTCCCACCAGGAAGGGGCCAGCCCTGAAAGCTCTTGCTGCTCTTCACCTTCCCTGGGCAGCCTATTCACAGGCACAACAGTCCTGCGGATCTCTGCTTTCCCAGAGACGCAAGGTCTCATCGTTCCCGTTCTCGGCAGAGCCTTTTTTCCGAAATGGGAAACGTCCGGCTCCTTGTCCCACCAGGAAGGGGCCAGCCCTGAAAGCTCTTGCTACTCTTCACCTTCCCTGGGCAGCCTATTCACAGGCACAACAGCCCTGGGGAACTGGGCTTTCCCAGAGACCAAAGGTCTAATGTTGCCCGTTCTCGGCAGAGCCTTTTTTCCAAAACGGGAAACGTCCGGCTCCTTCTCCCACCAGGAAGGGGCCAGCCCTGAAAGCTCTTGCTGCTCTTCACCTTCCCTGGGCAGCCTATTCACAGGCACAACAGCCCTGGGGAACTGGGCTTTCCCAGAGACCCAAGGTCACATCGTTCCCGTTCTCGGAGGATGCATTTTTCGGAAATGGGAAACGTCTGGCTCCTTCTCCCACCAGGAAGGGGCCAGCCCTGAAATCTCTTGCTGCTCTTCACCTTCCCTGGGCAGCCTATTCACAGGCACAACAGCCCTGGGGAACTGGGCTTTCCCAGAGACGCAAGGTCACATCGTTCCCGTTCTCGGCAGAGCCTTTTTTCCGAAACGGGAAACGTCCGGCTCCTTGTCCCACCAGGAAGGGGCCAGCCCTGAAAGCTCTTGCTGCTCTTCACCTTCCCTGGGCAGCCTATTCACAGGCACAACAGCCCTGGGGAACTGGGCTTTCCCAGAGACCCAAGGTCTCATCGTTCCCATTCTCAGAAGAGCCTTTTTTCCGAAACGGGAAAAGTCCGGCTCCTTCTCCCACCAGGAAGGGGCCAGCCCTGAAAGCTCTTGCTGCTCTTCACCTTCCCTGGGCAGCCTATTCACAGGCACAACAGCCCTGGGGATCTCTGCTTTCCCAGAGACCATAGGTCTAATGTTGCCCGTTCTCGGCAGAGCCTTTTTTCCAAAACGGGAAACGTCCGGCTCCTTCTCCCACCAGGAAGGGGCCAGCCCTGAAAGCTCTTGCTGCTCTTCACCTTCCCTGGGCAGCCTATTCACAGGCACAACAGCCCTGGGGATCTGGGCTATCCCAGAGACGCAAGGTCTCATCGTTCCCGTTCTCGGCAGAGCCTTTTTTCCGAAATGGGAAACGTCCGGCTCCTTCTCCCACCAGGAAGGGGCCAGCCCTGAAAGCTCTTGCTGCTCTTCACCTTCCCTGGGCAGCCTATTCACAGGCACAACAGCCCTGCGGATCTGGGCTTTCCCAGAGACGCAAGGTCTCATCGTTCCCGTTCTCGGCAGAGCCTTTTTTCCGAAACGGGAAACGTCCTGCTCCTTGTCCCACCAGGAAGGGGCCAGCCCTGAAAGCTCTTGCTGCTCTTCACCTTCCCTGGGCAGCCTATTCACAGGCACAACAGCCCTGGGGAACTGGGCTTTCCCAGAGATGCAAGGTCGCATCGTTTCCGTTCTCGGCAGAGCCTTTTTTCCAAAACGGGAAACGTCCGGCTCCTTGTCCCACCAGGAAGGGGCCAGCCCTGAAAGCTCTTGCTGCTCTTCACCTTCCCTGGGCAGCCTATTCACAGGCACAACAGCCTTGGGGAACTGGGCTTTCCCAGAGATGCAAGGTCTCATCGTTCCCGTTCTCGGCAGAGCCTTTTTTCCAAAACGGGAAACATCCGGCTCCTTCTCCCACTAGGAAGGGGCCAGCCCTGAAAGCTCTTGCTGCTCTTCACCTTCCCTGGGCAGCCTATTCACAGGCACAACAGCCCTGGGGAACTGGGCTTTCCCAGAGACGCAAGGTCTCATCGTTCCCGTTCTCGGCAGAGCCTTTTTTCCGAAACGGGAAACGTCCGGCTCCTTGTCCCACCAGGAAGGGGTCAGCCCTGAAAGCTGTTGCTGCTCTTCACCTTCCCTGGGCAGCCTATTCACAGGCACAACAGCCCTGGGGATCTGGGCTTTCCCAGAGACCAAAGGTCTAATGTTGCCCGTTCTCGGCAGAGCCTTTTTTCCAAAACGGGAAACGTCCGGCTCCTTGTCCCACCAGGAAGGGGCCAGCCCTGAAAGCTCTTGCTGCTCTTCACCTTCCCTGGGCAGCCTATTCACAGGCACAACAGCCCTGGGGAACTGGGCTTTCCCAGAGACGCAAGGTCTCATCGTTCCCGTTCTCGGCAGAGCCTTTTTTCCAAAACGGGAAACGTCCGGCTCCTTCTCCCACCAGGAAGGGGCCAGCCCTGAAAGCTCTTGCTGCTCTTCACCTTCCCTGGGCAGCCTATTCACAGGCACAACAGCCCTGGGGATCTCTGCTTTCCCAGAGACGAAAGGTCACATCGTTCCCATTATCGGAGGATGCATTTTTCGGAAATGCGAAACATCCTGCTCCTTCTCCCACTAGGAAGGGGCCAGCCCTGAAAGCTCTTGCTGCTCTTCACCTTCCCTGGGCAGGCTATTCACAGGCACAACAGCCCTGGTGAAATGTGCTTCCCCAGAGACCCAAGGTCTCATCGTTCCCGTTCTCGGCAGAGACTTTTTTCCAAAACGGGAAACGTCCTGCTCCTTGTCCCACCAGGAAGGGGCCAGCCCTGAAAGCTCTTGCTGCTCTTCACCTTCCCTGGGCAGCTTATTCACAGGCACAACAGCCCTGGGGAACTGGGCTTTCCCAGAGACCCAAGGTCTCATCGTTCCCATTCTCAGAAGAGCCTTTTTTCCAAAACGGGAAACGTCCGGCTCCTTGTCCCACCAGGAAGGGGCCAGCCCTGAAAGCTCTTGCTGCTCTTCACCTTCCCTGGGCAGCCTATTCACAGGCACAACAGCCCTGGGGATCTCTGCTTTCCCAGAGACCAAAGGTCTAATGTTGCCCGTTCTCGGCAGAGCCTTTTTTCCAAAACGGAAACGTCCGGCTCCTTGTCCCACCAGGAAGGGGCCAGCCCTGAAAGCTCTTGCTGCTCTTCACCTTCCCTGGGCAGCCTATTCACAGGCACAACAGCCCTGGGGAACTGGGCTTTCCCAGAGACGCAAGGTCTCATCGTTCCCGTTCTCGGAGGATGCATTTTTCCGAAATGGGAAACATCCGGCTCCTTCTCCCACTAGGAAGGGGCCAGCCCTGAAATCTCTTGCTGCTCTTCACCTTCCCTGGGCAGCCTATTCACAGGCACAACAGCCCTGGGGAACTGTGCTTTCCCAGAGACCCAAGGTCTCATCGTTCCCATTCTCGGCAGAGCCTTTTTTCCGAAACGGGAAACGTCCGGCTCCTTCTCCCACCAGGAAGGGGCCAGCCCTGAAAGCTCTTGCTGCTCTTCACCTTCCCTGGGCAGCCTATTCACAGGCACAACAGCCCTGGGGAACTGGGCTTTCCCAGAGACGCAAGGTCACATGGTTCCCGTTCTCGGCAGAGCCTTTTTTCCGAAATGGGAAACGTCCGGCTCCTTGTCCCACCAGGAAGGGGCCAGCCCTGAAAGCTCTTGCTGCTCTTCACCTTCCCTGGGCAGCCTATTCACAGGCACAACAACCCTGCGGATCTCTGCTTTCCCAGAGACCCAAGGTCTCATCGTTCCCATTCTCAGAAGAGCCTTTTTTCCGAAACGGGAAACGTCCGGCTCCTTGTCCCACCAGGAAGGGGCCAGCCCTGAAAGCTCTTGCTGCTCTTCACCTTCCCTGGGCAGCCTATTCACAGGCACAACAGCCCTGGGGATCTCTGCTTTCCCAGAGACCAAAGGTCTAATGTTGCCCGTTCTCGGCAGAGCCTTTTTTCCAAAACGGGAAACGTCCGGCTCCTTGTCCCACCAGGAAGGGGCCAGCCCTGAAAGCTCTTGCTGCTCTTCACCTTCCCTGGGCAGCCTATTCACAGGCACAACAGTCCTGCGGATCTCTGCTTTCCCAGAGACGCAAGGTCTCATCGTTCCCGTTCTCGGCAGAGCCTTTTTTCCGAAATGGGAAACGTCCGGCTCCTTGTCCCACCAGGAAGGGGCCAGCCCTGAAAGCTCTTGCTACTCTTCACCTTCCCTGGGCAGCCTATTCACAGGCACAACAGCCCTGGGGAACTGGGCTTTCCCAGAGACCAAAGGTCTAATGTTGCCCGTTCTCGGCAGAGCCTTTTTTCCAAAACGGGAAACGTCCGGCTCCTTCTCCCACCAGGAAGGGGCCAGCCCTGAAAGCTCTTGCTGCTCTTCACCTTCCCTGGGCAGCCTATTCACAGGCACAACAGCCCTGGGGAACTGGGCTTTCCCAGAGACCCAAGGTCACATCGTTCCCGTTCTCGGAGGATGCATTTTTCGGAAATGGGAAACGTCTGGCTCCTTCTCCCACCAGGAAGGGGCCAGCCCTGAAATCTCTTGCTGCTCTTCACCTTCCCTGGGCAGCCTATTCACAGGCACAACAGCCCTGGGGAACTGGGCTTTCCCAGAGACGCAAGGTCACATCGTTCCCGTTCTCGGCAGAGCCTTTTTTCCGAAACGGGAAACGTCCGGCTCCTTGTCCCACCAGGAAGGGGCCAGCCCTGAAAGCTCTTGCTGCTCTTCACCTTCCCTGGGCAGCCTATTCACAGGCACAACAGCCCTGGGGAACTGGGCTTTCCCAGAGACCCAAGGTCTCATCGTTCCCATTCTCAGAAGAGCCTTTTTTCCGAAACGGGAAAAGTCCGGCTCCTTCTCCCACCAGGAAGGGGCCAGCCCTGAAAGCTCTTGCTGCTCTTCACCTTCCCTGGGCAGCCTATTCACAGGCACAACAGCCCTGGGGATCTCTGCTTTCCCAGAGACCATAGGTCTAATGTTGCCCGTTCTCGGCAGAGCCTTTTTTCCAAAACGGGAAACGTCCGGCTCCTTCTCCCACCAGGAAGGGGCCAGCCCTGAAAGCTCTTGCTGCTCTTCACCTTCCCTGGGCAGCCTATTCACAGGCACAACAGCCCTGGGGATCTGGGCTATCCCAGAGACGCAAGGTCTCATCGTTCCCGTTCTCGGCAGAGCCTTTTTTCCGAAATGGGAAACGTCCGGCTCCTTGTCCCACCAGGAAGGGGCCAGCCCTGAAAGCTCTTGCTGCTCTTCACCTTCCCTGGGCAGCCTATTCACAGGCACAACAGCCCTGCGGATCTGGGCTTTCCCAGAGACGCAAGGTCTCATCGTTCCCGTTCTCGGCAGAGCCTTTTTTCCGAAACGGGAAACGTCCGGCTCCTTGTCCCACCAGGAAGGGGCCAGCCCTGAAAGCTCTTGCTGCTCTTCACCTTCCCTGGGCAGCCTATTCACAGGCACAACAGCCCTGGGGAACTGGGCTTTCCCAGAGATGCAAGGTCGCATCGTTTCCGTTCTCGGCAGAGCCTTTTTTCCAAAACGGGAAACGTCCGGCTCCTTGTCCCACCAGGAAGGGGCCAGCCCTGAAAGCTCTTGCTGCTCTTCACCTTCCCTGGGCAGCCTATTCACAGGCACAACAGCCTTGGGGAACTGGGCTTTCCCAGAGATGCAAGGTCTCATCGTTCCCGTTCTCGGCAGAGCCTTTTTTCCAAAACGGGAAACATCCGGCTCCTTCTCCCACTAGGAAGGGGCCAGCCCTGAAAGCTCTTGCTGCTCTTCACCTTCCCTGGGCAGCCTATTCACAGGCACAACAGCCCTGGGGAACTGGGCTTTCCCAGAGACGCAAGGTCTCATCGTTCCCGTTCTCGGCAGAGCCTTTTTTCCGAAACGGGAAACGTCCGGCTCCTTGTCCCACCAGGAAGGGGTCAGCCCTGAAAGCTGTTGCTGCTCTTCACCTTCCCTGGGCAGCCTATTCACAGGCACAACAGCCCTGGGGATCTGGGCTTTCCCAGAGACCAAAGGTCTAATGTTGCCCGTTCTCGGCAGAGCCTTTTTTCCAAAACGGGAAACGTCCGGCTCCTTGTCCCACCAGGAAGGGGCCAGCCCTGAAAGCTCTTGCTGCTCTTCACCTTCCCTGGGCAGCCTATTCACAGGCACAACAGCCCTGCGGATCTGGGCTTTCCCAGAGACGCAAGGTCTCATCGTTCCCGTTCTCGGCAGAGCCTTTTTTCCAAAACGGGAAACGTCCAGCTCCTTCTCCCACCAGGAAGGGGCCAGCCCTGAAAGCTCTTGCTGCTCTTCACCTTCCCTGGGCAGCCTATTCACAGGCACAACAGCCCTGGGGATCTGGGCTTTCCCAGAGACGCAAGGTCTCATCGTTCCCGTTCTCGGCAGAGCCTTTTTTCCGAAATGGGAAACGTCCGGCTCCTTGTCCCACCAGGAAGGGGCCAGCCCTGAAAGCTCTTGCTGCTCTTCACCTTCCCTGGGCAGCCTATTCACAGGCACAACAGCCCTGGGGATCTGTGCTTTCCCAGAGACGCAAGGTCTCATCGTTCCCGTTCTCGGCAGAGCCTTTTTTCCAAAACGGGAAACGTCCGGCTCCTTGTCCCACCAGGAAGGGGCCAGCCCTGAAAGCTCTTGCTGCTCTTCACCTTCCCTGGGCAGCCTATTCACAGGCACAACAGCCCTGGGGAACTGGGCTTTCCCAGAGACGCAAGGTCGCATCGTTCCCGTTCTCGGCAGAGCCTTTTTTCCAAAACGGGAAACGTCCGGCTCCTTGTCCCACCAGGAAGGGGCCAGCCCTGAAATCTCTTGCTGCTCTTCACCTTCCCTGGGCAGCCTATTCACAGGCACAACAGCAATGGGGATCTGGGCTTTCCCAGAGATGCAAGGTCTCATCGTTCCCGTTCTCGGCAGAGCCTTTTTTTCGAAATGGGAAACGTCCGGCTCATTCTCCAACTAGGAAGGGGACAGCCCTGAAAGCTCTTGCTGCTCTTCACCTTCCCTGGGCAGCCTATTCACAGGCACAACAGCACTGGGGATCTCTGCTTTCCCAGAGACCAAAGGTCTCATCGTTCCCGTTCTCGGCAGAGCCTTTTTTCCAAAACGGGAAACGTCCGGCTCCTTGTCCCACCAGGAAGGGGCCAGCCCTGAAAGCTCTTGCTGCTCTTCACCTTCCCTGGGCAGCCTATTCACAGGCACAACATCCCTGGGGAACTGGGCTTTCCCACAGACCAAAGATCTAATGGTGCCCGTTCTCGGCAGAGCCTTTTTTCAAAAAAGGGAAACGTCCGGCTCCTTCTCCCACCAGGAAGGGGCCAGCCCTGAAAGCTCTTGCTGCTCATCACCTTCCCTGGGCAGCCTATTCACAGGCACAACAGCCCTGGGGAACTGGGCTTTCCCAGAGACGCAAGGTCACATCGTTCCCGTTCTCGGCAGAGCCTTTTTTCCGAAATGGGAAACGTCCGGCTCCTTGTCCCACCAGGAAGGGGCCAGCCCTGAAAGCTCTTGCTGCTCTTCACCTTCCCTGGGCAGCCTATTCACAGGCACAACAACCCTGCGGATCTCTGCTTTCCCAGAGACCCAAGGTCTCATCGTTCCCATTCTCAGAAGAGCCTTTTTTCCGAAACGGGAAACGTCCGGCTCCTTGTCCCACCAGGAAGGGGCCAGCCCTGAAAGCTCTTGCTGCTCTTCACCTTCCCTGGGCAGCCTATTCACAGGCACAACAGCCCTGCGGATCTCTGCTTTCCCAGAGACCAAAGGTCTAATGTTGCCCGTTCTCGGCAGAGCCTTTTTTCCAAAACGGGAAACGTCCGGCTCCTTGTCCCACCAGGAAGGGGCCAGCCCTGAAAGCTCTTGCTGCTCTTCACCTTCCCTGGGCAGCCTATTCACAGGCACAACAGTCCTGCGGATCTCTGCTTTCCCAGAGACGCAAGGTCTCATCGTTCCCGTTCTCGGCAGAGCCTTTTTTCCGAAATGGGAAACGTCCGGCTCCTTGTCCCACCAGGAAGGGGCCAGCCCTGAAAGCTCTTGCTACTCTTCACCTTCCCTGGGCAGCCTATTCACAGGCACAACAGCCCTGGGGAACTGGGCTTTCCCAGAGACCAAAGGTCTAATGTTGCCCGTTCTCGGCAGAGCCTTTTTTCCAAAATGGGAAACGTCCGGCTCCTTCTCCCACCAGGAAGGGGCCAGCCCTGAAAGCTCTTGCTGCCCTTCACCTTCCCTGGGCAGCCTATTCACAGGCACAACAGCCCTGGGGAACTGGGCTTTCCCAGAGACGCAAGGTCACATGGTTCCCGTTCTCGGCAGAGCCTTTTTTCCGAAACGGGAAACGTCCGGCTCCTTGTCCCACCAGGAAGGGGCCAGCCCTGAAAGCTCTTGCTGCTCTTCACCTTCCCTGGGCAGCCTATTCACAGGCACAACAGCCCTGGGGAACTGGGCTTTCCCAGAGACCCAAGGTCTCATCGTTCCCATTCTCAGAAGAGCCTTTTTTCCGAAACGGGAAACGTCCGGCTCCTTGTCCCACCAGGAAGGGGCCAGCCCTGAAAGCTCTTGCTGCTCTTCACCTTCCCTGGGCAGCCTATTCACAGGCACAACAGCCCTGGGGATCTCTGCTTTCCCAGAGACCAAAGGTCTAATGTTGCCCGTTCTCGGCAGAGCCTTTTTTCCAAAACGGGAAACGTCCGGCTCCTTCTCCCACCAGGAAGGGGCCAGCCCTGAAAGCTCTTGCTGCTCTTCACCTTCCCTGGGCAGCCTATTCACAGGCACAACAGCCCTGGGGATCTGGGCTATCCCAGAGACGCAAGGTCTCATCGTTCCCGTTCTCGGCAGAGCCTTTTTTCCGAAATGGGAAACGTCCGGCTCCTTGTCCCACCAGGAAGGGGCCAGCCCTGAAAGCTCTTGCTGCTCTTCACCTTCCCTGGGCAGCCTATTCACAGGCACAACAGCCCTGCGGATCTGGGCTTTCCCAGAGACGCAAGGTCTCATCGTTCCCGTTCTCGGCAGAGCCTTTTTTCCGAAACGGGAAACGTCCGGCTCCTTGTCCCACCAGGAAGGGGCCAGCCCTGAAAGCTCTTGCTGCTCTTCACCTTCCCTGGGCAGCCTATTCACAGGCACAACAGCCCTGGGGAACTGGGCTTTCCCAGAGATGCAAGGTCGCATCGTTCCCGTTCTCAGCAGAGCCTTTTTTCCAAAACGGGAAACGTCCGGCTCCTTGTCCCACCAGGAAGGGGCCAGCCCTGAAAGCTCTTGCTGCTCTTCACCTTCCCTGGGCAGCCTATTCACAGGCACAACAGCCTTGGGGAACTGGGCTTTCCCAGAGATGCAAGGTCTCATCGTTCCCGTTCTCGGCAGAGCCTTTTTTCCAAAACGGGAAACATCCGGCTCCTTCTCCCACTAGGAAGGGGCCAGCCCTGAAAGCTGTTGCTGCTCTTCACCTTCCCTGGGCAGCCTATTCACAGGCACAACAGCCCTGGGGAACTGGGCTTTCCCAGAGACGCAAGGTCTCATCGTTCCCGTTCTCGGCAGAGCCTTTTTTCCGAAACGGGAAACGTCCGGCTCCTTGTCCCACCAGGAAGGGGCCAGCCCTGAAAGCTCTTGCTGCTCTTCACCTTCCCTGGGCAGCCTATTCACAGGCACAACAGCCCTGCGGATCTGGGCTTTCCCAGAGACGCAAGGTCTCATCGTTCCCGTTCTCGGCAGAGCCTTTTTTCCAAAACGGGAAACGTCCAGCTCCTTCTCCCACCAGGAAGGGGCCAGCCCTGAAAGCTCTTGCTGCTCTTCACCTTCCCTGGGCAGCCTATTCACAGGCACAACAGCCCTGGGGATCTGGGCTTTCCCAGAGACGCAAGGTCTCATCGTTCCCGTTCTCGGCAGAGCCTTTTTTCCAAAACGGGAAACGTCCAGCTCCTTCTCCCACCAGGAAGGGGCCAGCCCTGAAAGCTCTTGCTGCTCTTCACCTTCCCTGGGCAGCCTATTCACAGGCACAACAGCCCTGCGGATCTGGGCTTTCCCAGAGACGCAAGGTCTCATCGTTCCCGTTCTCGGCAGAGCCTTTTTTCCGAAATGGGAAACGTCCGGCTCCTTGTCCCACCAGGAAGGGGCCAGCCCTGAAAGCTCTTGCTGCTCTTCACCTTCCCTGGGCAGCCTATTCACAGGCACAACAGCCCTGCGGATCTCTGCTTTCCCAGAGACCAAAGGTCTAATGTTGCCCGTTCTCGGCAGAGCCTTTTTTCCAAAACGGGAAACGTCCGGCTCCTTCTCCCACCAGGAAGGGGCCAGCCCTGAAAGCTCTTGCTGCTCTTCACCTTCCCTGGGCAGCCTATTCACAGGCACAACAGTCCTGCGGATCTCTGCTTTCCCAGAGACGCAAGGTCTCATCGTTCCCGTTCTCGGCAGAGCCTTTTTTCCGAAATGGGAAACGTCCGGCTCCTTGTCCCACCAGGAAGGGGCCAGCCCTGAAAGCTCTTGCTACTCTTCACCTTCCCTGGGCAGCCTATTCACAGGCACAACAGCCCTGGGGAACTGGGCTTTCCCAGAGACCAAAGGTCTAATGTTGCCCGTTCTCGGCAGAGCCTTTTTTCCAAAATGGGAAACGTCCGGCTCCTTCTCCCACCAGGAAGGGGCCAGCCCTGAAAGCTCTTGCTGCCCTTCACCTTCCCTGGGCAGCCTATTCACAGGCACAACAGCCCTGGGGATCTGGGCTTTCCCAGAGACGCAAGGTCACATGGTTCCCGTTCTCGGCAGAGCCTTTTTTCCGAAACGGGAAACGTCCGGCTCCTTGTCCCACCAGGAAGGGGCCAGCCCTGAAAGCTCTTGCTGCTCTTCACCTTCCCTGGGCAGCCTATTCACAGGCACAACAGCCCTGGGGAACTGGGCTTTCCCAGAGACCCAAGGTCTCATCGTTCCCATTCTCAGAAGAGCCTTTTTTCCGAAACGGGAAACGTCCGGCTCCTTGTCCCACCAGGAAGGGGCCAGCCCTGAAAGCTCTTGCTGCTCTTCACCTTCCCTGGGCAGCCTATTCACAGGCACAACAGCCCTGGGGATCTCTGCTTTCCCAGAGACCATAGGTCTAATGTTGCCCGTTCTCGGCAGAGCCTTTTTTCCAAAACGGGAAACGTCCGGCTCCTTCTCCCACCAGGAAGGGGCCAGCCCTGAAAGCTCTTGCTGCTCTTCACCTTCCCTGGGCAGCCTATTCACAGGCACAACAGCCCTGGGGATCTGGGCTTTCCCAGAGACCAAAGGTCTAATGTTGCCCGTTCTCGGCAGAGCCTTTTTTCCGAAATGGGAAACGTCCGGCTCCTTGTCCCACCAGGAAGGGGCCAGCCCTGAAAGCTCTTGCTGCTCTTCACCTTCCCTGGGCAGCCTATTCACAGGCACAACAGCCCTGGGGATCTGGGCTTTCCCAGAGACGCAAGGTCACATCGTTCCCGTTCTCGGCAGAGCCTTTTTTCCAAAACGGGAAACGTCCAGCTCCTTCTCCCACCAGGAAGGGGCCAGCCCTGAAAGCTCTTGCTGCTCTTCACCTTCCCTGGGCAGCCTATTCACAGGCACAACAGCCCTGCGGATCTGGGCTTTCCCAGAGACGCAAGGTCTCATCGTTCCCGTTCTCGGCAGAGCCTTTTTTCCGAAATGGGAAACGTCCGGCTCCTTGTCCCACCAGGAAGGGGCCAGCCCTGAAAGCTCTTGCTGCTCTTCACCTTCCCTGGGCAGCCTATTCACAGGCACAACAGCCCTGCGGATCTGTGCTTTCCCAGAGACGCAAGGTCTCATCGTTCCCGTTCTCGGCAGAGCCTTTTTTCCAAAACGGGAAACGTCCGGCTCCTTGTCCCACCAGGAAGGGGCCAGCCCTGAAAGCTCTTGCTGCTCTTCACCTTCCCTGGGCAGCCTATTCACAGGCACAACAGCCCTGGGGAACTGGGCTTTCCCAGAGACGCAAGGTCGCATCGTTCCCGTTCTCGGCAGAGCCTTTTTTCCAAAACGGGAAACGTCCGGCTCCTTGTCCCACCAGGAAGGGGCCAGCCCTGAAATCTCTTGCTGCTCTTCACCTTCCCTGGGCAGCCTATTCACAGGCACAACAGCCCTGGGGATCTGGGCTTTCCCAGAGACGCAAGGTCTCATCGTTCCCGTTCTCGGCAGAGCCTTTTTTTCGAAATGGGAAACGTCCGGCTCATTCTCCAACTAGGAAGGGGACAGCCCTGAAAGCTCTTGCTGCTCTTCACCTTCCCTGGGCAGCCTATTCACAGGCACAACAGCACTGGGGATCTCTGCTTTCCCAGAGACCAAAGGTCTCATCGTTCCCGTTCTCGGCAGAGCCTTTTTTCCAAAACGGGAAACGTCCGGCTCCTTGTCCCACCAGGAAGGGGCCAGCCCTGAAAGCTCTTGCTGCTCTTCACCTTCCCTGGGCAGCCTATTCACAGGCACAACAGCCCTGGGGAACTGGGCTTTCCCACAGACCAAAGGTCTAATGGTGCCCGTTCTCGGCAGAGCCTTTTTTCCAAAACGGGAAACGTCCGGCTCCTTCTCCCACCAGGAAGGGGCCAGCCCTGAAAGCTCTTGCTGCTCATCACCTTCCCTGGGCAGCCTATTCACAGGCACAACAGCCCTGGGGAACTGGGCTTTCCCAGAGACGCAAGGTCACATCGTTCCCGTTCTTGGAGGATGCATTTTTCCAAAATGGGAAACATCCGGCTCCTTCTCCCACTAGGAAGGGGCCAGCCCTGAAAGCTCTTGCTGCTCTTCACCTTCCCTGGGCAGCCTATTCACAGGCACAACAGCCCTGGGGAACTAGGCTTTCCCAGAGATGCAAGGTCTCATCGTTCCCGTTCTCGGCAGAGCCTTTTTTCCAAAACGGGAAACATCCGGCTCCTTCTCCCACTAGGAAGGGGCCAGCCCTGAAAGCTGTTGCTGCTCTTCACCTTCCCTGGGCAGCCTATTCACAGGCACAACAGCCCTGGGGAACTGGGCTTTCCCAGAGACGCAAGGTCTCATCGTTCCCGTTCTCGGCAGAGCCTTTTTTCCGAAACGGGAAACGTCCGGCTCCTTGTCCCACCAGGAAGGGGCCAGCCCTGAAAGCTCTTGCTGCTCTTCACCTTCCCTGGGCAGCCTATTCACAGGCACAACAGCCCTGGGGATCTCTGCTTTCCCAGAGACCAAAGGTCTAATGTTGCCCGTTCTCGGCAGAGCCTTTTTTCCAAAACGGGAAACGTCCGGCTCCTTGTCCCACCAGGAAGGGGCCAGCCCTGAAAGCTCTTGCTGCTCTTCACCTTCCCTGGGCAGCCTATTCACAGGCACAACAGCCCTGCGGATCTGGGCTTTCCCAGAGACGCAAGGTCTCATCGTTCCCGTTCTCGGCAGAGCCTTTTTTCCGAAACGGGAAACGTCCGGCTCCTTGTCCCACCAGGAAGGGGCCAGCCCTGAAAGCTCTTGCTGCTCTTCACCTTCCCTGGGCAGCCTATTCACAGGCACAACAGCCCTGGGGAACTGGGCTTTCCCAGAGATGCAAGGTCGCATCGTTTCCGTTCTCGGCAGAGCCTTTTTTCCAAAACGGGAAACGTCCGGCTCCTTGTCCCACCAGGAAGGGGCCAGCCCTGAAAGCTCTTGCTGCTCTTCACCTTCCCTGGGCAGCCTATTCACAGGCACAACAGCCTTGGGGAACTGGGCTTTCCCAGAGATGCAAGGTCTCATCGTTCCCGTTCTCGGCAGAGCCTTTTTTCCAAAACGGGAAACATCCGGCTCCTTCTCCCACTAGGAAGGGGCCAGCCCTGAAAGCTCTTGCTGCTCTTCACCTTCCCTGGGCAGCCTATTCACAGGCACAACAGCCCTGGGGAACTGGGCTTTCCCAGAGACGCAAGGTCTCATCGTTCCCGTTCTCGGCAGAGCCTTTTTTCCGAAACGGGAAACGTCCGGCTCCTTGTCCCACCAGGAAGGGGTCAGCCCTGAAAGCTGTTGCTGCTCTTCACCTTCCCTGGGCAGCCTATTCACAGGCACAACAGCCCTGGGGATCTGGGCTTTCCCAGAGACCAAAGGTCTAATGTTGCCCGTTCTCGGCAGAGCCTTTTTTCCAAAACGGGAAACGTCCGGCTCCTTGTCCCACCAGGAAGGGGCCAGCCCTGAAAGCTCTTGCTGCTCTTCACCTTCCCTGGGCAGCCTATTCACAGGCACAACAGCCCTGCGGATCTGGGCTTTCCCAGAGACGCAAGGTCTCATCGTTCCCGTTCTCGGCAGAGCCTTTTTTCCAAAACGGGAAACGTCCAGCTCCTTCTCCCACCAGGAAGGGGCCAGCCCTGAAAGCTCTTGCTGCTCTTCACCTTCCCTGGGCAGCCTATTCACAGGCACAACAGCCCTGGGGATCTGGGCTTTCCCAGAGACGCAAGGTCTCATCGTTCCCGTTCTCGGCAGAGCCTTTTTTCCGAAATGGGAAACGTCCGGCTCCTTGTCCCACCAGGAAGGGGCCAGCCCTGAAAGCTCTTGCTGCTCTTCACCTTCCCTGGGCAGCCTATTCACAGGCACAACAGCCCTGGGGATCTGTGCTTTCCCAGAGACGCAAGGTCTCATCGTTCCCGTTCTCGGCAGAGCCTTTTTTCCAAAACGGGAAACGTCCGGCTCCTTGTCCCACCAGGAAGGGGCCAGCCCTGAAAGCTCTTGCTGCTCTTCACCTTCCCTGGGCAGCCTATTCACAGGCACAACAGCCCTGGGGAACTGGGCTTTCCCAGAGACGCAAGGTCGCATCGTTCCCGTTCTCGGCAGAGCCTTTTTTCCAAAACGGGAAACGTCCGGCTCCTTGTCCCACCAGGAAGGGGCCAGCCCTGAAATCTCTTGCTGCTCTTCACCTTCCCTGGGCAGCCTATTCACAGGCACAACAGCAATGGGGATCTGGGCTTTCCCAGAGATGCAAGGTCTCATCGTTCCCGTTCTCGGCAGAGCCTTTTTTTCGAAATGGGAAACGTCCGGCTCATTCTCCAACTAGGAAGGGGACAGCCCTGAAAGCTCTTGCTGCTCTTCACCTTCCCTGGGCAGCCTATTCACAGGCACAACAGCACTGGGGATCTCTGCTTTCCCAGAGACCAAAGGTCTCATCGTTCCCGTTCTCGGCAGAGCCTTTTTTCCAAAACGGGAAACGTCCGGCTCCTTGTCCCACCAGGAAGGGGCCAGCCCTGAAAGCTCTTGCTGCTCTTCACCTTCCCTGGGCAGCCTATTCACAGGCACAACATCCCTGGGGAACTGGGCTTTCCCACAGACCAAAGATCTAATGGTGCCCGTTCTCGGCAGAGCCTTTTTTCAAAAAAGGGAAACGTCCGGCTCCTTCTCCCACCAGGAAGGGGCCAGCCCTGAAAGCTCTTGCTGCTCATCACCTTCCCTGGGCAGCCTATTCACAGGCACAACAGCCCTGGGGAACTGGGCTTTCCCAGAGACGCAAGGTCACATCGTTCCCGTTCTCGGCAGAGCCTTTTTTCCGAAATGGGAAACGTCCGGCTCCTTGTCCCACCAGGAAGGGGCCAGCCCTGAAAGCTCTTGCTGCTCTTCACCTTCCCTGGGCAGCCTATTCACAGGCACAACAACCCTGCGGATCTCTGCTTTCCCAGAGACCCAAGGTCTCATCGTTCCCATTCTCAGAAGAGCCTTTTTTCCGAAACGGGAAACGTCCGGCTCCTTGTCCCACCAGGAAGGGGCCAGCCCTGAAAGCTCTTGCTGCTCTTCACCTTCCCTGGGCAGCCTATTCACAGGCACAACAGCCCTGCGGATCTCTGCTTTCCCAGAGACCAAAGGTCTAATGTTGCCCGTTCTCGGCAGAGCCTTTTTTCCAAAACGGGAAACGTCCGGCTCCTTGTCCCACCAGGAAGGGGCCAGCCCTGAAAGCTCTTGCTGCTCTTCACCTTCCCTGGGCAGCCTATTCACAGGCACAACAGTCCTGCGGATCTCTGCTTTCCCAGAGACGCAAGGTCTCATCGTTCCCGTTCTCGGCAGAGCCTTTTTTCCGAAATGGGAAACGTCCGGCTCCTTGTCCCACCAGGAAGGGGCCAGCCCTGAAAGCTCTTGCTACTCTTCACCTTCCCTGGGCAGCCTATTCACAGGCACAACAGCCCTGGGGAACTGGGCTTTCCCAGAGACCAAAGGTCTAATGTTGCCCGTTCTCGGCAGAGCCTTTTTTCCAAAATGGGAAACGTCCGGCTCCTTCTCCCACCAGGAAGGGGCCAGCCCTGAAAGCTCTTGCTGCCCTTCACCTTCCCTGGGCAGCCTATTCACAGGCACAACAGCCCTGGGGAACTGGGCTTTCCCAGAGACGCAAGGTCACATGGTTCCCGTTCTCGGCAGAGCCTTTTTTCCGAAACGGGAAACGTCCGGCTCCTTGTCCCACCAGGAAGGGGCCAGCCCTGAAAGCTCTTGCTGCTCTTCACCTTCCCTGGGCAGCCTATTCACAGGCACAACAGCCCTGGGGAACTGGGCTTTCCCAGAGACCCAAGGTCTCATCGTTCCCATTCTCAGAAGAGCCTTTTTTCCGAAACGGGAAACGTCCGGCTCCTTGTCCCACCAGGAAGGGGCCAGCCCTGAAAGCTCTTGCTGCTCTTCACCTTCCCTGGGCAGCCTATTCACAGGCACAACAGCCCTGGGGATCTCTGCTTTCCCAGAGACCAAAGGTCTAATGTTGCCCGTTCTCGGCAGAGCCTTTTTTCCAAAACGGGAAACGTCCGGCTCCTTCTCCCACCAGGAAGGGGCCAGCCCTGAAAGCTCTTGCTGCTCTTCACCTTCCCTGGGCAGCCTATTCACAGGCACAACAGCCCTGGGGATCTGGGCTATCCCAGAGACGCAAGGTCTCATCGTTCCCGTTCTCGGCAGAGCCTTTTTTCCGAAATGGGAAACGTCCGGCTCCTTGTCCCACCAGGAAGGGGCCAGCCCTGAAAGCTCTTGCTGCTCTTCACCTTCCCTGGGCAGCCTATTCACAGGCACAACAGCCCTGCGGATCTGGGCTTTCCCAGAGACGCAAGGTCTCATCGTTCCCGTTCTCGGCAGAGCCTTTTTTCCGAAACGGGAAACGTCCGGCTCCTTGTCCCACCAGGAAGGGGCCAGCCCTGAAAGCTCTTGCTGCTCTTCACCTTCCCTGGGCAGCCTATTCACAGGCACAACAGCCCTGGGGAACTGGGCTTTCCCAGAGATGCAAGGTCGCATCGTTCCCGTTCTCAGCAGAGCCTTTTTTCCAAAACGGGAAACGTCCGGCTCCTTGTCCCACCAGGAAGGGGCCAGCCCTGAAAGCTCTTGCTGCTCTTCACCTTCCCTGGGCAGCCTATTCACAGGCACAACAGCCTTGGGGAACTGGGCTTTCCCAGAGATGCAAGGTCTCATCGTTCCCGTTCTCGGCAGAGCCTTTTTTCCAAAACGGGAAACATCCGGCTCCTTCTCCCACTAGGAAGGGGCCAGCCCTGAAAGCTGTTGCTGCTCTTCACCTTCCCTGGGCAGCCTATTCACAGGCACAACAGCCCTGGGGAACTGGGCTTTCCCAGAGACGCAAGGTCTCATCGTTCCCGTTCTCGGCAGAGCCTTTTTTCCGAAACGGGAAACGTCCGGCTCCTTGTCCCACCAGGAAGGGGCCAGCCCTGAAAGCTCTTGCTGCTCTTCACCTTCCCTGGGCAGCCTATTCACAGGCACAACAGCCCTGCGGATCTGGGCTTTCCCAGAGACGCAAGGTCTCATCGTTCCCGTTCTCGGCAGAGCCTTTTTTCCAAAACGGGAAACGTCCAGCTCCTTCTCCCACCAGGAAGGGGCCAGCCCTGAAAGCTCTTGCTGCTCTTCACCTTCCCTGGGCAGCCTATTCACAGGCACAACAGCCCTGGGGATCTGGGCTTTCCCAGAGACGCAAGGTCTCATCGTTCCCGTTCTCGGCAGAGCCTTTTTTCCAAAACGGGAAACGTCCAGCTCCTTCTCCCACCAGGAAGGGGCCAGCCCTGAAAGCTCTTGCTGCTCTTCACCTTCCCTGGGCAGCCTATTCACAGGCACAACAGCCCTGCGGATCTGGGCTTTCCCAGAGACGCAAGGTCTCATCGTTCCCGTTCTCGGCAGAGCCTTTTTTCCGAAATGGGAAACGTCCGGCTCCTTGTCCCACCAGGAAGGGGCCAGCCCTGAAAGCTCTTGCTGCTCTTCACCTTCCCTGGGCAGCCTATTCACAGGCACAACAGCCCTGCGGATCTCTGCTTTCCCAGAGACCAAAGGTCTAATGTTGCCCGTTCTCGGCAGAGCCTTTTTTCCAAAACGGGAAACGTCCGGCTCCTTCTCCCACCAGGAAGGGGCCAGCCCTGAAAGCTCTTGCTGCTCTTCACCTTCCCTGGGCAGCCTATTCACAGGCACAACAGTCCTGCGGATCTCTGCTTTCCCAGAGACGCAAGGTCTCATCGTTCCCGTTCTCGGCAGAGCCTTTTTTCCGAAATGGGAAACGTCCGGCTCCTTGTCCCACCAGGAAGGGGCCAGCCCTGAAAGCTCTTGCTACTCTTCACCTTCCCTGGGCAGCCTATTCACAGGCACAACAGCCCTGGGGAACTGGGCTTTCCCAGAGACCAAAGGTCTAATGTTGCCCGTTCTCGGCAGAGCCTTTTTTCCAAAATGGGAAACGTCCGGCTCCTTCTCCCACCAGGAAGGGGCCAGCCCTGAAAGCTCTTGCTGCCCTTCACCTTCCCTGGGCAGCCTATTCACAGGCACAACAGCCCTGGGGAACTGGGCTTTCCCAGAGACGCAAGGTCACATGGTTCCCGTTCTCGGCAGAGCCTTTTTTCCGAAACGGGAAACGTCCGGCTCCTTGTCCCACCAGGAAGGGGCCAGCCCTGAAAGCTCTTGCTGCTCTTCACCTTCCCTGGGCAGCCTATTCACAGGCACAACAGCCCTGGGGAACTGGGCTTTCCCAGAGACCCAAGGTCTCATCGTTCCCATTCTCAGAAGAGCCTTTTTTCCGAAACGGGAAACGTCCGGCTCCTTGTCCCACCAGGAAGGGGCCAGCCCTGAAAGCTCTTGCTGCTCTTCACCTTCCCTGGGCAGCCTATTCACAGGCACAACAGCCCTGGGGATCTCTGCTTTCCCAGAGACCAAAGGTCTAATGTTGCCCGTTCTCGGCAGAGCCTTTTTTCCAAAACGGGAAACGTCCGGCTCCTTCTCCCACCAGGAAGGGGCCAGCCCTGAAAGCTCTTGCTGCTCTTCACCTTCCCTGGGCAGCCTATTCACAGGCACAACAGCCCTGGGGATCTGGGCTATCCCAGAGACGCAAGGTCTCATCGTTCCCGTTCTCGGCAGAGCCTTTTTTCCGAAATGGGAAACGTCCGGCTCCTTGTCCCACCAGGAAGGGGCCAGCCCTGAAAGCTCTTGCTGCTCTTCACCTTCCCTGGGCAGCCTATTCACAGGCACAACAGCCCTGCGGATCTGGGCTTTCCCAGAGACGCAAGGTCTCATCGTTCCCGTTCTCGGCAGAGCCTTTTTTCCGAAACGGGAAACGTCCGGCTCCTTGTCCCACCAGGAAGGGGCCAGCCCTGAAAGCTCTTGCTGCTCTTCACCTTCCCTGGGCAGCCTATTCACAGGCACAACAGCCCTGGGGAACTGGGCTTTCCCAGAGATGCAAGGTCGCATCGTTCCCGTTCTCAGCAGAGCCTTTTTTCCAAAACGGGAAACGTCCGGCTCCTTGTCCCACCAGGAAGGGGCCAGCCCTGAAAGCTCTTGCTGCTCTTCACCTTCCCTGGGCAGCCTATTCACAGGCACAACAGCCTTGGGGAACTGGGCTTTCCCAGAGATGCAAGGTCTCATCGTTCCCGTTCTCGGCAGAGCCTTTTTTCCAAAACGGGAAACATCCGGCTCCTTCTCCCACTAGGAAGGGGCCAGCCCTGAAAGCTGTTGCTGCTCTTCACCTTCCCTGGGCAGCCTATTCACAGGCACAACAGCCCTGGGGAACTGGGCTTTCCCAGAGACGCAAGGTCTCATCGTTCCCGTTCTCGGCAGAGCCTTTTTTCCGAAACGGGAAACGTCCGGCTCCTTGTCCCACCAGGAAGGGGCCAGCCCTGAAAGCTCTTGCTGCTCTTCACCTTCCCTGGGCAGCCTATTCACAGGCACAACAGCCCTGCGGATCTGGGCTTTCCCAGAGACGCAAGGTCTCATCGTTCCCGTTCTCGGCAGAGCCTTTTTTCCAAAACGGGAAACGTCCAGCTCCTTCTCCCACCAGGAAGGGGCCAGCCCTGAAAGCTCTTGCTGCTCTTCACCTTCCCTGGGCAGCCTATTCACAGGCACAACAGCCCTGGGGATCTGGGCTTTCCCAGAGACGCAAGGTCTCATCGTTCCCGTTCTCGGCAGAGCCTTTTTTCCAAAACGGGAAACGTCCAGCTCCTTCTCCCACCAGGAAGGGGCCAGCCCTGAAAGCTCTTGCTGCTCTTCACCTTCCCTGGGCAGCCTATTCACAGGCACAACAGCCCTGCGGATCTGGGCTTTCCCAGAGACGCAAGGTCTCATCGTTCCCGTTCTCGGCAGAGCCTTTTTTCCGAAATGGGAAACGTCCGGCTCCTTGTCCCACCAGGAAGGGGCCAGCCCTGAAAGCTCTTGCTGCTCTTCACCTTCCCTGGGCAGCCTATTCACAGGCACAACAGCCCTGCGGATCTCTGCTTTCCCAGAGACCAAAGGTCTAATGTTGCCCGTTCTCGGCAGAGCCTTTTTTCCAAAACGGGAAACGTCCGGCTCCTTCTCCCACCAGGAAGGGGCCAGCCCTGAAAGCTCTTGCTGCTCTTCACCTTCCCTGGGCAGCCTATTCACAGGCACAACAGTCCTGCGGATCTCTGCTTTCCCAGAGACGCAAGGTCTCATCGTTCCCGTTCTCGGCAGAGCCTTTTTTCCGAAATGGGAAACGTCCGGCTCCTTGTCCCACCAGGAAGGGGCCAGCCCTGAAAGCTCTTGCTACTCTTCACCTTCCCTGGGCAGCCTATTCACAGGCACAACAGCCCTGGGGAACTGGGCTTTCCCAGAGACCAAAGGTCTAATGTTGCCCGTTCTCGGCAGAGCCTTTTTTCCAAAATGGGAAACGTCCGGCTCCTTCTCCCACCAGGAAGGGGCCAGCCCTGAAAGCTCTTGCTGCCCTTCACCTTCCCTGGGCAGCCTATTCACAGGCACAACAGCCCTGGGGATCTGGGCTTTCCCAGAGACGCAAGGTCACATGGTTCCCGTTCTCGGCAGAGCCTTTTTTCCGAAACGGGAAACGTCCGGCTCCTTGTCCCACCAGGAAGGGGCCAGCCCTGAAAGCTCTTGCTGCTCTTCACCTTCCCTGGGCAGCCTATTCACAGGCACAACAGCCCTGGGGAACTGGGCTTTCCCAGAGACCCAAGGTCTCATCGTTCCCATTCTCAGAAGAGCCTTTTTTCCGAAACGGGAAACGTCCGGCTCCTTGTCCCACCAGGAAGGGGCCAGCCCTGAAAGCTCTTGCTGCTCTTCACCTTCCCTGGGCAGCCTATTCACAGGCACAACAGCCCTGGGGATCTCTGCTTTCCCAGAGACCATAGGTCTAATGTTGCCCGTTCTCGGCAGAGCCTTTTTTCCAAAACGGGAAACGTCCGGCTCCTTCTCCCACCAGGAAGGGGCCAGCCCTGAAAGCTCTTGCTGCTCTTCACCTTCCCTGGGCAGCCTATTCACAGGCACAACAGCCCTGGGGATCTGGGCTTTCCCAGAGACCAAAGGTCTAATGTTGCCCGTTCTCGGCAGAGCCTTTTTTCCGAAATGGGAAACGTCCGGCTCCTTGTCCCACCAGGAAGGGGCCAGCCCTGAAAGCTCTTGCTGCTCTTCACCTTCCCTGGGCAGCCTATTCACAGGCACAACAGCCCTGGGGATCTGGGCTTTCCCAGAGACGCAAGGTCACATCGTTCCCGTTCTCGGCAGAGCCTTTTTTCCAAAACGGGAAACGTCCAGCTCCTTCTCCCACCAGGAAGGGGCCAGCCCTGAAAGCTCTTGCTGCTCTTCACCTTCCCTGGGCAGCCTATTCACAGGCACAACAGCCCTGCGGATCTGGGCTTTCCCAGAGACGCAAGGTCTCATCGTTCCCGTTCTCGGCAGAGCCTTTTTTCCGAAATGGGAAACGTCCGGCTCCTTGTCCCACCAGGAAGGGGCCAGCCCTGAAAGCTCTTGCTGCTCTTCACCTTCCCTGGGCAGCCTATTCACAGGCACAACAGCCCTGCGGATCTGTGCTTTCCCAGAGACGCAAGGTCTCATCGTTCCCGTTCTCGGCAGAGCCTTTTTTCCAAAACGGGAAACGTCCGGCTCCTTGTCCCACCAGGAAGGGGCCAGCCCTGAAAGCTCTTGCTGCTCTTCACCTTCCCTGGGCAGCCTATTCACAGGCACAACAGCCCTGGGGAACTGGGCTTTCCCAGAGACGCAAGGTCGCATCGTTCCCGTTCTCGGCAGAGCCTTTTTTCCAAAACGGGAAACGTCCGGCTCCTTGTCCCACCAGGAAGGGGCCAGCCCTGAAATCTCTTGCTGCTCTTCACCTTCCCTGGGCAGCCTATTCACAGGCACAACAGCCCTGGGGATCTGGGCTTTCCCAGAGACGCAAGGTCTCATCGTTCCCGTTCTCGGCAGAGCCTTTTTTTCGAAATGGGAAACGTCCGGCTCATTCTCCAACTAGGAAGGGGACAGCCCTGAAAGCTCTTGCTGCTCTTCACCTTCCCTGGGCAGCCTATTCACAGGCACAACAGCACTGGGGATCTCTGCTTTCCCAGAGACCAAAGGTCTCATCGTTCCCGTTCTCGGCAGAGCCTTTTTTCCAAAACGGGAAACGTCCGGCTCCTTGTCCCACCAGGAAGGGGCCAGCCCTGAAAGCTCTTGCTGCTCTTCACCTTCCCTGGGCAGCCTATTCACAGGCACAACAGCCCTGGGGAACTGGGCTTTCCCACAGACCAAAGGTCTAATGGTGCCCGTTCTCGGCAGAGCCTTTTTTCCAAAACGGGAAACGTCCGGCTCCTTCTCCCACCAGGAAGGGGCCAGCCCTGAAAGCTCTTGCTGCTCATCACCTTCCCTGGGCAGCCTATTCACAGGCACAACAGCCCTGGGGAACTGGGCTTTCCCAGAGACGCAAGGTCACATCGTTCCCGTTCTTGGAGGATGCATTTTTCCGAAATGGGAAACATCCGGCTCCTTCTCCCACTAGGAAGGGGCCAGCCCTGAAAGCTCTTGCTGCTCTTCACCTTCCCTGGGCAGCCTATTCACAGGCACAACAGCCCTGGGGAACTAGGCTTTCCCAGAGATGCAAGGTCTCATCGTTCCCGTTCTCGGCAGAGCCTTTTTTCCAAAACGGGAAACATCCGGCTCCTTCTCCCACTAGGAAGGGGCCAGCCCTGAAAGCTGTTGCTGCTCTTCACCTTCCCTGGGCAGCCTATTCACAGGCACAACAGCCCTGGGGAACTGGGCTTTCCCAGAGACGCAAGGTCTCATCGTTCCCGTTCTCGGCAGAGCCTTTTTTCCGAAACGGGAAACGTCCGGCTCCTTGTCCCACCAGGAAGGGGCCAGCCCTGAAAGCTCTTGCTGCTCTTCACCTTCCCTGGGCAGCCTATTCACAGGCACAACAGCCCTGGGGATCTCTGCTTTCCCAGAGACCAAAGGTCTAATGTTGCCCGTTCTCGGCAGAGCCTTTTTTCCAAAACGGGAAACGTCCGGCTCCTTGTCCCACCAGGAAGGGGCCAGCCCTGAAAGCTCTTGCTGCTCTTCACCTTCCCTGGGCAGCCTATTCACAGGCACAACAGCCCTGGGGATCTGGGCTTTCCCAGAGACGCAAGGTCTCATCGTTCCCGTTCTAGGCAGAGCCTTTTTTCCAAAACGGGAAACGTCCGGCTCCTTCTCCCACCAGGAAGGGGCCAGCCCTGAAAGCTCTTGCTGCTCTTCACCTTCCCTGGGCAGCCTATTCACAGGCACAACAGCCCTGGGGATCTGGGCTTTCCCAGAGACGCAAGGTCTCATCGTTCCCGTTGTCAGCAGAGCCTTTTTTCCGAAATGGGAAACGTCCGGCTCCTTGTCCCACCAGGAAGGGGCCAGCCCTGAAAGCTCTTGCTGCTCTTCACCTTCCCTGGGCAGCCTATTCACAGGCACAACAGCCCTGGGGATCTGTGCTTTCCCAGAGACGCAAGGTCTCATCGTTCCCGTTCTCGGCAGAGCCTTTTTTCCAAAACGGGAAACGTCCGGCTCCTTGTCCCACCAGGAAGGGGCCAGCCCTGAAAGCTCTTGCTGCTCTTCACCTTCCCTGGGCAGCCTATTCACAGGCACAACAGCCCTGGGGAACTGGGCTTTCCCAGAGATGCAAGGTCACATGGTTCCCGTTCTCGGCAGAGCCTTTTTTCCGAAATGGGAAACGTCCGGCTCCTTGTCCCACCAGGAAGGGGCCAGCCCTGAAAGCTCTTGCTGCTCTTCACCTTCCCTGGGCAGCCTATTCACAGGCACAACAGCCCTGCGGATCTCTGCTTTCCCAGAGACCCAAGGTCTCATCGTTCCCATTCTCAGAAGAGCCTTTTTTCCGAAACGGGAAACGTCCGGCTCCTTGTCCCACCAGGAAGGGGCCAGCCCTGAAAGCTCTTGCTGCTCTTCACCTTCCCTGGGCAGCCTATTCACAGGCACAACAGCCCTGGGGAACTGGGCTTTCGCAGAGACCAAAGGTCTAATGTTGCCCGTTCTCGGCAGAGCCTTTTTTCCAAAACGGAAACGTCCGGCTCCTTCTCCCACCAGGAAGGGGCCAGCCCTGAAAGCTCTTGCTGCTCTTCACCTTCCCTGGGCAGCCTATTCACAGGCACAACAGCCCTGGGGAACTGGGCTTTCCCAGAGACGCAAGGTCTCATCGTTCCCGTTCTCGGAGGATGCATTTTTCCGAAATGGGAAACATCCGGCTCCTTGTCCCACCAGGAAGGGGCCAGCCCTGAAAGCTCTTGCTGCTCTTCACCTTCCCTGGGCAGCTTATTCACAGGCACAACAGCCCTGGGGAACTGTGCTTTCCCAGAGACCCAAGGTCTCATCGTTCCCATTCTCGGCAGAGCCTTTTTTCCGAAACGGGAAACGTCCGGCTCCTTCTCCCACCAGGAAGGGGCCAGCCCTGAAAGCTCTTGCTGCTCTTCACCTTCCCTGGGCAGCCTATTCACAGGCACAACAGCCCTGCGGATCTCTGCTTTCCCAGAGACCCAAGGTCTCATCGTTCCCATTCTCGGCAGAGCCTTTTTTCCGAAACGGGAAACGTCCGGCTCCTTGTCCCACCAGGAAGGGGCCAGCCCTGAAAGCTCTTGCTGCTCTTCACCTTCCCTGGGCAGCCTATTCACAGGCACAACAGCCCTGGGGAACTGGGCTTTCGCAGAGACCAAAGGTCTAATGTTGCCCGTTCTCGGCAGAGCCTTTTTTCCAAAACGGAAACGTCCGGCTCCTTCTCCCACCAGGAAGGGGCCAGCCCTGAAAGCTCTTGCTGCTCTTCACCTTCCCTGGGCAGCCTATTCACAGGCACAACAGCCCTGGGGAACTGGGCTTTCCCAGAGACGCAAGGTCTCATCGTTCCCGTTCTCGGAGGATGCATTTTTCCGAAATGGGAAACATCCGGCTCCTTGTCCCACCAGGTAGGGGCCAGCCCTGAAAGCTCTTGCTGCTCTTCACCTTCCCTGGGCAGCTTATTCACAGGCACAACAACCCTGCGGATCTCTGCTTTCCCAGAGACCCAAGGTCTCATCGTTCCCATTCTCAGAAGAGCCTTTTTTCCAAAACGGGAAACGTCCGGCTCCTTGTCCCACCAGGAAGGGGCCAGCCCTGAAAGCTCTTGCTGCTCTTCACCTTCCCTGGGCAGCCTATTCACAGGCACAACAGCCCTGGGGATCTGGGCTTTCCCAGAGACGCAAGGTCTCATCGTTCCCGTTCTCGGCAGAGCCTTTTTTCCGAAATGGGAAACGTCCGGCTCCTTCTCCCACCAGGAAGGGGCCAGCCCTGAAAGCTCTTGCTGCTCTTCACCTTCCCTGGGCAGCCTATTCACAGGCACAACAGCCCTGGGGATCTGTGCTTTCCCAGAGACGCAAGGTCTCATCGTTCCCGTTCTCGGCAGAGCCTTTTTTCCAAAACGGGAAACGTCCGGCTCCTTGTCCCACCAGGAAGGGGCCAGCCCTGAAAGCTCTTGCTGCTCTTCACCTTCCCTGGGCAGCCTATTCACAGGCACAACAGCCCTGGGGAACTGGGCTTTCCCAGAGATGCAAGGTCACATGGTTCCCGCTCTCGGCAGAGCCTTTTTTCCGAAATGGGAAACGTCCGGCTCCTTGTCCCACCAGGAAGGGGCCAGCCCTGAAAGCTCTTGCTGCTCTTCACCTTCCCTGGGCAGCCTATTCACAGGCACAACAGCCCTGCGGATCTCTGCTTTCCCAGAGACCCAAGGTCTCATCGTTCCCATTCTCGGCAGAGCCTTTTTTCCGAAACGGGAAACGTCCGGCTCCTTGTCCCACCAGGAAGGGGCCAGCCCTGAAAGCTCTTGCTGCTCTTCACCTTCCCTGGGCAGCCTATTCACAGGCACAACAGCCCTGGGGAACTGGGCTTTCGCAGAGACCAAAGGTCTAATGTTGCCCGTTCTCGGCAGAGCCTTTTTTCCAAAACGGAAACGTCCGGCTCCTTCTCCCACCAGGAAGGGGCCAGCCCTGAAAGCTCTTGCTGCTCTTCACCTTCCCTGGGCAGCCTATTCACAGGCACAACAGCCCTGGGGAACTGGGCTTTCCCAGAGACGCAAGGTCTCATCGTTCCCGTTCTCGGAGGATGCATTTTTCCGAAATGGGAAACATCCAGCTCCTTGTCCCACCAGGAAGGGGCCAGCCCTGAAAGCTCTTGCTGCTCTTCACCTTCCCTGGGCAGCTTATTCACAGGCACAACAGCCCTGGGGAACTGGGCTTTCCCAGAGACCCAAGGTCTCATCGTTCCCATTCTCGGCAGAGCCTTTTTTCCGAAATGGGAAACGTCCGGCTCCTTCTCCCACCAGGAAGGGGCCAGCCCTGAAAGCTCTTGCTGCTCTTCACCTTCCCTGGGCAGCCTATTCACAGGCACAACAGCCCTGCGGATCTCTGCTTTCCCAGAGACCCAAGGTCTCATCGTTCCCATTCTCAGAAGAGCCTTTTTTCCGAAACGGGAAACGTCCGGCTCCTTGTCCCACCAGGAAGGGGCCAGCCCTGAAAGCTCTTGCTGCTCTTCACCTTCCCTGGGCAGCCTATTCACAGGCACAACAGCCCTGCGGATCTCTGCTTTCGCAGAGACCAAAGGTCTAATGTTGCCCGTTCTCGGCAGAGCCTTTTTTCCAAAATGGGAAACGTCCGGCTCCTTCTCCCACCAGGAAGGGGCCAGCCCTGAAAGCTCTTGCTGCTCTTCACCTTCCCTGGGCAGCCTATTCACAGGCACAACAGCCCTGGGGAACTGGGCTTTCCCAGAGACCAAAGGTCTAATGTTGCCCGTTCTCGGCAGAGCCTTTTTTCCGAAACGGGAAACGTCCGGCTCCTTCTCCCACCAGGAAGGGGCCAGCCCTGAAAGCTCTTGCTGCTCTTCACCTTCCCTGGGCAGCCTATTCACAGGCACAACAGCCCTGGGGAACTGGGCTTTCCCAGAGACCCAAGGTCTCATCGTTCCCGTTCTCGGAGGATGCATTTTTCGGAAATGGGAAACGTCCGGCTCCTTCTCCCACCAGGAAGGGGCCAGCCCTGAAATCTCTTGCTGCTCTTCACCTTCCCTGGGCAGCCTATTCACAGGCACAATAGCCCTGGGGAACTGGGCTTTCCCAGAGACGCAAGGTCACATCGTTCCCGTTCTCGGCAGAGCCTTTTTTCCGAAACGGGAAACGTCCGGCTCCTTGTCCCACCAGGAAGGGGCCAGCCCTGAAAGCTCTTGCTGCTCTTCACCTTCCCTGGGCAGCCTATTCACAGGCACAACAGCCCTGGGGAACTGGGCTTTCCCAGAGACCCAAGGTCTCATCGTTCCCATTCTCAGCAGAGCCTTTTTTCCGAAACGGGAAACGTCCGGCTCCTTGTCCCACCAGGAAGGGGCCAGCCCTGAAAGCTCTTGCTGCTCTTCACCTTCCCTGGGCAGCCTATTCACAGGCACAACAGCCCTGGGGATCTCTGCTTTCCCAGAGACCATAGGTCTAATGTTGCCCGTTCTCGGCAGAGCCTTTTTTCCAAAACGGGAAACGTCCGGCTCCTTCTCCCACCAGGAAGGGGCCAGCCCTGAAAGCTCTTGCTGCTCTTCACCTTCCCTGGACAGCCTATTCACAGGCACAACAGCCCTGCGGATCTCTGCTTTCCCAGAGACGCAAGGTCTCATCGTTCCCGTTCTCGGCAGAGCCTTTTTTCCGAAATGGGAAACGTCCGGCTCCTTGTCCCACCAGGAAGGGGCCAGCCCTGAAAGCTCTTGCTACTCTTCACCTTCCCTGGGCAGCCTATTCACAGGCACAACAGCCCTGGGGAACTGGGCTTTCCCAGAGACCAAAGGTCTAATGTTGCCCGTTCTCGGCAGAGCCTTTTTTCCAAAACGGGAAACGTCCGGCTCCTTGTCCCACCAGGAAGGGGCCAGCCCTGAAAGCTCTTGCTGCTCTTCACCTTCCCTGGGCAGCCTATTCACAGGCACAACAGCCCTGGGGAACTGGGCTTTCCCAGAGACCCAAGGTCACATCGTTCCCGTTCTCGGAGGATGCATTTTTCGGAAATGGGAAACGTCCGGCTCCTTCTCCCACCAGGAAGGGGCCAGCCCTGAAATCTCTTGCTGCTCTTCACCTTCCCTGGGCAGCCTATTCACAGGCACAATAGCCCTGGGGATCTGGGCTTTCCCAGAGACGCAAGGTCACATCGTTCCCGTTCTCGGCAGAGACTTTTTTCCGAAACGGGAAACGTCCGGCTCCTTGTCCCACCAGGAAGGGGCCAGCCCTGAAAGCTCTTGCTGCTCTTCACCTTCCCTGGGCAGCCTATTCACAGGCACAACAGCCCTGGGGAACTGGGCTTTCCCAGAGACCCAAGGTCTCATCGTTCCCATTCTCAGAAGAGCCTTTTTTCCGAAACGGGAAACGTCCGGCTCCTTGTCCCACCAGGAAGGGGCCAGCCCTGAAAGCTCTTGCTGCTCTTCACCTTCCCTGGGCAGCCTATTCACAGGCACAACAGCCCTGGGGATCTCTGCTTTCCCAGAGACCATAGGTCTAATGTTGCCCGTTCTCGGCAGAGCCTTTTTTCCAAAACGGGAAACGTCCGGCTCCTTCTCCCACCAGGAAGGGGCCAGCCCTGAAAGCTCTTGCTGCTCTTCACCTTCCCTGGGCAGCCTATTCACAGGCACAACAGCCCTGGGGATCTGGGCTATCCCAGAGACGCAAGGTCTCATCGTTCCCGTTCTCGGCAGAGCCTTTTTTCCCGAAATGGGAAACGTCCGGCTCCTTGTCCCACCAGGAAGGGGCCAGCCCTGAAAGCTCTTGCTGCTCTTCACCTTCCCTGGGCAGCCTATTCACGGGCACAACAGCCCTGGGGATCTGGGCTTTCCCAGAGACGCAAGGTCTCATCGTTCCCGTTGTCGGCAGAGCCTTTTTTCTGAAATGGGAAACGTCCGGCTCCTTCTCCCACCAGGAAGGGGCCAGCCCTGAAAGCTCTTGCTGCTCTTCACCTTCCCTGGGCAGCCTATTCACAGGCACAACAGCCCTGGGGATCTGTGCTTTCCCAGAGACGCAAGGTCTCATCGTTCCCGTTCTCGGCAGAGCCTTTTTTCCAAAACGGGAAACGTCCGGCTCCTTGTCCCACCAGGAAGGGGCCAGCCCTGAAAGCTCTTGCTGCTCTTCACCTTCCCTGGGCAGCCTATTCACAGGCACAACAGCCCTGGGGAACTGGGCTTTCCCAGAGATGCAAGGTCACATGGTTCCCGCTCTCGGCAGAGCCTTTTTTCCGAAATGGGAAACGTCCGGCTCCTTGTCCCACCAGGAAGGGGCCAGCCCTGAAAGCTCTTGCTGCTCTTCACCTTCCCTGGGCAGCCTATTCACAGGCACAACAGCCCTGCGGATCTCTGCTTTCCCAGAGACCCAAGGTCTCATCGTTCCCATTCTCGGCAGAGCCTTTTTTCCGAAACGGGAAACGTCCGGCTCCTTGTCCCACCAGGAAGGGGCCAGCCCTGAAAGCTCTTGCTGCTCTTCACCTTCCCTGGGCAGCCTATTCACAGGCACAACAGCCCTGGGGATCTCTGCTTTCGCAGAGACCAAAGGTCTAATGTTGCCCGTTCTCGGCAGAGCCTTTTTTCCAAAACGGAAACGTCCGGCTCCTTCTCCCACCAGGAAGGGGCCAGCCCTGAAAGCTCTTGCTGCTCTTCACCTTCCCTGGGCAGCCTATTCACAGGCACAACAGCCCTGGGGAACTGGGCTTTCCCAGAGACGCAAGGTCTCATCGTTCCCGTTCTCGGAGGATGCATTTTTCCGAAATGGGAAACATCCAGCTCCTTGTCCCACCAGGAAGGGGCCAGCCCTGAAAGCTCTTGCTGCTCTTCACCTTCCCTGGGCAGCTTATTCACAGGCACAACAGCCCTGGGGAACTGTGCTTTCCCAGAGACCCAAGGTCTCATCGTTCCCATTCTCGGCAGAGCCTTTTTTCCGAAATGGGAAACGTCCGGCTCCTTCTCCCACCAGGAAGGGGCCAGCCCTGAAAGCTCTTGCTGCTCTTCACCTTCCCTGGGCAGCCTATTCACAGGCACAACAGCCCTGCGGATCTCTGCTTTCCCAGAGACCGAAGGTCTCATCGTTCCCATTCTCAGAAGAGCCTTTTTTCCGAAACGGGAAACGTCCGGCTCCTTGTCCCACCAGGAAGGGGCCAGCCCTGAAAGCTCTTGCTGCTCTTCACCTTCCCTGGGCAGCCTATTCACAGGCACAACAGCCCTGCGGATCTCTGCTTTCCCAGAGACCAAAGGTCTAATGTTGCCCGTTCTCGGCAGAGCCTTTTTTCCAAAATGGGAAACGTCCGGCTCCTTCTCCCACCAGGAAGGGGCCAGCCCTGAAAGCTGTTGCTGCTCTTCACCTTCCCTGGGCAGCCTATTCACAGGCACAACAGCCCTGGGGAACTGGGCTTTCCCAGAGACCCAAGGTCTAATGTTGCCCGTTCTCGGCAGAGCCTTTTTTCCGAAACGGGAAACGTCCGGCTCCTTCTCCCACCAGGAAGGGGCCAGCCCTGAAAGCTCTTGCTGCTCTTCACCTTCCCTGGGCAGCCTATTCACAGGCACAACAGCCCTGGGGAACTGGGCTTTCCCAGAGACCCAAGGTCTCATCGTTCCCGTTCTCGGAGGATGCATTTTTCGGAAATGGGAAACGTCCGGCTCCTTCTCCCACCAGGAAGGGGCCAGCCCTGAAATCTCTTGCTGCTCTTCACCTTCCCTGGGCAGCCTATTCACAGGCACAATAGCCCTGGGGAACTGGGCTTTCCCAGAGACGCAAGGTCACATCGTTCCCGTTCTCGGCAGAGCCTTTTTTCCGAAACGGGAAACGTCCGGCTCCTTGTCCCACCAGGAAGGGGCCAGCCCTGAAAGCTCTTGCTGCTCTTCACCTTCCCTGGGCAGCCTATTCACAGGCACAACAGCCCTGGGGAACTGGGCTTTCCCAGAGACCCAAGGTCTCATCGTTCCCATTCTCAGCAGAGCCTTTTTTCCGAAACGGGAAACGTCCGGCTCCTTGTCCCACCAGGAAGGGGCCAGCCCTGAAAGCTCTTGCTGCTCTTCACCTTCCCTGGGCAGCCTATTCACAGGCACAACAGCCCTGGGGATCTCTGCTTTCCCAGAGACCATAGGTCTAATGTTGCCCGTTCTCGGCAGAGCCTTTTTTCCAAAACGGGAAACGTCCGGCTCCTTCTCCCACCAGGAAGGGGCCAGCCCTGAAAGCTCTTGCTGCTCTTCACCTTCCCTGGACAGCCTATTCACAGGCACAACAGCCCTGCGGATCTCTGCTTTCCCAGAGACGCAAGGTCTCATCGTTCCCGTTCTCGGCAGAGCCTTTTTTCCGAAATGGGAAACGTCCGGCTCCTTGTCCCACCAGGAAGGGGCCAGCCCTGAAAGCTCTTGCTACTCTTCACCTTCCCTGGGCAGCCTATTCACAGGCACAACAGCCCTGGGGAACTGGGCTTTCCCAGAGACCAAAGGTCTAATGTTGCCCGTTCTCGGCAGAGCCTTTTTTCCAAAACGGGAAACGTCCGGCTCCTTGTCCCACCAGGAAGGGGCCAGCCCTGAAAGCTCTTGCTGCTCTTCACCTTCCCTGGGCAGCCTATTCACAGGCACAACAGCCCTGGGGAACTGGGCTTTCCCAGAGACCCAAGGTCACATCGTTCCCGTTCTCGGAGGATGCATTTTTCGGAAATGGGAAACGTCCGGCTCCTTCTCCCACCAGGAAGGGGCCAGCCCTGAAATCTCTTGCTGCTCTTCACCTTCCCTGGGCAGCCTATTCACAGGCACAATAGCCCTGGGGAACTGGGCTTTCCCAGAGACGCAAGGTCACATCGTTCCCGTTCTCGGCAGAGACTTTTTTCCGAAACGGGAAACGTCCGGCTCCTTGTCCCACCAGGAAGGGGCCAGCCCTGAAAGCTCTTGCTGCTCTTCACCTTCCCTGGGCAGCCTATTCACAGGCACAACAGCCCTGGGGAACTGGGCTTTCCCAGAGACCCAAGGTCTCATCGTTCCCATTCTCAGAAGAGCCTTTTTTCCGAAACGGGAAACGTCCGGCTCCTTGTCCCACCAGGAAGGGGCCAGCCCTGAAAGCTCTTGCTGCTCTTCACCTTCCCTGGGCAGCCTATTCACAGGCACAACAGCCCTGGGGATCTCTGCTTTCCCAGAGACCATAGGTCTAATGTTGCCCGTTCTCGGCAGAGCCTTTTTTCCAAAACGGGAAACGTCCGGCTCCTTCTCCCACCAGGAAGGGGCCAGCCCTGAAAGCTCTTGCTGCTCTTCACCTTCCCTGGGCAGCCTATTCACAGGCACAACAGCCCTGGGGATCTGGGCTATCCCAGAGACGCAAGGTCTCATCGTTCCCGTTCTCGGCAGAGCCTTTTTTCCCGAAATGGGAAACGTCCGGCTCCTTGTCCCACCAGGAAGGGGCCAGCCCTGAAAGCTCTTGCTGCTCTTCACCTTCCCTGGGCAGCCTATTCACGGGCACAACAGCCCTGGGGATCTGGGCTTTCCCAGAGACGCAAGGTCTCATCGTTCCCGTTGTCGGCAGAGCCTTTTTTCCGAAACGGGAAACGTCCGGCTCCTTGTCCCACCAGGAAGGGGCCAGCCCTGAAAGCTCTTGCTGCTCTTCACCTTCCCTGGGCAGCCTATTCACAGGCACAACAGCCCTGGGGAACTGGGCTTTCGCAGAGACCAAAGGTCTAATGTTGCCCGTTCTCGGCAGAGCCTTTTTTCCAAAACGGAAACGTCCGGCTCCTTCTCCCACCAGGAAGGGGCCAGCCCTGAAAGCTCTTGCTGCTCTTCACCTTCCCTGGGCAGCCTATTCACAGGCACAACAGCCCTGGGGAACTGGGCTTTCCCAGAGACGCAAGGTCTCATCGTTCCCGTTCTCGGAGGATGCATTTTTCCGAAATGGGAAACATCCAGCTCCTTGTCCCACCAGGAAGGGGCCAGCCCTGAAAGCTCTTGCTGCTCTTCACCTTCCCTGGGCAGCTTATTCACAGGCACAACAGCCCTGGGGAACTGGGCTTTCCCAGAGACCCAAGGTCTCATCGTTCCCATTCTCGGCAGAGCCTTTTTTCCGAAATGGGAAACGTCCGGCTCCTTCTCCCACCAGGAAGGGGCCAGCCCTGAAAGCTCTTGCTGCTCTTCACCTTCCCTGGGCAGCCTATTCACAGGCACAACAGCCCTGCGGATCTCTGCTTTCCCAGAGACCCAAGGTCTCATCGTTCCCATTCTCAGAAGAGCCTTTTTTCCGAAACGGGAAACGTCCGGCTCCTTGTCCCACCAGGAAGGGGCCAGCCCTGAAAGCTCTTGCTGCTCTTCACCTTCCCTGGGCAGCCTATTCACAGGCACAACAGCCCTGCGGATCTCTGCTTTCGCAGAGACCAAAGGTCTAATGTTGCCCGTTCTCGGCAGAGCCTTTTTTCCAAAATGGGAAACGTCCGGCTCCTTCTCCCACCAGGAAGGGGCCAGCCCTGAAAGCTCTTGCTGCTCTTCACCTTCCCTGGGCAGCCTATTCACAGGCACAACAGCCCTGGGGAACTGGGCTTTCCCAGAGACCAAAGGTCTAATGTTGCCCGTTCTCGGCAGAGCCTTTTTTCCGAAACGGGAAACGTCCGGCTCCTTCTCCCACCAGGAAGGGGCCAGCCCTGAAAGCTCTTGCTGCTCTTCACCTTCCCTGGGCAGCCTATTCACAGGCACAACAGCCCTGGGGAACTGGGCTTTCCCAGAGACCCAAGGTCTCATCGTTCCCGTTCTCGGAGGATGCATTTTTCGGAAATGGGAAACGTCCGGCTCCTTCTCCCACCAGGAAGGGGCCAGCCCTGAAATCTCTTGCTGCTCTTCACCTTCCCTGGGCAGCCTATTCACAGGCACAATAGCCCTGGGGAACTGGGCTTTCCCAGAGACGCAAGGTCACATCGTTCCCGTTCTCGGCAGAGCCTTTTTTCCGAAACGGGAAACGTCCGGCTCCTTGTCCCACCAGGAAGGGGCCAGCCCTGAAAGCTCTTGCTGCTCTTCACCTTCCCTGGGCAGCCTATTCACAGGCACAACAGCCCTGGGGAACTGGGCTTTCCCAGAGACCCAAGGTCTCATCGTTCCCATTCTCAGCAGAGCCTTTTTTCCGAAACGGGAAACGTCCGGCTCCTTGTCCCACCAGGAAGGGGCCAGCCCTGAAAGCTCTTGCTGCTCTTCACCTTCCCTGGGCAGCCTATTCACAGGCACAACAGCCCTGGGGATCTCTGCTTTCCCAGAGACCATAGGTCTAATGTTGCCCGTTCTCGGCAGAGCCTTTTTTCCAAAACGGGAAACGTCCGGCTCCTTCTCCCACCAGGAAGGGGCCAGCCCTGAAAGCTCTTGCTGCTCTTCACCTTCCCTGGACAGCCTATTCACAGGCACAACAGCCCTGCGGATCTCTGCTTTCCCAGAGACGCAAGGTCTCATCGTTCCCGTTCTCGGCAGAGCCTTTTTTCCGAAATGGGAAACGTCCGGCTCCTTGTCCCACCAGGAAGGGGCCAGCCCTGAAAGCTCTTGCTACTCTTCACCTTCCCTGGGCAGCCTATTCACAGGCACAACAGCCCTGGGGAACTGGGCTTTCCCAGAGACCAAAGGTCTAATGTTGCCCGTTCTCGGCAGAGCCTTTTTTCCAAAACGGGAAACGTCCGGCTCCTTGTCCCACCAGGAAGGGGCCAGCCCTGAAAGCTCTTGCTGCTCTTCACCTTCCCTGGGCAGCCTATTCACAGGCACAACAGCCCTGGGGAACTGGGCTTTCCCAGAGACCCAAGGTCACATCGTTCCCGTTCTCGGAGGATGCATTTTTCGGAAATGGGAAACGTCCGGCTCCTTCTCCCACCAGGAAGGGGCCAGCCCTGAAATCTCTTGCTGCTCTTCACCTTCCCTGGGCAGCCTATTCACAGGCACAATAGCCCTGGGGAACTGGGCTTTCCCAGAGACGCAAGGTCACATCGTTCCCGTTCTCGGCAGAGACTTTTTTCCGAAACGGGAAACGTCCGGCTCCTTGTCCCACCAGGAAGGGGCCAGCCCTGAAAGCTCTTGCTGCTCTTCACCTTCCCTGGGCAGCCTATTCACAGGCACAACAGCCCTGGGGAACTGGGCTTTCCCAGAGACCCAAGGTCTCATCGTTCCCATTCTCAGAAGAGCCTTTTTTCCGAAACGGGAAACGTCCGGCTCCTTGTCCCACCAGGAAGGGGCCAGCCCTGAAAGCTCTTGCTGCTCTTCACCTTCCCTGGGCAGCCTATTCACAGGCACAACAGCCCTGGGGATCTCTGCTTTCCCAGAGACCATAGGTCTAATGTTGCCCGTTCTCGGCAGAGCCTTTTTTCCAAAACGGGAAACGTCCGGCTCCTTCTCCCACCAGGAAGGGGCCAGCCCTGAAAGCTCTTGCTGCTCTTCACCTTCCCTGGGCAGCCTATTCACAGGCACAACAGCCCTGGGGATCTGGGCTATCCCAGAGACGCAAGGTCTCATCGTTCCCGTTCTCGGCAGAGCCTTTTTTCCCGAAATGGGAAACGTCCGGCTCCTTGTCCCACCAGGAAGGGGCCAGCCCTGAAAGCTCTTGCTGCTCTTCACCTTCCCTGGGCAGCCTATTCACGGGCACAACAGCCCTGGGGATCTGGGCTTTCCCAGAGACGCAAGGTCTCATCGTTCCCGTTGTCGGCAGAGCCTTTTTTCTGAAATGGGAAACGTCCGGCTCCTTCTCCCACCAGGAAGGGGCCAGCCCTGAAAGCTCTTGCTGCTCTTCACCTTCCCTGGGCAGCCTATTCACAGGCACAACAGCCCTGGGGATCTGTGCTTTCCCAGAGACGCAAGGTCTCATCGTTCCCGTTCTCGGCAGAGCCTTTTTTCCAAAACGGGAAACGTCCGGCTCCTTGTCCCACCAGGAAGGGGCCAGCCCTGAAAGCTCTTGCTGCTCTTCACCTTCCCTGGGCAGCCTATTCACAGGCACAACAGCCCTGGGGAACTGGGCTTTCCCAGAGATGCAAGGTCACATGGTTCCCGCTCTCGGCAGAGCCTTTTTTCCGAAATGGGAAACGTCCGGCTCCTTGTCCCACCAGGAAGGGGCCAGCCCTGAAAGCTCTTGCTGCTCTTCACCTTCCCTGGGCAGCCTATTCACAGGCACAACAGCCCTGCGGATCTCTGCTTTCCCAGAGACCCAAGGTCTCATCGTTCCCATTCTCGGCAGAGCCTTTTTTCCGAAACGGGAAACGTCCGGCTCCTTGTCCCACCAGGAAGGGGCCAGCCCTGAAAGCTCTTGCTGCTCTTCACCTTCCCTGGGCAGCCTATTCACAGGCACAACAGCCCTGGGGATCTCTGCTTTCGCAGAGACCAAAGGTCTAATGTTGCCCGTTCTCGGCAGAGCCTTTTTTCCAAAACGGAAACGTCCGGCTCCTTCTCCCACCAGGAAGGGGCCAGCCCTGAAAGCTCTTGCTGCTCTTCACCTTCCCTGGGCAGCCTATTCACAGGCACAACAGCCCTGGGGAACTGGGCTTTCCCAGAGACGCAAGGTCTCATCGTTCCCGTTCTCGGAGGATGCATTTTTCCGAAATGGGAAACATCCAGCTCCTTGTCCCACCAGGAAGGGGCCAGCCCTGAAAGCTCTTGCTGCTCTTCACCTTCCCTGGGCAGCTTATTCACAGGCACAACAGCCCTGGGGAACTGTGCTTTCCCAGAGACCCAAGGTCTCATCGTTCCCATTCTCGGCAGAGCCTTTTTTCCGAAATGGGAAACGTCCGGCTCCTTCTCCCACCAGGAAGGGGCCAGCCCTGAAAGCTCTTGCTGCTCTTCACCTTCCCTGGGCAGCCTATTCACAGGCACAACAGCCCTGCGGATCTCTGCTTTCCCAGAGACCGAAGGTCTCATCGTTCCCATTCTCAGAAGAGCCTTTTTTCCGAAACGGGAAACGTCCGGCTCCTTGTCCCACCAGGAAGGGGCCAGCCCTGAAAGCTCTTGCTGCTCTTCACCTTCCCTGGGCAGCCTATTCACAGGCACAACAGCCCTGCGGATCTCTGCTTTCCCAGAGACCAAAGGTCTAATGTTGCCCGTTCTCGGCAGAGCCTTTTTTCCAAAATGGGAAACGTCCGGCTCCTTCTCCCACCAGGAAGGGGCCAGCCCTGAAAGCTGTTGCTGCTCTTCACCTTCCCTGGGCAGCCTATTCACAGGCACAACAGCCCTGGGGAACTGGGCTTTCCCAGAGACCCAAGGTCTAATGTTGCCCGTTCTCGGCAGAGCCTTTTTTCCGAAACGGGAAACGTCCGGCTCCTTCTCCCACCAGGAAGGGGCCAGCCCTGAAAGCTCTTGCTGCTCTTCACCTTCCCTGGGCAGCCTATTCACAGGCACAACAGCCCTGGGGAACTGGGCTTTCCCAGAGACCCAAGGTCTCATCGTTCCCGTTCTCGGAGGATGCATTTTTCTGAAATGGGAAACGTCCGGCTCCTTCTCCCACCAGGAAGGGGCCAGCCCTGAAATCTCTTGCTGCTCTTCACCTTCCCTGGGCAGCCTATTCACAGGCACAATAGCCCTGGGGAACTGGGCTTTCCCAGAGACGCAAGGTCACATCGTTCCCGTTCTCGGCAGAGCCTTTTTTCCGAAACGGGAAACGTCCGGCTCCTTGTCCCACCAGGAAGGGGCCAGCCCTGAAAGCTCTTGCTGCTCTTCACCTTCCCTGGGCAGCCTATTCACAGGCACAACAGCCCTGGGGAACTGGGCTTTCCCAGAGACCCAAGGTCTCATCGTTCCCATTCTCAGCAGAGCCTTTTTTCCGAAACGGGAAACGTCCGGCTCCTTGTCCCACCAGGAAGGGGCCAGCCCTGAAAGCTCTTGCTGCTCTTCACCTTCCCTGGGCAGCCTATTCACAGGCACAACAGCCCTGGGGATCTCTGCTTTCCCAGAGACCATAGGTCTAATGTTGCCCGTTCTCGGCAGAGCCTTTTTTCCAAAACGGGAAACGTCCGGCTCCTTCTCCCACCAGGAAGGGGCCAGCCCTGAAAGCTCTTGCTGCTCTTCACCTTCCCTGGACAGCCTATTCACAGGCACAACAGCCCTGCGGATCTCTGCTTTCCCAGAGACGCAAGGTCTCATCGTTCCCGTTCTCGGCAGAGCCTTTTTTCCGAAATGGGAAACGTCCGGCTCCTTGTCCCACCAGGAAGGGGCCAGCCCTGAAAGCTCTTGCTACTCTTCACCTTCCCTGGGCAGCCTATTCACAGGCACAACAGCCCTGGGGAACTGGGCTTTCCCAGAGACCAAAGGTCTAATGTTGCCCGTTCTCGGCAGAGCCTTTTTTACAAAACGGGAAACGTCCGGCTCCTTGTCCCACCAGGAAGGGGCCAGCCCTGAAAGCTCTTGCTGCTCTTCACCTTCCCTGGGCAGCCTATTCACAGGCACAACAGCCCTGGGGAACTGGGCTTTCCCAGAGACCCAAGGTCACATCGTTCCCGTTCTCGGAGGATGCATTTTTCGGAAATGGGAAACGTCCGGCTCCTTCTCCCACCAGGAAGGGGCCAGCCCTGAAATCTCTTGCTGCTCTTCACCTTCCCTGGGCAGCCTATTCACAGGCACAATAGCCCTGGGGAACTGGGCTTTCCCAGAGACGCAAGGTCACATCGTTCCCGTTCTCGGCAGAGAATTTTTTCCGAAACGGGAAACGTCCGGCTCCTTGTCCCACCAGGAAGGGGCCAGCCCTGAAAGCTCTTGCTGCTCTTCACCTTCCCTGGGCAGCCTATTCACAGGCACAACAGCCCTGGGGAACTGGGCTTTCCCAGAGACCCAAGGTCTCATCGTTCCCATTCTCAGAAGAGCCTTTTTTCCGAAACGGGAAACGTCCGGCTCCTTGTCCCACCAGGAAGGGGCCAGCCCTGAAAGCTCTTGCTGCTCTTCACCTTCCCTGGGCAGCCTATTCACAGGCACAACAGCCCTGGGGATCTCTGCTTTCCCAGAGACCATAGGTCTAATGTTGCCCGTTCTCGGCAGAGCCTTTTTTCCAAAACGGGAAACGTCCGGCTCCTTCTCCCACCAGGAAGGGGCCAGCCCTGAAAGCTCTTGCTGCTCTTCACCTTCCCTGGGCAGCCTATTCACAGGCACAACAGCCCTGGGGATCTGGGCTATCCCAGAGACGCAAGGTCTCATCGTTCCCGTTCTCGGCAGAGCCTTTTTTCCCGAAATGGGAAACGTCCGGCTCCTTGTCCCACCAGGAAGGGGCCAGCCCTGAAAGCTCTTGCTGCTCTTCACCTTCCCTGGGCAGCCTATTCACGGGCACAACAGCCCTGGGGATCTGGGCTTTCCCAGAGACGCAAGGTCTCATCGTTCCCGTTGTCGGCAGAGCCTTTTTTCCGAAACGGGAAACGTCCGGCTCCTTGTCCCACCAGGAAGGGGCCAGCCCTGAAAGCTCTTGCTGCTCTTCACCTTCCCTGGGCAGCCTATTCACAGGCACAACAGCCCTGGGGAACTGGGCTTTCCCAGAGATGCAAGGTCGCATCGTTCCCGTTCTCGGCAGAGCATTTTTTCCAAAACGGGAAACGTCCGGCTCCTTGTCCCACCAGGAAGGGGCCAGCCCTGAAAGCTCTTGCTGCTCTTCACCTTCCCTGGGCAGCCTATTCACAGGCACAACAGCCTTGGGGAACTGGGCTTTCCCAGAGATGCAAGGTCTCATCGTTCCCGTTCTCGGCAGAGCCTTTTTTCCAAAACGGGAAACATCCGGCTCCTTCTCCCACTAGGAAGGGGCCAGCCCTGAAAGCTCTTGCTGCTCTTCACCTTCCCTGGGCAGCCTATTCACAGGCACAACAGCCCTGGGGAACTGGGCTTTCCCAGAGACGCAAGGTCTCATCGTTCCCGTTCTCGGCAGAGCCTTTTTTCCGAAACGGGAAACGTCCGGCTCCTTGTCCCACCAGGAAGGGGTCAGCCCTGAAAGCTGTTGCTGCTCTTCACCTTCCCTGGGCAGCCTATTCACAGGCACAACAGCCCTGGGGATCTCTGCTTTCCCAGAGACCAAAGGTCTAATGTTGCCCGTTCTCGGCAGAGCCTTTTTTCCAAAACGGGAAACGTCCGGCTCCTTGTCCCACCAGGAAGGGGCCAGCCCTGAAAGCTCTTGCTGCTCTTCACCTTCCCTGGGCAGCCTATTCACAGGCACAACAGCCCTGGGGATCTGGGCTTTCCCAGAGACGCAAGGTCTCATCGTTCCCGTTTTCGGCAGAGCCTTTTTTCCAAAACGGGAAACGTCCAGCTCCTTCTCCCACCAGGAAGGGGCCAGCCCTGAAAGCTCTTGCTGCTCTTCACCTTCCCTGGGCAGCCTATTCACAGGCACAACAGCCCTGCGGATCTGGGCTTTCCCAGAGACGCAAGGTCTCATCGTTCCCGTTCTCGGCAGAGCCTTTTTTCCGAAATGGGAAACGTCCGGCTCCTTGTCCCACCAGGAAGGGGCCAGCCCTGAAAGCTCTTGCTGCTCTTCACCTTCCCTGGGCAGCCTATTCACAGGCACAACAGCCCTGGGGATCTGTGCTTTCCCAGAGACGCAAGGTCTCATCGTTCCCGTTCTCGGCAGAGCCTTTTTTCCAAAACGGGAAACGTCTGGCTCCTTGTCCCACCAGGAAGGGGCCAGCCCTGAAAGCTCTTGCTGCTCTTCACCTTCCCTGGGCAGCCTATTCACAGGCACAACAGCCCTGGGGAAATGGGCTTTCCCAGAGACGCAAGGTCGCATCGTTCCCGTTCTCGGCAGAGCCTTTTTTCCAAAACGGGAAACGTCCGGCTCCTTCTCCCACCAGGAAGGGGCCAGCCCTGAAAGCTCTTGCTGCTCTTCACCTTCCCTGGGCAGCCTATTCACAGGCACAACAGCAATGGGGATCTGGGCTTTCCCAGAGATGCAAGGTCTCATCGTTCCCGTTCTCGGCAGAGCCTTTTTTCCGAAATGGGAAACGTCCGGCTCATTCTCCAACTAGGAAGGGGACAGCCCTGAAAGCTCTTGCTGCTCTTCACCTTCCCTGGGCAGCCTATTCACAGGCACAACAGCCCTGCGGATCTGGGCTTTCCCAGAGACCAAAGGTCTAATGGTGCCCGTTCTCGGCAGAGCCTTTTTTCCAAAACGGGAAACGTCCGGCTCCTTCTCCCACCAGGAAGGGGCCAGCCCTGAAAGCTCTTGCTGCTCATCACCTTCCCTGGGCAGCCTATTCACAGGCACAACAGCCCTGGGGAACTGGGCTTTCCCAGAGACGCAAGGTCGCATCGTTCCCGTTGTCGGCAGAGCCTTTTTTCCAAAACGGGAAACGTCCGGCTCCTTCTCCCACCAGGAAGGGGCCAGCCCTGAAAGCTCTTGCTGCTCTTCACCTTCCCTGGGCAGCCTATTCACAGGCACAACAGCCCTGGGGATCTCTGCTTTCCCAGAGACGAAAGGTCACATCGTTCCCATTATCGGAGGATGCATTTTTCGGAAATGCGAAACATCCGGCTCCTTCTCCCACTAGGAAGGGGCCAGCCCTGAAAGCTCTTGCTGCTCTTCACCTTCCCTGGGCAGGCTATTCACAGGCACAACAGCCCTGGTGAAATGTGCTTCCCCAGAGACCCAAGGTCTCATCGTTCCCGTTCTCGGCAGAGACTTTTTTCCGAAACGGGAAACGTCCGGCTCCTTGTCCCACCAGGAAGGGGCCAGCCCTGAAAGCTCTTGCTGCTCTTCACCTTCCCTGGGCAGCTTATTCACAGGCACAACAGCCCTGGGGAACTGGGCTTTCCCAGAGACCCAAGGTCTCATCGTTCCCATTCTCAGAAGAGCCTTTTTTCCAAAACGGGAAACGTCCGGCTCCTTGTCCCACCAGGAAGGGGCCAGCCCTGAAAGCTCTTGCTGCTCTTCACCTTCCCTGGGCAGCCTATTCACAGGCACAACAGCCCTGGGGATCTCTGCTTTCCCAGAGACCAAAGGTCTAATGTTGCCCGTTCTCGGCAGAGCCTTTTTTCCAAAACGGGAAACGTCCGGCTCCTTGTCCCACCAGGAAGGGGCCAGCCCTGAAAGCTCTTGCTGCTCTTCACCTTCCCTGGGCAGCCTATTCACAGGCACAACAGCCCTGGGGAACTGGGCTTTCCCAGAGACGCAAGGTCTCATCGTTCCCGTTCTCGGAGGATGCATTTTTCCGAAATGGGAAACATCCGGCTCCTTGTCCCACCAGGAAGGGGCCAGCCCTGAAAGCTCTTGCTGCTCTTCACCTTCCCTGGGCAGCCTATTCACAGGCACAACAGCCCTGGGGAACTGGGCTTTCCCAGAGACGCAAGGTCACATCGTTCCCGTTCTCGGCAGAGCCTTTTTTCCGAAATGGGAAACGTCCGGCTCCTTGTCCCACCAGGAAGGGGCCAGCCCTGAAAGCTCTTGCTGCTCTTCACCTTCCCTGGGCAGCCTATTCACAGGCACAACAGCCCTGGGGAACTGTGCTTTCCCAGAGACCCAAGGTCTCATCGTTCCCATTCTCAGAAGAGCCTTTTTTCCGAAACGGGAAACGTCCGGCTCCTTGTCCCACCAGGAAGGGGCCAGCCCTGAAAGCTCTTGCTGCTCTTCACCTTCCCTGGGCAGCCTATTCACAGGCACAACAGCCCTGCGGATCTCTGCTTTCCCAGAGACCAAAGGTCTAATGTTGCCCGTTCTCGGCAGAGCCTTTTTTCCAAAACGGGAAACGTCCGGCTCCTTGTCCCACCAGGAAGGGGCCAGCCCTGAAAGCTCTTGCTGCTCTTCACCTTCCCTGGGCAGCCTATTCACAGGCACAACAGTCCTGCGGATCTCTGCTTTCCCAGAGACGCAAGGTCTCATCGTTCCCGTTCTCGGCAGAGCCTTTTTTCCGAAATGGGAAACGTCCGGCTCCTTGTCCCACCAGGAAGGGGCCAGCCCTGAAAGCTCTTGCTACTCTTCACCTTCCCTGGGCAGCCTATTCACAGGCACAACAGCCCTGGGGAACTGGGCTTTCCCAGAGACCAAAGGTCTAATGTTGCCCGTTCTCGGCAGAGCCTTTTTTCCAAAATGGGAAACGTCCGGCTCCTTCTCCCACCAGGAAGGGGCCAGCCCTGAAAGCTCTTGCTGCTCTTCACCTTCCCTGGGCAGCCTATTCACAGGCACAACAGCCCTGGGGAACTGGGCTTTCCCAGAGACCCAAGGTCACATCGTTCCCGTTCTCGGAGTATGCATTTTTCGGAAATGGGAAACGTCCGGCTCCTTCTCCCACCAGGAAGGGGCCAGCCCTGAAATCTCTTGCTGCTCTTCACCTTCCCTGGGCAGCCTATTCACAGGCACAATAGCCCTGGGGAACTGGGCTTTCCCAGAGACGCAAGGTCACATCGTTCCCGTTCTCGGCAGAGCCTTTTTTCCGAAATGGGAAACGTCCGGCTCCTTGTCCCACCAGGAAGGGGCCAGCCCTGAAAGCTCTTGCTGCTCTTCACCTTCCCTGGGCAGCCTATTCACAGGCACAACAGCCCTGGGGAACTGGGCTTTCCCAGAGACCCAAGGTCTCATCGTTCCCATTCTCAGAAGAGCCTTTTTTCCGAAACGGGAAACGTCCGGCTCCTTGTCCCACCAGGAAGGGGCCAGCCCTGAAAGCTCTTGCTGCTCTTCACCTTCCCTGGGCAGCCTATTCACAGGCACAACAGCCCTGGGGATCTCTGCTTTCCCAGAGACCATAGGTCTAATGTTGCCCGTTCTCGGCAGAGCCTTTTTTCCAAAACGGGAAACGTCCGGCTCCTTGTCCCACCAGGAAGGGGCCAGCCCTGAAAGCTCTTGCTGCTCTTCACCTTCCCTGGGCAGCCTATTCACAGGCACAACAGCCCTGGGGATCTGGGCTATCCCAGAGACGCAAGGTCTCATCGTTCCCGTTCTCGGCAGAGCCTTTTTTCCGAAATGGGAAACGTCCGGCTCCTTGTCCCACCAGGAAGGGGCCAGCCCTGAAAGCTCTTGCTGCTCTTCACCTTCCCTGGGCAGCCTATTCACAGGCACAACAGCCCTGGGGATCTGTGCTTTCCCAGAGACGCAAGGTCTCATCGTTCCCGTTCTCGGCAGAGCCTTTTTTCCAAAACGGGAAACGTCCGGCTCCTTGTCCCACCAGGAAGGGGCCAGCCCTGAAAGCTCTTGCTGCTCTTCACCTTCCCTGGGCAGCCTATTCACAGGCACAACAGCCCTGGGGAACTGGGCTTTCCCAGAGATGCAAGGTCGCATCGTTCCCGTTCTCGGCAGAGCCTTTTTTCCAAAACGGGAAACGTCCGGCTCCTTGTCCCACCAGGAAGGGGCCAGCCCTGAAAGCTCTTGCTGCTCTTCACCTTCCCTGGGCAGCCTATTCACAGGCACAACAGCCTTGGGGAACTGGGCTTTCCCAGAGATGCAAGGTCTCATCGTTCCCGTTCTCGGCAGAGCCTTTTTTCCAAAACGGGAAACATCCGGCTCCTTCTCCCACTAGGAAGGGGCCAGCCCTGAAAGCTGTTGCTGCTCTTCACCTTCCCTGGGCAGCCTATTCACAGGCACAACAGCCCTGGGGAACTGGGCTTTCCCAGAGACGCAAGGTCTCATCGTTCCCGTTCTCGGCAGAGCCTTTTTTCCGAAACGGGAAACGTCCGGCTCCTTGTCCCACCAGGAAGGGGTCAGCCCTGAAAGCTCTTGCTGCTCTTCACCTTCCCTGGGCAGCCTATTCACAGGCACAACAGCCCTGGGGATCTGGGCTTTCCCAGAGACCAAAGGTCTAATGTTGCCCGTTCTCGGCAGAACCTTTTTTCCAAAACGGGAAACGTCCGGCTCCTTGTCCCACCAGGAAGGGGCCAGCCCTGAAAGCTCTTGCTGCTCTTCCCTGGGCAGCCTATTCACAGGCACAACAGCCCTGCGGATCTGGGCTTTCCCAGAGACGCAAGGTCTCATCGTTCCCGTTCTCGGCAGAGCCTTTTTTCCGAAACGGGAAACGTCCGGCTCCTTGTCCCACCAGGAAGGGGCCAGCCCTGAAAGCTGTTGCTGCTCTTCACCTTCCCTGGGCAGCCTATTCACAGGCACAACAGCCCTGGGGATCTGGGCTTTCCCAGAGACGCAAGGTCTCATCGTTCCCGTTCTCGGCAGAGCCTTTTTTCCGAAATGGGAAACGTCCGGCTCCTTGTCCCACCAGGAAGGGGCCAGCCCTGAAAGCTCTTGCTGCTCTTCACCTTCCCTGGGCAGCCTATTCACAGGCACAACAGCCCTGGGGAACTGGGCTTTCCCAGAGACGCAAGGTCTCATCGTTCCCGTTCTCGGCAGAGCCTTTTTTCCAAAACGGGAAACGTCCGGCTCCTTGTCCCACCAGGAAGGGGCCAGCCCTGAAATCTCTTGCTGCTCTTCACCTTCCCTGGGCAGCCTATTCACAGGCACAACAGCAATGGGGATCTGGGCTTTCCCAGAGATGCAAGGTCTCATCGTTCCCGTTCTCGGCAGAGCCTTTTTTTCGAAATGGGAAACGTCCGGCTCATTCTCCAACTAGGAAGGGGACAGCCCTGAAAGCTCTTGCTGCTCTTCACCTTCCCTGGGCAGACTATTCACAGGCACAACAGCACTGGGGATCTCTGCTTTCCCAGAGACCAAACTTCTCATCGTTCCCGTTCTCGGCAGAGCCTTTTTTCCAAAACGGGAAACGTCCGGCTCCTTGTCCCACCAGGAAGGGGCCAGCCCTGAAAGCTCTTGCTGCTCTTCACCTTCCCTGGGCAGCCTATTCACAGGCACAACAGCCTTGGGGAACTGGGCTTTCCCAGAGATGCAAGGTCTCATCGTTCCCGTTCTCGGCAGAGCCTTTTTTCCAAAACGGGAAACATCCGGCTCCTTCTCCCACTAGGAAGGGGCCAGCCCTGAAAGCTCTTGCTGCTCTTCACCTTCCCTGGGCAGCCTATTCACAGGCACAACAGCCCTGGGGAACTGGGCTTTCCCAGAGACGCAAGGTCTCATCGTTCCCGTTCTCGGCAGAGCCTTTTTTCCGAAACGGGAAACGTCCGGCTCCTTGTCCCACCAGGAAGGGGTCAGCCCTGAAAGCTGTTGCTGCTCTTCACCTTCCCTGGGCAGCCTATTCACAGGCACAACAGCCCTGGGGAACTGGGCTTTCCCAGAGACCAAAGGTCTAATGTTGCCCGTTCTCGGCAGAGCCTTTTTTCCAAAACGGGAAACGTCCGGCTCCTTGTCCCACCAGGAAGGGGCCAGCCCTGAAAGCTCTTGCTGCTCTTCACCTTCCCTGGGCAGCCTATTCACAGGCACAACAGCCCTGCGGATCTGGGCTTTCCCAGAGACCAAAGGTCTCATCGTTCCCGTTCTCGGCAGAGCCTTTTTTCCAAAACGGGAAACGTCCGGCTCCTTGTCCCACCAGGAAGGGGCCAGCCCTGAAAGCTCTTGCTGCTCTTCACCTTCCCTGGGCAGCCTATTCACAGGCACAACAGCCCTGGGGATCTGGGCTTTCCCAGAGACGCAAGGTCTCATCGTTCCCGTTCTCGGCAGAGCCTTTTTTCCGAAATGGGAAACGTCCGGCTCCTTGTCCCACCAGGAAGGGGCCAGCCCTGAAAGCTCTTGCTGCTCTTCACCTTCCCTGGGCAGCCTATTCACAGGCACAACAGCCCTGGGGATCTGTGCTTTCCCAGAGACGCAAGGTCTCATCGTTCCCGTTCTCGGCAGAGCCTTTTTTCCAAAACGGGAAACGTCCGGCTCCTTGTCCCACCAGGAAGGGGCCAGCCCTGAAAGCTCTTGCTGCTCTTCACCTTCCCTGGGCAGCCTATTCACAGGCACAACAGCCCTGGGGAACTGGGCTTTCCCAGAGACGCAAGGTCGCATCGTTCCCGTTCTCGGCAGAGCCTTTTTTCCAAAACGGGAAACGTCCGGCTCCTTGTCCCACCAGGAAGGGGCCAGCCCTGAAATCTCTTGCTGCTCTTCACCTTCCCTGGGCAGCCTATTCACAGGCACAACAGCAATGGGGATCTGGGCTTTCCCAGAGATGCAAGGTCTCATCGTTCCCGTTCTCGGCAGAGCCTTTTTTTCGAAATGGGAAACGTCCGGCTCATTCTCCAACTAGGAAGGGGACAGCCCTGAAAGCTCTTGCTGCTCTTCACCTTCCCTGGGCAGCCTATTCACAGGCACAACAGCCCTGGGGATCTCTGCTTTCCCAGAGACCAAAGGTCTCATCGTTCCCGTTCTCGGCAGAGCCTTTTTTCCAAAACGGGAAACGTCCGGCTCCTTGTCCCACCAGGAAGGGGCCAGCCCTGAAAGCTCTTGCTGCTCTTCACCTTCCCTGGGCAGCCTATTCACAGGCACAACAGCCCTGGGGAACTGGGCTTTCCCACAGACCAAAGGTCTAATGTTGCCCGTTCTCGGCAGAGCCTTTTTTCCAAAACGGGAAACGTCCGGCTCCTTCTCCCACCAGGAAGGGGCCAGCCCTGAAAGCTCTTGCTGCTCATCACCTTCCCTGGGCAGCCTATTCACAGGCACAACAGCCCTGGGGAACTGGGCTTTCCCAGAGACGCAAGGTCACATCGTTCCCGTTCTCGGCAGAGCCTTTTTTCCGAAATGGGAAACGTCCGGCTCCTTGTCCCACCAGGAAGGGGCCAGCCCTGAAAGCTCTTGCTGCTCTTCACCTTCCCTGGGCAGCCTATTCACAGGCACAACAACCCTGCGGATCTCTGCTTTCCCAGAGACCCAAGGTCTCATCGTTCCCATTCTCAGAAGAGCCTTTTTTCCGAAACGGGAAACGTCCGGCTCCTTGTCCCACCAGGAAGGGGCCAGCCCTGAAAGCTCTTGCTGCTCTTCACCTTCCCTGGGCAGCCTATTCACAGGCACAACAGCCCTGCGGATCTCTGCTTTCCCAGAGACCAAAGGTCTAATGTTGCCCGTTCTCGGCAGAGCCTTTTTTCCAAAACGGGAAACGTCCGGCTCCTTCTCCCACCAGGAAGGGGCCAGCCCTGAAAGCTCTTGCTGCTCTTCACCTTCCCTGGGCAGCCTATTCACAGGCACAACAGTCCTGCGGATCTCTGCTTTCCCAGAGACGCAAGGTCTCATCGTTCCCGTTCTCGGCAGAGCCTTTTTTCCGAAATGGGAAACGTCCGGCTCCTTGTCCCACCAGGAAGGGGCCAGCCCTGAAAGCTCTTGCTACTCTTCACCTTCCCTGGGCAGCCTATTCACAGGCACAACAGCCCTGGGGAACTGGGCTTTCCCAGAGACCAAAGGTCTAATGTTGCCCGTTCTCGGCAGAGCCTTTTTTCCAAAATGGGAAACGTCCGGCTCCTTCTCCCACCAGGAAGGGGCCAGCCCTGAAAGCTCTTGCTGCTCTTCACCTTCCCTGGGCAGCCTATTCACAGGCACAACAGCCCTGGGGAACTGGGCTTTCCCAGAGACCCAAGGTCACATCGTTCCCGTTCTCGGAGGATGCATTTTTTGGAAATGGGAAACGTCCGGCTCCTTCTCCCACCAGGAAGGGGCCAGCCCTGAAAGCTCTTGCTGCTCTTCACCTTCCCTGGGCAGCCTATTCACAGGCACAATAGCCCTGGGGAACTGGGCTTTCCCAGAGACGCAAGGTCACATCGTTCCCGTTCTCGGCAGAGCCTTTTTTCCGAAACGGGAAACGTCCGGCTCCTTGTCCCACCAGGAAGGGGCCAGCCCTGAAAGCTCTTGCTGCTCTTCACCTTCCCTGGGCAGCCTATTCACAGGCACAACAGCCCTGGGGAACTGGGCTTTCCCAGAGACCCAAGGTCTCATCGTTCCCATTCTCAGAAGAGCCTTTTTTCCGAAACGGGAAACGTCCGGCTCCTTGTCCCACCAGGAAGGGGCCAGCCCTGAAAGCTCTTGCTGCTCTTCACCTTCCCTGGGCAGCCTATTCACAGGCACAACAGCCCTGGGGATCTGGGCTTTCCCAGAGACCAAAGGTCTAATGTTGCCCGTTCTCGGCAGAGCCTTTTTTCCAAAACGGGAAACGTCCGGCTCCTTCTCCCACCAGGAAGGGGCCAGCCCTGAAAGCTCTTGCTGCTCTTCACCTTCCCTGGGCAGCCTATTCACAGGCACAACAGCCCTGGGGATCTGGGCTATCCCAGAGACGCAAGGTCTCATCGTTCCCGTTGTCGGCAGAGCCTTTTTTCCGAAATGGGAAACGTCCGGCTCCTTGTCCCACCAGGAAGGGGCCAGCCCTGAAAGCTCTTGCTGCTCTTCACCTTCCCTGGGCAGCCTATTCACAGGCACAACAGCCCTGCGGATCTGGGCTTTCCCAGAGACGCAAGGTCTCATCGTTCCCGTTCTCGGCAGAGCCTTTTTTCCAAAACGGGAAACGTCCGGCTCCTTGTCCCACCAGGAAGGGGCCAGCCCTGAAAGCTCTTGCTGCTCTTCACCTTCCCTGGGCAGCCTATTCACAGGCACAACAGCCCTGGGGAACTGGGCTTTCCCAGAGATGCAAGGTCGCATCTTTCCCGTTCTCGGCAGAGCCTTTTTTCCAAAACGGGAAACGTCCGGCTCCTTGTCCCACCAGGAAGGGGCCAGCCCTGAAAGCTCTTGCTGCTCTTCACCTTCCCTGGGCAGCCTATTCACAGGCACAACAGCCTTGGGGAACTGGGCTTTCCCAGAGATGCAAGGTCTCATCGTTCCCGTTCTCGGCAGAGCCTTTTTTTCGAAATGGGAAACGTCCGGCTCATTCTCCAACTAGGAAGGGGACAGCCCTGAAAGCTCTTGCTGCTCTTCACCTTCCCTGGGCAGCCTATTCACAGGCACAACAGCCCTGGGGATCTCTGCTTTCCCAGAGACCAAAGGTCTCATCGTTCCCGTTCTCGGCAGAGCCTTTTTTCCAAAACGGGAAACGTCCGGCTCCTTGTCCCACCAGGAAGGGGCCAGCCCTGAAAGCTCTTGCTGCTCTTCACCTTCCCTGGGCAGCCTATTCACAGGCACAACAGCCCTGGGGAACTGGGCTTTCCCACAGACCAAAGGTCTAATGGTGCCCGTTCTCGGCAGAGCCTTTTTTCCAAAACGGGAAACGTCCGGCTCCTTCTCCCACCAGGAAGGGGCCAGCCCTGAAAGCTCTTGCTGCTCATCACCTTCCCTGGGCAGCCTATTCACAGGCACAACAGCCCTGGGGAACTGGGCTTTCCCAGAGACGCAAGGTCACATCGTTCCCGTTCTTGGAGGATGCATTTTTCCGAAATGGGAAACATCCGGCTCCTTCTCCCACTAGGAAGGGGCCAGCCCTGAAAGCTCTTGCTGCTCTTCACCTTCCCTGGGCAGCCTATTCACAGGCACAACAGCCCTGGGGAACTGGGCTTTCCCAGAGATGCAAGGTCTCATCGTTCCCGTTCTCGGCAGAGCCTTTTTTCCAAAACGGGAAACATCCGGCTCCTTCTCCCACTAGGAAGGGGCCAGCCCTGAAAGCTGTTGCTGCTCTTCACCTTCCCTGGGCAGCCTATTCACAGGCACAACAGCCCTGGGGAACTGGGCTTTCCCAGAGACGCAAGGTCTCATCGTTCCCGTTCTCGGCAGAGCCTTTTTTCCGAAACGGGAAACGTCCGGCTCCTTGTCCCACCAGGAAGGGGCCAGCCCTGAAAGCTCTTGCTGCTCTTCACCTTCCCTGGGCAGCCTATTCACAGGCACAACAGCCCTGGGGATCTGGGCTTTCCCAGAGACGCAAGGTCTCATCGTTCCCGTTCTCGGCAGAGCCTTTTTTCCAAAACGGGAAACGTCCAGCTCCTTCTCCCACCAGGAAGGGGCCAGCCCTGAAAGCTCTTGCTGCTCTTCACCTTCCCTGGGCAGCCTATTCACAGGCACAACAGCCCTGGGGATCTGGGCTTTCCCAGAGACGCAAGGTCTCATCGTTCCCGTTCTCGGCAGAGCCTTTTTTCCGAAATGGGAAACGTCCGGCTCCTTGTCCCACCAGGAAGGGGCCAGCCCTGAAAGCTCTTGCTGCTCTTCACCTTCCCTGGGCAGCCTATTCACAGGCACAACAGCCCTGCGGATCTGGGCTTTCCCAGAGACCCAAGGTCTCATCGTTCCCGTTCTCGGCAGAGCCTTTTTTCCCGAAATGGGAAACGTCCAGCTCCTTCTCCCACCAGGAAGGGGCCAGCCCTGAAAGCTCTTGCTGCTCTTCACCTTCCCTGGGCAGCCTATTCACAGGCACAACAGCCCTGCGGATCTGGGCTTTCCCAGAGACGCAAGGTCTCATCGTTCCCGTTCTCGGCAGAGCCTTTTTTCCGAAATGGGAAACGTCCGGCTCCTTGTCCCACCAGGAAGGGGCCAGCCCTGAAAGCTCTTGCTGCTCTTCACCTTCCCTGGGCAGCCTATTCACAGGCACAACAGCCCTGGGGATCTGTGCTTTCCCAGAGACGCAAGGTCTCATCGTTCCCGTTCTCGGCAGAGCCTTTTTTCCAAAACGGGAAACGTCCGGCTCCTTGTCCCACCAGGAAGGGGCCAGCCCTGAAAGCTCTTGCTGCTCTTCACCTTCCCTGGGCAGCCTATTCACAGGCACAACAGCCCTGGGGAACTGGGCTTTCCCAGAGACCCAAGGTCGCATCGTTCCCGTTCTCGGCAGAGCCTTTTTTCCAAAACGGGAAACGTCCGGCTCCTTGTCCCACCAGGAAGGGGCCAGCCCTGAAATCTCTTGCTGCTCTTCACCTTCCCTGGGCAGCCTATTCACAGGCACAACAGCAATGGGGATCTGGGCTTTCCCAGAGATGCAAGGTCTCATCGTTCCCGTTCTCGGCAGAGCCTTTTTTTCGAAATGGGAAACGTCCGGCTCATTCTCCAACTAGGAAGGGGACAGCCCTGAAAGCTCTTGCTGCTCTTCACCTTCCCTGGGCAGCCTATTCACAGGCACAACAGCCCTGGGGATCTCTGCTTTCCCAGAGACCAAAGGTCTCATCGTTCCCGTTCTCGGCAGAGCCTTTTTTCCAAAACGGGAAACGTCCGGCTCCTTGTCCCACCAGGAAGGGGCCAGCCCTGAAAGCTCTTGCTGCTCTTCACCTTCCCTGGGCAGCCTATTCACAGGCACAACAGCCCTGGGGAACTGGGCTTTCCCACAGACCAACGGTCTAATGTTGCCCGTTCTCGGCAGAGCCTTTTTTCCAAAACGGGAAACGTCCGGCTCCTTCTCCCACCAGGAAGGGGCCAGCCCTGAAAGCTCTTGCTGCTCATCACCTTCCCTGGGCAGCCTATTCACAGGCACAACAGCCCTGGGGAACTGGGCTTTCCCAGAGACGCAAGGTCACATCGTTCCCGTTCTTGGAGGATGCATTTTTCCGAAATGGGAAACATCCGGCTCCTTCTCCCACTAGGAAGGGGCCAGCCCTGAAAGCTCTTGCTGCTCTTCACCTTCCCTGGGCAGCCTATTCACAGGCACAACAGCCCTGGGCAACTGGGCTTTCCCAGAGATGCAAGGTCTCATCGTTCCCGTTCTCGGCAGAGCCTTTTTTCCAAAACGGGAAACATCCGGCTCCTTCTCCCACTAGGAAGGGGCCAGCCCTGAAAGCTCTTGCTGCTCTTCACCTTCCCTGGGCAGCCTATTCACAGGCACAACAGCCCTGGGGATCTGGGCTTTCCCAGAGACGCAAGGTCTCATCGTTCCCGTTTTCGGCAGAGCCTTTTTTCCAAAACGGGAAACGTCCGGCTCCTTGTCCCACCAGGAAGGGGCCAGCCCTGAAAGCTCTTGCTGCTCTTCACCTTCCCTGGGCAGCCTATTCACAGGCACAACAGCCCTGGGGATCTGGGCTTTCCCAGAGACGCAAGGTCTCATCGTTCCCGTTGTCGGCAGAGCCTTTTTTCCGAAATGGGAAACGTCCGGCTCCTTGTCCCACCAGGAAGGGGCCAGCCCTGAAAGCTCTTGCTGCTCTTCACCTTCCCTGGGCAGCCTATTCACAGGCACAACAGCCCTGGGGATCTGTGCTTTCCCAGAGACGCAAGGTCTCATCGTTCCCGTTCTCGGCAGAGCCTTTTTTCCAAAACGGGAAACGTCCGGCTCCTTGTCCCACCAGGAAGGGGCCAGCCCTGAAAGCTCTTGCTGCTCTTCACCTTCCCTGGGCAGCCTATTCACAGGCACAACAGCCCTGGGGAACTGGGCTTTCCCAGAGATGCAAGGTCACATGGTTACCGTTCTCGGCAGAGCCTTTTTTCCGAAATGGGAAACGTCCGGCTCCTTGTCCCACCAGGAAGGGGCCAGCCCTGAAAGCTCTTGCTGCTCTTCACCTTCCCTGGGCAGCCTATTCACAGGCACAACAGCCCTGCGGATCTCTGCTTTCCCAGAGACCCAAGGTCTCATCGTTCCCATTCTCGGCAGAGCCTTTTTTCCGAAACGGGAAACGTCCGGCTCCTTGTCCCACCAGGAAGGGGCCAGCCCTGAAAGCTCTTGCTGCTCTTCACCTTCCCTGGGCAGCCTATTCACAGGCACAACAGCCCTGGGGAACTGGGCTTTCGCAGAGACCAAAGGTCTAATGTTGCCCGTTCTCGGCAGAGCCTTTTTTCCAAAACGGAAACGTCCGGCTCCTTGTCCCACCAGGAAGGGGCCAGCCCTGAAAGCTCTTGCTGCTCTTCACCTTCCCTGGGCAGCCTATTCACAGGCACAACAGCCCTGGGGAACTGGGCTTTCCCAGAGACGCAAGGTCTCATCGTTCCCGTTCTCGGAGGATGCATTTTTCCGAAATGGGAAACATCCGGCTCCTTGTCCCACCAGGAAGGGGCCAGCCCTGAAAGCTCTTGCTGCTCTTCACCTTCCCTGGGCAGCTTATTCACAGGCACAACAGCCCTGGGGAACTGGGCTTTCCCAGAGACCCAAGGTCTCATCGTTCCCATTCTCGGCAGAGCCTTTTTTCCGAAACGGGAAACGTCCGGCTCCTTGTCCCACCAGGAAGGGGCCAGCCCTGAAAGCTCTTGCTGCTCTTCACCTTCCCTGGGCAGCCTATTCACAGGCACAACAGCCCTGCGGATCTCTGCTTTCCCAGAGACCCAAGGTCTCATCGTTCCCATTCTCAGAAGAGCCTTTTTCCCGAAACGGGAAACGTCCGGCTCCTTGTCCAACCAGGAAGGGGCCAGCCCTGAAAGCTCTTGCTGCTCTTCACCTTCCCTGGGCAGCCTATTCACAGGCACAACAGCCCTGCGGATCTGGGCTTTCCCAGAGACGCAAGGTCGCATCGTTCCCGTTCTCGGCAGAGCCTTTTTTCCGAAACGGGAAACGTCCGGCTCCTTGTCCCACCAGGAAGGGGCCAGCCCTGAAAGCTCTTGCTGCTCTTCACCTTCCCTGGGCAGCCTATTCACAGGCACAACAGCCCTGGGGAACTGGGCTTTCCCAGAGATGCAAGGTCGCATCGTTCCCGTTCTCGGCAGAGCCTTTTTTCCAAAACGGGAAACGTCCGGCTCCTTGTCCCACCAGGAAGGGGCCAGCCCTGAAAGCTCTTGCTGCTCTTCACCTTCCCTGGGCAGCCTATTCACAGGCACAACAGCCCTGGGCAACTGGGCTTTCCCAGAGATGCAAGGTCTCATCGTTCCCGTTCTCGGCAGAGCCTTTTTTCCAAAACGGGAAACATCCGGCTCCTTCTCCCACTAGGAAGGGGCCAGCCCTGAAAGCTCTTGCTGCTCTTCACCTTCCCTGGGCAGCCTATTCACAGGCACAACAGCACTGGGGATCTCTGCTTTCCCAGAGACCAAAGGTCTAATGTTGCCCGTTCTCGGCAGAGCCTTTTTTCCAAAACGGGAAACGTCCGGCTCCTTCTCCCACCAGGAAGGGGCCAGCCCTGAAAGCTCTTGCTGCTCTTCACCTTCCCTGGGCAGCCTATTCACAGGCACAACAGCCCTGGGGAACTGGGCTTTCCCAGAGACGCAAGGTCTCATCGTTCCCGTTTTCGGCAGAGCCTTTTTTCCAAAACGGGAAACGTCCGGCTCCTTGTCCCACCAGGAAGGGGCCAGCCCTGAAAGCTCTTGCTGCTCTTCACCTTCCCTGGGCAGCCTATTCACAGGCACAACAGCCCTGGGGATCTGGGCTTTCCCAGAGACGCAAGGTCTCATCGTTCCCGTTGTCGGCAGAGCCTTTTTTCCGAAATGGGAAACGTCCGGCTCCTTGTCCCACCAGGAAGGGGCCAGCCCTGAAAGCTCTTGCTGCTCTTCACCTTCCCTGGGCAGCCTATTCACAGGCACAACAGCCCTGGGGATCTGTGCTTTCCCAGAGACGCAAGGTCTCATCGTTCCCGTTCTCGGCAGAGCCTTTTTTCCAAAACGGGAAACGTCCGGCTCCTTCTCCCACCAGGAAGGGGCCAGCCCTGAAAGCTCTTGCTGCTCTTCACCTTCCCTGGACAGCCTATTCACAGGCACAACAGCCCTGGGGAACTGGGCTTTCCCAGAGATGCAAGGTCACATGGTTACCGTTCTCGGCAGAGCCTTTTTTCCGAAATGGGAAACGTCCGGCTCCTTGTCCCACCAGGAAGGGGCCAGCCCTGAAAGCTCTTGCTGCTCTTCACCTTCCCTGGGCAGCCTATTCACAGGCACAACAGCCCTGCGGATCTCTGCTTTCCCAGAGACCCAAGGTCTCATCGTTCCCATTCTCGGCAGAGCCTTTTTTCCGAAACGGGAAACGTCCGGCTCCTTGTCCCACCAGGAAGGGGCCAGCCCTGAAAGCTCTTGCTGCTCTTCACCTTCCCTGGGCAGCCTATTCACAGGCACAACAGCCCTGGGGAACTGGGCTTTCGCAGAGACCAAAGGTCTAATGTTGCCCGTTCTCGGCAGAGCCTTTTTTCCAAAACGGAAACGTCCGGCTCCTTGTCCCACCAGGAAGGGGCCAGCCCTGAAAGCTCTTGCTGCTCTTCACCTTCCCTGGGCAGCCTATTCACAGGCACAACAGCCCTGGGGAACTGGGCTTTCCCAGAGACGCAAGGTCTCATCGTTCCCGTTCTCGGAGGATGCATTTTTCCGAAATGGGAAACATCCGGCTCCTTGTCCCACCAGGAAGGGGCCAGCCCTGAAAGCTCTTGCTGCTCTTCACCTTCCCTGGGCAGCTTATTCACAGGCACAACAGCCCTGGGGAACTGTGCTTTCCCAGAGACCCAAGGTCTCATCGTTCCCATTCTCGGCAGAGCCTTTTTTCCGAAACGGGAAACGTCCGGCTCCTTCTCCCACCAGGAAGGGGCCAGCCCTGAAAGCTCTTGCTGCTCTTCACCTTCCCTGGGCAGCCTATTCACAGGCACAACAGCCCTGCGGATCTCTGCTTTCCCAGAGACCCAAGGTCTCATCGTTCCCATTCTCAGAAGAGCCTTTTTCCCGAAACGGGAAACGTCCGGCTCCTTGTCCAACCAGGAAGGGGCCAGCCCTGAAAGCTCTTGCTGCTCTTCACCTTCCCTGGGCAGCCTATTCACAGGCACAACAGCCCTGCGGATCTGGGCTTTCCCAGAGACGCAAGGTCTCATCGTTCCCGTTCTCGGCAGAGCCTTTTTTCCGAAACGGGAAACGTCCGGCTCCTTGTCCCACCAGGAAGGGGCCAGCCCTGAAAGCTCTTGCTGCTCTTCACCTTCCCTGGGCAGCCTATTCACAGGCACAACAGCCCTGGGGAACTGGGCTTTCCCAGAGATGCAAGGTCGCATCGTTCCCGTTCTCGGCAGAGCCTTTTTTCCAAAACGGGAAACGTCCGGCTCCTTGTCCCACCAGGAAGGGGCCAGCCCTGAAAGCTCTTGCTGCTCTTCACCTTCCCTGGGCAGCCTATTCACAGGCACAACAGCCTTGGGGAACTGGGCTTTCCCAGAGATGCAAGGTCTCATCGTTCCCGTTCTCGGCAGAGACTTTTTTCCGAAACGGGAAACATCCGGCTCCTTGTCCCACCAGGAAGGGGCCAGCCCTGAAAGCTCTTGCTGCTCTTCACCTTCCCTGGGCAGCCTATTCACAGGCACAACAGCCCTGGGGAACTGGGCTATCCCAGAGACGCAAGGTCACATGGTTCCCGTTCTCGGCAGAGCCTTTTTTCCGAAAAGGGAAACGTCCGGCTCCTTGTCCCACCAGGAAGGGGCCAGCCCTGAAAGCTCTTGCTGCTCTTCACCTTCCCTGGGCAGCCTATTCACAGGCACAACAACCCTGCGGATCTCTGCTTTCCCAGAGACCCAAGGTCTCATCGTTCCCATTCTCAGAAGAGCCTTTTTTCCGAAACGGGAAACGTCCGGCTCCTTGTCCCACCAGGAAGGGGCCAGCCCTGAAAGCTCTTGCTGCTCTTCACCTTCCCTGGGCAGCCTATTCACAGGCACAACAGCCCTGGGGATCTCTGCTTTCCCAGAGACCAAAGGTCTAATGTTGCCCGTTCTCGGCAGAGCCTTTTTTCCAAAACGGGAAACGTCCGGCTCCTTCTCCCACCAGGAAGGGGCCAGCCCTGAAAGCTCTTGCTGCTCTTCACCTTCCCTGGGCAGCCTATTCACAGGCACAACAGCCCTGGGGATCTGGGCTTTCCCAGAGACGCAAGGTCGCATCGTTCCCGTTCTCGGCAGAGCCTTTTTTCCGAAATGGGAAACGTCCGGCTCCTTGTCCCACCAGGAAGGGGCCAGCCCTGAAAGCTCTTGCTGCTCTTCACCTTCCCTGGGCAGCCTATTCACAGGCACAACAGCCCTGGGGAACTGGGCTTTCGCAGAGACCAAAGGTCTAATGTTGCCCGTTCTCGGCAGAGCCTTTTATCCGAAACGGGAAACGTCCGGCTCCTTCTCCCACCAGGAAGGGGCCAGCCCTGAAAGCTCTTGCTGCTCTTCACCTTCCCTGGGCAGCCTATTCACAGGCACAACAGCCCTGGGGAACTGGGCTTTCCCAGAGACCCAAGGTCTCATCGTTCCCGTTCTCGGAGGATGCATTTTTCCGAAATGGGAAACGTCCGGCTCCTTCTCCCACCAGGAAGGGGCCAGCCCTGAAATCTCTTGCTGCTCTTCACCTTCCCTGGGCAGCCTATTCACAGGCACAATAGCCCTGGGGAACTGGGCTTTCCCAGAGACGCAAGGTCACATCGTTCCCGTTCTCGGCAGAGCCTTTTTTCCGAAACTGGAAACGTCCGGCTCCTTGTCCCACCAGGAAGGGGCCAGCCCTGAAAGCTCTTGCTGCTCTTCACCTTCCCTGGGCAGCCTATTCACAGGCACAACAGCCCTGGGGAACTGGGCTTTCCCAGAGACCCAAGGTCTCATCATTCCCATTCTCAGAAGAGCCTTTTTTCCGAAACGGGAAACGTCCGGCTCCTTGTCCCACCAGGAAGGGGCCAGCCCTGAAAGCTCTTGCTGCTCTTCACCTTCCCTGGGCAGCCTATTCACAGGCACAACAGCCCTGGGGATCTCTGCTTTCCCAGAGACCATAGGTCTAATGTTGCCCGTTCTCGGCAGAGCCTTTTTTCCAAAACGGGAAACGTCCGGCTCCTTCTCCCACCAGGAAGGGGCCAGCCCTGAAAGCTCTTGCTGCTCTTCACCTTCCCTGGGCAGCCTATTCACAGGCACAACAGCCCTGCGGATCTGGGCTATCCCAGAGACGCAAGGTCTCATCGTTCCCGTTCTCGGCAGAGCCTTTTTTCCGAAATGGGAAACGTCCGGCTCCTTGTCCCACCAGGAAGGGGCCAGCCCTGAAAGCTCTTGCTGCTCTTCACCTTCCCTGGGCAGCCTATTCACAGGCACAACAGCCCTGGGGAACTGGGCTTTCCCAGAGACGCAAGGTCACATGGTTCCCGTTCTCGGCAGAGCCTTTTTTCCAAAACGGGAAACGTCCGGCTCCTTGTCCCACCAGGAAGGGGCCAGCCCTGAAAGCTCTTGCTGCTCTTCACCTTCCCTGGGCAGCCTATTCACAGGCACAACAGCCCTGGGGAACTGGGCTTTCCCAGAGATGCAAGGTCGCATCGTTCCCGTTCTCGGCAGAGCCTTTTTTCCAAAACGGGAAACGTCCGGCTCCTTGTCCCACGAGGAAGGGGCCAGCCCTGAAAGCTCTTGCTGCTCTTCACCTTCCCTGGGCAGCCTATTCACAGGCACAACAGCCCTGGGGAACTGGGCTTTCCCAGAGACGCAAGGTCACATGGTTCCCGTTCTCGGCAGAGCCTTTTTTCCGAAATGGGAAACGTCCGGCTCCTTGTCCCACCAGGAAGGGGCCAGCCCTGAAAGCTCTTGCTGCTCTTCACCTTCCCTGGGCAGCCTATTCACAGGCACAACAACCCTGCGGATCTCTGCTTTCCCAGAGACCCAAGGTCTCATCGTTCCCATTCTCAGAAGAGCCTTTTTTCCGAAACGGGAAACGTCCGGCTCCTTGTCCCACCAGGAAGGGGCCAGCCCTGAAAGCTCTTGCTGCTCTTCACCTTCCCTGGGCAGCCTATTCACAGGCACAACAGCCCTGGGGATCTCTGCTTTCCCAGAGACTAAAGGTCTAATGTTGCCCGTTCTCGGCAGAGCCTTTTTTCCAAAACGGGAAACGTCCGGCTCCTTCTCCCACCAGGAAGGGGCCAGCCCTGAAAGCTCTTGCTGCTCTTCACCTTCCCTGGGCAGCCTATTCACAGGCACAACAGCCCTGGGGATCTGGGCTTTCCCAGAGACGCAAGGTCTCATCGTTCCCGTTCTCGGCAGAGCCTTTTTTCCGAAATGGGAAACGTCCGGCTCCTTCTCCCACCAGGAAGGGGCCAGCCCTGAAAGCTCTTGCTGCTCTTCACCTTCCCTGGGCAGCCTATTCACAGGCACAACAGCCCTGGGGATCTCTGCTTTCCCAGAGACGCAAGGTCTCATCGTTCCCGTTCTCGGCAGAGCCTTTTTTCCGAAACGGGAAACGTCCGGCTCCTTGTCCCACCAGGAAGGGGCCAGCCCTGAAAGCTCTTGCTGCTCTTCACCTTCCCTGGGCAGCCTATTCACAGGCACAACAGCCCTGGGGAACTGGGCTTTCCCAGAGACCCAAGGTCTCAGCGTTCCCATTCTCAGAAGAGCCTTTTTTCCGAAATGGGAAACGTCCGGCTCCTTGTCCCACCAGGAAGGGGCCAGCACTGAAAGCTCTTGCTGCTCTTCACCTTCCCTGGGCAGCCTATTCACAGGCACAACAGCCCTGCGGATCTCTGCTTTCCCAGAGACCATAGGTCTAATGTTGCCCGTTCTCGGCAGAGCCTTTTTTCCAAAACGGGAAACGTCCGGCTCCTTCTCCCACCAGGAAGGGGCCAGCCCTGAAAGCTCTTGCTGCTCTTCACCTTCCCTGGGCAGCCTATTCACAGGCACAACAGCCCTGGGGAACTGGGCTTTCGCAGAGACCAAAGGTCTAATGTTGCCCGTTCTCGGCAGAGCCTTTTTTCCAAAACGGAAACGTCCGGCTCCTTGTCCCACCAGGAAGGGGCCAGCCCTGAAAGCTCTTGCTGCTCTTCACCTTCCCTGGGCAGCCTATTCACAGGCACAACAGCCCTGGGGAACTGGGCTTTCCCAGAGACGCAAGGTCTCATCGTTCCCGTTCTCGGAGGATGCATTTTTCCGAAATGGGAAACATCCGGCTCCTTGTCCCACCAGGAAGGGGCCAGCCCTGAAAGCTCTTGCTGCTCTTCACCTTCCCTGGGCAGCTTATTCACAGGCACAACAGCCCTGGGGAACTGTGCTTTCCCAGAGACCCAAGGTCACATCGTTCCCATTCTCGGCAGAGCCTTTTTTCCGAAACGGGAAACGTCCGGCTCCTTGTCCCACCAGGAAGGGGCCAGCCCTGAAAGCTCTTGCTGCTCTTCACCTTCCCTGGGCAGCCTATTCACAGGCACAACAGCCCTGCGGATCTCTGCTTTCCCAGAGACCCAAGGTCTCATCGTTCCCATTCTCAGAAGAGCCTTTTTCCCGAAACGGGAAACGTCCGGCTCCTTGTCCAACCAGGAAGGGGCCAGCCCTGAAAGCTCTTGCTGCTCTTCACCTTCCCTGGGCAGCCTATTCACAGGCACAACAGCCCTGGGGATCTCTGCTTTCCCAGAGACCAAAGGTCTAATGTTGCCCGTTCTCGGCAGAGCCTTTTTTCCAAAACGGGAAACGTCCGGCTCCTTGTCCCACCAGGAAGGGGCCAGCCCTGAAAGCTCTTGCTGCTCTTCACCTTCCCTGGGCAGCCTATTCACAGGCACAACAGCCCTGGGGAACTGGGCTTTCCCAGAGACGCAAGGTCTCATCGTTCCCGTTCTCGGAGGATGCATTTTTCCGAAATGGGAAACATCCGGCTCCTTGTCCCACCAGGAAGGGGCCAGCCCTGAAAGCTCTTGCTGCTCTTCACCTTCCCTGGGCAGCCTATTCACAGGCACAACAGCCCTGGGGATCTCTGCTTTCCCAGAGACCAAAGGTCTAATGTTGCCCGTTCTCGGCAGAGCCTTTTTTCCGAAACGGGAAACGTCCGGCTCCTTCTCCCACCAGGAAGGGGCCAGCCCTGAAAGCTCTTGCTGCTCTTCACCTTCCCTGGGCAGCCTATTCACAGGCACAACAGCCCTGGGGATCTGGGCTTTCCCAGAGACGCAAGGTCTCATCGTTCCCGTTTTCGGCAGAGCCTTTTTTCCAAAACGGGAAACGTCCGGCTCCTTCTCCCACCAGGAAGGGGCCAGCCCTGAAAGCTCTTGCTGCTCTTCACCTTCCCTGGGCAGCCTATTCACAGGCACAACAGCCCTGGGGATCTGGGCTTTCCCAGAGACGCAAGGTCTCATCGTTCCCGTTGTCGGCAGAGCCTTTTTTCCGAAATGGGAAACGTCCGGCTCCTTGTCCCACCAGGAAGGGGCCAGCCCTGAAAGCTCTTGCTGCTCTTCACCTTCCCTGGGCAGCCTATTCACAGGCACAACAGCCCTGGGGATCTGTGCTTTCCCAGAGACGCAAGGTCTCATCGTTCCCGTTCTCGGCAGAGCCTTTTTTCCAAAACGGGAAACGTCCGGCTCCTTGTCCCACCAGGAAGGGGCCAGCCCTGAAAGCTCTTGCTGCTCTTCACCTTCCCTGGGCAGCCTATTCACAGGCACAACAGCCCTGGGGATCTGGGCTTTCCCAGAGACGCAAGGTCTCATCGTTCCCGTTGTCGGCAGAGCCTTTTTTCCGAAATGGGAAACGTCCGGCTCCTTGTCCCACCAGGAAGGGGCCAGCCCTGAAAGCTCTTGCTGCTCTTCACCTTCCCTGGGCAGCCTATTCACAGGCACAACAGCCCTGGGGATCTGTGCTTTCCCAGAGACGCAAGGTCTCATCGTTCCCGTTCTCGGCAGAGCCTTTTTTCCAAAACGGGAAACGTCCGGCTCCTTGTCCCACCAGGAAGGGGCCAGCCCTGAAAGCTCTTGCTGCTCTTCACCTTCCCTGGGCAGCCTATTCACAGGCACAACAGCCCTGCGGAACTGGGCTTTCCCAGAGATGCAAGGTCACATGGTTACCGTTCTCGGCAGAGCCTTTTTTCCGAAATGGGAAACGTCCGGCTCCTTGTCCCACCAGGAAGGGGCCAGCCCTGAAAGCTCTTGCTGCTCTTCACCTTCCCTGGGCAGCCTATTCACAGGCTCAACAGCCCTGCGGATCTCTGCTTTCCCAGAGACCCAAGGTCTCATCGTTCCCATTCTCGGCAGAGCCTTTTTTCCGAAACGGGAAACGTCCGGCTCCTTGTCCCACCAGGAAGGGGCCAGCCCTGAAAGCTCTTGCTGCTCTTCACCTTCCCTGGGCAGCCTATTCACAGGCACAACAGCCCTGGGGAACTGGGCTTTCGCAGAGACCAAAGGTCTAATGTTGCCCGTTCTCGGCAGAGCCTTTTTTCCAAAACGGAAACGTCCGGCTCCTTGTCCCACCAGGAAGGGGCCAGCCCTGAAAGCTCTTGCTGCTCTTCACCTTCCCTGGGCAGCCTATTCACAGGCACAACAGCCCTGGGGAACTGGGCTTTCGCAGAGACCAAAGGTCTAATGTTGCCCGTTCTCGGCAGAGCCTTTTTTCCAAAACGGAAACGTCCGGCTCCTTGTCCCACCAGGAAGGGGCCAGCCCTGAAAGCTCTTGCTGCTCTTCACCTTCCCTGGGCAGCCTATTCACAGGCACAACAGCCCTGGGGAACTGGGCTTTCCCAGAGACGCAAGGTCTCATCGTTCCCGTTCTCGGAGGATGCATTTTTCCGAAATGGGAAACATCCGGCTCCTTGTCCCACCAGGAAGGGGCCAGCCCTGAAAGCTCTTGCTGCTCTTCACCTTCCCTGGGCAGCTTATTCACAGGCACAACAGCCCTGGGGAACTGTGCTTTCCCAGAGACCCAAGGTCACATCGTTCCCATTCTCGGCAGAGCCTTTTTTCCGAAACGGGAAACGTCCGGCTCCTTGTCCCACCAGGAAGGGGCCAGCCCTGAAAGCTCTTGCTGCTCTTCACCTTCCCTGGGCAGCCTATTCACAGGCTCAACAGCCCTGCGGATCTCTGCTTTCCCAGAGACCCAAGGTCTCATCGTTCCCATTCTCAGAAGAGCCTTTTTCCCGAAACGGGAAACGTCCGGCTCCTTGTCCAACCAGGAAGGGGCCAGCCCTGAAAGCTCTTGCTGCTCTTCACCTTCCCTGGGCAGCCTATTCACAGGCACAACAGCCCTGCGGATCTGGGCTTTCCCAGAGACGCAAGGTCTCATCGTTCCCGTTCTCGGCAGAGCCTTTTTTCCGAAACGGGAAACGTCCGGCTCCTTGTCCCACCAGGAAGGGGCCAGCCCTGAAAGCTCTTGCTGCTCTTCACCTTCCCTGGGCAGCCTATTCACAGGCACAACAGCCCTGGGGAACTGGGCTTTCCCAGAGATGCAAGGTCGCATCGTTCCCGTTCTCGGCAGAGCCTTTTTTCCAAAACGGGAAACGTCCGGCTCCTTGTCCCACCAGGAAGGGGCCAGCCCTGAAAGCTCTTGCTGCTCTTCACCTTCCCTGGGCAGCCTATTCACAGGCACAACAGCCCTGGGCAACTGGGCTTTCCCAGAGATGCAAGGTCTCATCGTTCCCGTTCTCGGCAGAGCCTTTTTTCCAAAACGGGAAACATCCGGCTCCTTCTCCCACTAGGAAGGGGCCAGCCCTGAAAGCTCTTGCTGCTCTTCACCTTCCCTGGGCAGCCTATTCACAGGCACAACAGCCCTGGGGATCTCTGCTTTCCCAGAGACCAAAGGTCTAATGTTGCCCGTTCTCGGCAGAGCCTTTTTTCCGAAACGGGAAACGTCCGGCTCCTTCTCCCACCAGGAAGGGGCCAGCCCTGAAAGCTCTTGCTGCTCTTCACCTTCCCTGGGCAGCCTATTCACAGGCACAACAGCCCTGGGGATCTGGGCTTTCCCAGAGACGCAAGGTCTCATCGTTCCCGTTTTCGGCAGAGCCTTTTTTCCAAAACGGGAAACGTCCGGCTCCTTCTCCCACCAGGAAGGGGCCAGCCCTGAAAGCTCTTGCTGCTCTTCACCTTCCCTGGGCAGCCTATTCACAGGCACAACAGCCCTGGGGATCTGGGCTTTCCCAGAGACGCAAGGTCTCATCGTTCCCGTTGTCGGCAGAGCCTTTTTTCCGAAATGGGAAACGTCCGGCTCCTTGTCCCACCAGGAAGGGGCCAGCCCTGAAAGCTCTTGCTGCTCTTCACCTTCCCTGGGCAGCCTATTCACAGGCACAACAGCCCTGGGGATCTGTGCTTTCCCAGAGACGCAAGGTCTCATCGTTCCCGTTCTCGGCAGAGCCTTTTTTCCAAAACGGGAAACGTCCGGCTCCTTGTCCCACCAGGAAGGGGCCAGCCCTGAAAGCTCTTGCTGCTCTTCACCTTCCCTGGGCAGCCTATTCACAGGCACAACAGCCCTGGGGATCTGGGCTTTCCCAGAGACGCAAGGTCTCATCGTTCCCGTTGTCGGCAGAGCCTTTTTTCCGAAATGGGAAACGTCCGGCTCCTTGTCCCACCAGGAAGGGGCCAGCCCTGAAAGCTCTTGCTGCTCTTCACCTTCCCTGGGCAGCCTATTCACAGGCACAACAGCCCTGGGGATCTGTGCTTTCCCAGAGACGCAAGGTCTCATCGTTCCCGTTCTCGGCAGAGCCTTTTTTCCAAAACGGGAAACGTCCGGCTCCTTGTCCCACCAGGAAGGGGCCAGCCCTGAAAGCTCTTGCTGCTCTTCACCTTCCCTGGGCAGCCTATTCACAGGCACAACAGCCCTGCGGAACTGGGCTTTCCCAGAGATGCAAGGTCACATGGTTACCGTTCTCGGCAGAGCCTTTTTTCCGAAATGGGAAACGTCCGGCTCCTTGTCCCACCAGGAAGGGGCCAGCCCTGAAAGCTCTTGCTGCTCTTCACCTTCCCTGGGCAGCCTATTCACAGGCTCAACAGCCCTGCGGATCTCTGCTTTCCCAGAGACCCAAGGTCTCATCGTTCCCATTCTCGGCAGAGCCTTTTTTCCGAAACGGGAAACGTCCGGCTCCTTGTCCCACCAGGAAGGGGCCAGCCCTGAAAGCTCTTGCTGCTCTTCACCTTCCCTGGGCAGCCTATTCACAGGCACAACAGCCCTGGGGAACTGGGCTTTCGCAGAGACCAAAGGTCTAATGTTGCCCGTTCTCGGCAGAGCCTTTTTTCCAAAACGGAAACGTCCGGCTCCTTGTCCCACCAGGAAGGGGCCAGCCCTGAAAGCTCTTGCTGCTCTTCACCTTCCCTGGGCAGCCTATTCACAGGCACAACAGCCCTGGGGAACTGGGCTTTCCCAGAGACCATAGGTCTCATCTTTCCCGTTCTCGGAGGATGCATTTTTCCGAAATGGGAAACATCCGGCTCCTTGTCCCACCAGGAAGGGGCCAGCCCTGAAAGCTCTTGCTGCTCTTCACCTTCCCTGGGCAGCTTATTCACAGGCACAACAGCCCTGGGGAACTGTGCTTTCCCAGAGACCCAAGGTCTCATCGTTCCCATTCTCGGCAGAGCCTTTTTTCCGAAACGGGAAACGTCCGGCTCCTTGTCCCACCAGGAAGGGGCCAGCCCTGAAAGCTCTTGCTGCTCTTCACCTTCCCTGGGCAGCCTATTCACAGGCACAACAGCCCTGCGGATCTCTGCTTTCCCAGAGACCCAAGGTCTCATCGTTCCCATTCTCAGAAGAGCCTTTTTCCCGAAACGGGAAACGTCCGGCTCCTTGTCCCACCAGGAAGGGGCCAGCCCTGAAAGCTCTTGCTGCTCTTCACCTTCCCTGGGCAGCCTATTCACAGGCACAACAGCCCTGCGGATCTGGGCTTTCCCAGAGACGCAAGGTCTCATCGTTCCCGTTCTCGGCAGAGCCTTTTTTCCGAAACGGGAAACGTCCGGCTCCTTGTCCCACCAGGAAGGGGCCAGCCCTGAAAGCTCTTGCTGCTCTTCACCTTCCCTGGGCAGCCTATTCACAGGCACAACAGCCCTGGGGAACTGGGCTTTCCCAGAGATGCAAGGTCTCATCGTTCCCGTTCTCGGCAGAGCCTTTTTTCCGAAACGGGAAACATCCGGCTCCTTGTCCCACCAGGAAGGGGCCAGCCCTGAAAGCTCTTGCTGCTCTTCACCTTCCCTGGGCAGCCTATTCACAGGCACAACAGCCCTGGGGAACTGGGCTTTCCCAGAGACGCAAGGTCACATCGTTCCCGTTCTCGGCAGAGCCTTTTTTCCGAAAAGGGAAACGTCCGGCTCCTTGTCCCACCAGGAAGGGGCCAGCCCTGAAAGCTCTTGCTGCTCTTCACCTTCCCTGGGCAGCCTATTCACAGGCACAACAACCCTGCGGATCTCTGCTTTCCCAGAGACCCAAGGTCTCATCGTTCCCATTCTCAGAAGAGCCTTTTTTCCGAAACGGGAAACGTCCGGCTCCTTGTCCCACCAGGAAGGGGCCAGCCCTGAAAGCTCTTGCTGCTCTTCACCTTCCCTGGGCAGCCTATTCACAGGCACAACAGCCCTGGGGATCTCTGCTTTCCCAGAGACCAAAGGTCTAATGTTGCCCGTTCTCGGCAGAGCCTTTTTTCCAAAACGGGAAACGTCCGGCTCCTTCTCCCACCAGGAAGGGGCCAGCCCTGAAAGCTCTTGCTGCTCTTCACCTTCCCTGGGCAGCCTATTCACAGGCACAACAGCCCTGGGGATCTGGGCTTTCCCAGAGACGCAAGGTCGCATCGTTCCCGTTCTCGGCAGAGCCTTTTTTCCGAAATGGGAAACGTCCGGCTCCTTGTCCCACCAGGAAGGGGCCAGCCCTGAAAGCTCTTGCTGCTCTTCACCTTCCCTGGGCAGCCTATTCACAGGCACAACAGCCCTGGGGAACTGGGCTTTCGCAGAGACCAAAGGTCTAATGTTGCCCGTTCTCGGCAGAGCCTTTTTTCCGAAACGGGAAACGTCCGGCTCCTTCTCCCACCAGGAAGGGGCCAGCCCTGAAAGCTCTTGCTGCTCTTCACCTTCCCTGGGCAGCCTATTCACAGGCACAACAGCCCTGGGGAACTGGGCTTTCCCAGAGACCCAAGGTCTCATCGTTCCCGTTCTCGGAGGATGCATTTTTCCGAAATGGGAAACGTCCGGCTCCTTCTCCCACCAGGAAGGGGCCAGCCCTGAAATCTCTTGCTGCTCTTCACCTTCCCTGGGCAGCCTATTCACAGGCACAATAGCCCTGGGGAACTGGGCTTTCCCAGAGACGCAAGGTCACATCGTTCCCGTTCTCGGCAGAGCCTTTTTTCCGAAACGGGAAACGTCCGGCTCCTTGTCCCACCAGGAAGGGGCCAGCCCTGAAAGCTCTTGCTGCTCTTCACCTTCCCTGGGCAGCCTATTCACAGGCACAACAGCCCTGGGGAACTGGGCTTTCCCAGAGACCCAAGGTCTCATCATTCCCATTCTCAGAAGAGCCTTTTTTCCGAAACGGGAAACGTCCGGCTCCTTGTCCCACCAGGAAGGGGCCAGCCCTGAAAGCTCTTGCTGCTCTTCACCTTCCCTGGGCAGCCTATTCACAGGCACAACAGCCCTGGGGATCTCTGCTTTCCCAGAGACCATAGGTCTAATGTTGCCCGTTCTCGGCAGAGCCTTTTTTCCAAAACGGGAAACGTCCGGCTCCTTCTCCCACCAGGAAGGGGCCAGCCCTGAAAGCTCTTGCTGCTCTTCACCTTCCCTGGGCAGCCTATTCACAGGCACAACAGCCCTGCGGATCTGGGCTATCCCAGAGACGCAAGGTCTCATCGTTCCCGTTCTCGGCAGAGCCTTTTTTCCGAAATGGGAAACGTCCGGCTCCTTGTCCCACCAGGAAGGGGCCAGCCCTGAAAGCTCTTGCTGCTCTTCACCTTCCCTGGGCAGCCTATTCACAGGCACAACAGCCCTGCGGATCTGGGCTTTCCCAGAGATGCAAGGTCTCATCGTTCCCGTTCTCGGCAGAGCCTTTTTTCCAAAACGGGAAACGTCCGGCTCCTTGTCCCACCAGGAAGGGGCCAGCCCTGAAAGCTCTTGCTGCTCTTCACCTTCCCTGGGCAGCCTATTCACAGGCACAACAGCCCTGGGGAACTGGGCTTTCCCAGAGACGCAAGGTCACATGGTTCCCGTTCTCGGCAGAGACTTTTTTCCAAAACGGGAAACGTCCGGCTCCTTGTCCCACCAGGAAGGGGCCAGCCCTGAAAGCTCTTGCTGCTCTTCACCTTCCCTGGGCAGCCTATTCACAGGCACAACAGCCCTGGGGAACTGGGCTTTCCCAGAGATGCAAGGTCGCATCGTTCCCGTTCTCGGCAGAGCCTTTTTTCCAAAACGGGAAACGTCCGGCTCCTTGTCCCACGAGGAAGGGGCCAGCCCTGAAAGCTCTTGCTGCTCTTCACCTTCCCTGGGCAGCCTATTCACAGGCACAACAGCCCTGGGGAACTGGGCTTTCCCAGAGACGCAAGGCCACATGGTTCCCGTTCTCGGCAGAGCCTTTTTTCCGAAATGGGAAACGTCCGGCTCCTTGTCCCACCAGGAAGGGGCCAGCCCTGAAAGCTCTTGCTGCTCTTCACCTTCCCTGGGCAGCCTATTCACAGGCACAACAACCCTGCGGATCTTTGCTTTCCCAGAGACGCAAGGTCTCATCGTTCCCGTTCTCGGCAGAGCCTTTTTTCCGAAACGGGAAACGTCCGGCTCCTTGTCCCACCAGGAAGGGGCCAGCCCTGAAAGCTCTTGCTGCTCTTCACCTTCCCTGGGCAGCCTATTCACAGGCACAACAGCCCTGGGGATCTCTGCTTTCCCAGAGACTAAAGGTCTAATGTTGCCCGTTCTCGGCAGAGCCTTTTTTCCAAAACGGGAAACGTCCGGCTCCTTCTCCCACCAGGAAGGGGCCAGCCCTGAAAGCTCTTGCTGCTCTTCACCTTCCCTGGGCAGCCTATTCACAGGCACAACAGCCCTGGGGATCTCTGCTTTCCCAGAGACGCAAGGTCTCATCGTTCCCGTTCTCGGCAGAGCCTTTTTTCTGAAACGGGAAACGTCCGGCTCCTTGTCCCACCAGGAAGGGGCCAGCCCTGAAAGCTCTTGCTGCTCTTCACCTTCCCTGGGCAGCCTATTCACAGGCACAACAGCCCTGGGGAACTGGGCTTTCCCAGAGACCCAAGGTCTCATCGTTCCCATTCTCACAAGAGCCTTTTTTCCGAAACGGGAAACGTCCGGCTCCTTGTCCCACGAGGAAGGGGCCAGCCCTGAAAGCTCTTGCTGCTCTTCACCTTCCCTGGGCAGCCTATTCACAGGCACAACAGCCCTGCGGATCTCTGCTTTCCCAGAGACCATAGGTCTAATGTTGCCCGTTCTCGGCAGAGCCTTTTTTCCAAAACGGGAAACGTCCGGCTCCTTCTCCCACCAGGAAGGGGCCAGCCCTGAAAGCTCTTGCTGCTCTTCACCTTCCCTGGGCAGCCTATTCACAGGCACAACAGCCCTGGGGATCTGGGCTATCCCAGAGACGCAAGGTCTCATCGTTCCCGTTCTCGGCAGAGCCTTTTTTCCGAAATGGGAAACGTCCGGCTCCTTGTCCCACCAGGAAGGGGCCAGCCCTGAAAGCTCTTGCTGCTCTTCACCTTCCCTGGGCAGCCTATTCACAGGCACAACAGCCCTGCGGATCTGGGCTTTCCCAGAGACGCAAGGTCTCATCGTTCCCGTTCTCGGCAGAGCCTTTTTTCCGAAACGGGAAACGTCCGGCTCCTTCTCCCACCAGGAAGGGGCCAGCCCTGAAAGCTCTTGCTGCTCTTCACCTTCCCTGGGCAGCCTATTCACAGGCACAACAGCCCTGGGGAACTGGGCTTTCCCAGAGATGCAAGGTCGCATCGTTCCCGTTCTCGGCAGAGCCTTTTTTCCAAAACGGGAAACGTCCGGCTCCTTGTCCCACCAGGAAGGGGCCAGCCCTGAAAGCTCTTGCTGCTCTTCACCTTCCCTGGGCAGCCTATTCACAGGCACAACAGCCCTGCGGATCTGGGCTTTCCCAGAGATGCAAGGTCTCATCGTTCCCGTTCTCGGCAGAGCCTTTTTTCCAAAACGGGAAACGTCCGGCTCCTTGTCCCACCAGGAAGGGGCCAGCCCTGAAAGCTCTTGCTGCTCTTCACCTTCCCTGGGCAGCCTATTCACAGGCACAACAGCCCTGGGGAACTGGGCTTTCCCAGAGACGCAAGGTCACATGGTTCCCGTTCTCGGCAGAGCCTTTTTTCCAAAACGGGAAACGTCCGGCTCCTTGTCCCACCAGGAAGGGGCCAGCCCTGAAAGCTCTTGCTGCTCTTCACCTTCCCTGGGCAGCCTATTCACAGGCACAACAGCCCTGGGGAACTGGGCTTTCCCAGAGATGCAAGGTCGCATCGTTCCCGTTCTCGGCAGAGCCTTTTTTCCAAAACGGGAAACGTCCGGCTCCTTGTCCCACCAGGAAGGGGCCAGCCCTGAAAGCTCTTGCTGCTCTTCACCTTCCCTGGGCAGCCTATTCACAGGCACAACAGCCCTGGGGAACTGGGCTTTCCCAGAGACGCAAGGTCACATGGTTCCCGTTCTCGGCAGAGCCTTTTTTCCGAAATGGGAAACGTCCGGCTCCTTGTCCCACCAGGAAGGGGCCAGCCCTGAAAGCTCTTGCTGCTCTTCACCTTCCCTGGGCAGCCTATTCACAGGCACAACAACCCTGCGGATCTCTGCTTTCCCAGAGACCCAAGGTCTCATCGTTCCCATTCTCAGAAGAGCCTTTTTTCCGAAACGGGAAACGTCCGGCTCCTTGTCCCACCAGGAAGGGGCCAGCCCTGAAAGCTCTTGCTGCTCTTCACCTTCCCTGGGCAGCCTATTCACAGGCACAACAGCCCTGGGGAACTGGGCTTTCCCAGAGATGCAAGGTCGCATCGTTCCCGTTCTCGGCAGAGCCTTTTTTCCAAAACGGGAAACGTCCGGCTCCTTGTCCCACGAGGAAGGGGCCAGCCCTGAAAGCTCTTGCTGCTCTTCACCTTCCCTGGGCAGCCTATTCACAGGCACAACAGCCCTGGGGAACTGGGCTTTCCCAGAGACGCAAGGCCACATGGTTCCCGTTCTCGGCAGAGCCTTTTTTCCGAAATGGGAAACGTCCGGCTCCTTGTCCCACCAGGAAGGGGCCAGCCCTGAAAGCTCTTGCTGCTCTTCACCTTCCCTGGGCAGCCTATTCACAGGCACAACAACCCTGCGGATCTTTGCTTTCCCAGAGACGCAAGGTCTCATCGTTCCCGTTCTCGGCAGAGCCTTTTTTCCGAAACGGGAAACGTCCGGCTCCTTGTCCCACCAGGAAGGGGCCAGCCCTGAAAGCTCTTGCTGCTCTTCACCTTCCCTGGGCAGCCTATTCACAGGCACAACAGCCCTGGGGATCTCTGCTTTCCCAGAGACTAAAGGTCTAATGTTGCCCGTTCTCGGCAGAGCCTTTTTTCCAAAACGGGAAACGTCCGGCTCCTTCTCCCACCAGGAAGGGGCCAGCCCTGAAAGCTCTTGCTGCTCTTCACCTTCCCTGGGCAGCCTATTCACAGGCACAACAGCCCTGGGGATCTCTGCTTTCCCAGAGACGCAAGGTCTCATCGTTCCCGTTCTCGGCAGAGCCTTTTTTCTGAAACGGGAAACGTCCGGCTCCTTGTCCCACCAGGAAGGGGCCAGCCCTGAAAGCTCTTGCTGCTCTTCACCTTCCCTGGGCAGCCTATTCACAGGCACAACAGCCCTGGGGAACTGGGCTTTCCCAGAGACCCAAGGTCTCATCGTTCCCATTCTCACAAGAGCCTTTTTTCCGAAACGGGAAACGTCCGGCTCCTTGTCCCACGAGGAAGGGGCCAGCCCTGAAAGCTCTTGCTGCTCTTCACCTTCCCTGGGCAGCCTATTCACAGGCACAACAGCCCTGCGGATCTCTGCTTTCCCAGAGACCATAGGTCTAATGTTGCCCGTTCTCGGCAGAGCCTTTTTTCCAAAACGGGAAACGTCCGGCTCCTTCTCCCACCAGGAAGGGGCCAGCCCTGAAAGCTCTTGCTGCTCTTCACCTTCCCTGGGCAGCCTATTCACAGGCACAACAGCCCTGGGGATCTGGGCTATCCCAGAGACGCAAGGTCTCATCGTTCCCGTTCTCGGCAGAGCCTTTTTTCCGAAATGGGAAACGTCCGGCTCCTTGTCCCACCAGGAAGGGGCCAGCCCTGAAAGCTCTTGCTGCTCTTCACCTTCCCTGGGCAGCCTATTCACAGGCACAACAGCCCTGCGGATCTGGGCTTTCCCAGAGACGCAAGGTCTCATCGTTCCCGTTCTCGGCAGAGCCTTTTTTCCGAAACGGGAAACGTCCGGCTCCTTCTCCCACCAGGAAGGGGCCAGCCCTGAAAGCTCTTGCTGCTCTTCACCTTCCCTGGGCAGCCTATTCACAGGCACAACAGCCCTGGGGAACTGGGCTTTCCCAGAGATGCAAGGTCGCATCGTTCCCGTTCTCGGCAGAGCCTTTTTTCCAAAACGGGAAACGTCCGGCTCCTTGTCCCACCAGGAAGGGGCCAGCCCTGAAAGCTCTTGCTGCTCTTCACCTTCCCTGGGCAGCCTATTCACAGGCACAACAGCCCTGCGGATCTGGGCTTTCCCAGAGATGCAAGGTCTCATCGTTCCCGTTCTCGGCAGAGCCTTTTTTCCAAAACGGGAAACGTCCGGCTCCTTGTCCCACCAGGAAGGGGCCAGCCCTGAAAGCTCTTGCTGCTCTTCACCTTCCCTGGGCAGCCTATTCACAGGCACAACAGCCCTGGGGAACTGGGCTTTCCCAGAGACGCAAGGTCACATGGTTCCCGTTCTCGGCAGAGCCTTTTTTCCAAAACGGGAAACGTCCGGCTCCTTGTCCCACCAGGAAGGGGCCAGCCCTGAAAGCTCTTGCTGCTCTTCACCTTCCCTGGGCAGCCTATTCACAGGCACAACAGCCCTGGGGAACTGGGCTTTCCCAGAGATGCAAGGTCGCATCGTTCCCGTTCTCGGCAGAGCCTTTTTTCCAAAACGGGAAACGTCCGGCTCCTTGTCCCACCAGGAAGGGGCCAGCCCTGAAAGCTCTTGCTGCTCTTCACCTTCCCTGGGCAGCCTATTCACAGGCACAACAGCCCTGGGGAACTGGGCTTTCCCAGAGACGCAAGGTCACATGGTTCCCGTTCTCGGCAGAGCCTTTTTTCCGAAATGGGAAACGTCCGGCTCCTTGTCCCACCAGGAAGGGGCCAGCCCTGAAAGCTCTTGCTGCTCTTCACCTTCCCTGGGCAGCCTATTCACAGGCACAACAACCCTGCGGATCTCTGCTTTCCCAGAGACCCAAGGTCTCATCGTTCCCATTCTCAGAAGAGCCTTTTTTCCGAAACGGGAAACGTCCGGCTCCTTGTCCCACCAGGAAGGGGCCAGCCCTGAAAGCTCTTGCTGCTCTTCACCTTCCCTGGGCAGCCTATTCACAGGCACAACAGCCCTGGGGATCTCTGCTTTCCCAGAGACCAAAGGTCTAATGTTGCCCGTTCTCGGCAGAGCCTTTTTTCCAAAACGGGAAACGTCCGGCTCCTTCTCCCACCAGGAAGGGGCCAGCCCTGAAAGCTCTTGCTGCTCTTCACCTTCCCTGGGCAGCCTATTCACAGGCACAACAGCCCTGGGGATCTGGGCTTTCCCAGAGACGCAAGGTCACATCGTTCCCGTTCTCGGCAGAGCCTTTTTTCCGAAATGGGAAACGTCCGGCTCCTTCTCCCACCAGGAAGGGGCCAGCCCTGAAAGCTCTTGCTGCTCTTCACCTTCCCTGGACAGCCTATTCACAGGCACAACAGCCCTGCGGATCTGGGCTTTCCCAGAGATGCAAGGTCTCATCGTTCCCGTTCTCGGCAGAGCCTTTTTTCCAAAACGGGAAACGTCCGGCTCCTTGTCCCACCAGGAAGGGGCCAGCCCTGAAAGCTCTTGCTGCTCTTCACCTTCCCTGGGCAGCCTATTCACAGGCACAACAGCCCTGGGGAACTGGGCTTTCCCAGAGACGCAAGGTCACATGGTTCCCGTTCTCGGCAGAGCCTTTTTTCCAAAACGGGAAACGTCCGGCTCCTTGTCCCACCAGGAAGGGGCCAGCCCTGAAAGCTCTTGCTGCTCTTCACCTTCCCTGGGCAGCCTATTCACAGGCACAACAGCCCTGGGGAACTGGGCTTTCCCAGAGATGCAAGGTCGCATCGTTCCCGTTCTCGGCAGAGCCTTTTTTCCAAAACGGGAAACGTCCGGCTCCTTGTCCCACCAGGAAGGGGCCAGCCCTGAAAGCTCTTGCTGCTCTTCACCTTCCCTGGGCAGCCTATTCACAGGCACAACAGCCCTGGGGAACTGGGCTTTCCCAGAGACGCAAGGTCACATGGTTCCCGTTCTCGGCAGAGCCTTTTTTCTGAAATGGGAAACGTCCGGCTCCTTGTCCCACCAGGAAGGGGCCAGCCCTGAAAGCTCTTGCTGCTCTTCACCTTCCCTGGGCAGCCTATTCACAGGCACAACAACCCTGCGGATCTCTGCTTTCCCAGAGACCCAAGGTCTCATCGTTCCCATTCTCAGAAGAGCCTTTTTTCCGAAACGGGAAACGTCCGGCTCCTTGTCCCACCAGGAAGGGGCCAGCCCTGAAAGCTCTTGCTGCTCTTCACCTTCCCTGGGCAGCCTATTCACAGGCACAACAGCCCTGGGGATCTCTGCTTTCCCAGAGACCAAAGGTCTAATGTTGCCCGTTCTCGGCAGAGCCTTTTTTCCAAAACGGGAAACGTCCGGCTCCTTCTCCCACCAGGAAGGGGCCAGCCCTGAAAGCTCTTGCTGCTCTTCACCTTCCCTGGGCAGCCTATTCACAGGCACAACAGCCCTGGGGATCTGGGCTTTCCCAGAGACGCAAGGTCACATCGTTCCCGTTCTCGGCAGAGCCTTTTTTCCGAAATGGGAAACGTCCGGCTCCTTCTCCCACCAGGAAGGGGCCAGCCCTGAAAGCTCTTGCTGCTCTTCACCTTCCCTGGACAGCCTATTCACAGGCACAACAGCCCTGCGGATCTCTGCTTTCCCAGAGACGCAAGGTCTCATCGTTCCCGTTCTCGGCAGAGCCTTTTTTCCGAAACGGGAAACGTCCGGCTCCTTGTCCCACCAGGAAGGGGCCAGCCCTGAAAGCTCTTGCTGCTCTTCACCTTCCCTGGGCAGCCTATTCACAGGCACAACAGCCCTGGGGAACTGGGCTTTCCCAGAGACCCAAGGTCTCATCGTTCCCATTCTCAGAAGAGCCTTTTTTCCGAAACGGGAAACGTCCGGCTCCTTGTCCCACCAGGAAGGGGCCAGCCCTGAAAGCTCTTGCTGCTCTTCACCTTCCCTGGGCAGCCTATTCACAGGCACAACAGCCCTGCGGATCTCTGCTTTCCCAGAGACCATAGGTCTAATGTTGCCCGTTCTCGGCAGAGCCTTTTTTCCAAAATGGGAAACGTCCGGCTCCTTGTCCCACCAGGAAGGGGCCAGCCCTGAAAGCTCTTGCTGCTCTTCACCTTCCCTGGGCAGCCTATTCACAGGCACAACAGCCCTGGGGATCTGGGCTATCCCAGAGACGCAAGGTCTCATCGTTCCCGTTCTCGGCAGAGCCTTTTTTCCGAAATGGGAAACGTCCGGCTCCTTGTCCCACCAGGAAGGGGCCAGCCCTGAAAGCTCTTGCTGCTCTTCACCTTCCCTGGGCAGCCTATTCACAGGCACAACAGCCCTGCGGATCTGGGCTTTCCCAGAGACGCAAGGTCTCATCGTTCCCGTTCTCGGCAGAGCCTTTTTTCCGAAACGGGAAACGTCCGGCTCCTTGTCCCACCAGGAAGGGGCCAGCCCTGAAAGCTCTTGCTGCTCTTCACCTTCCCTGGGCAGCCTATTCACAGGCACAACAGCCCTGGGGAACTGGGCTTTCCCAGAGATGCAAGGTCGCATCGTTCCCGTTCTCGGCAGAGACTTTTTTCCAAAACGGGAAACGTCCGGCTCCTTGTCCCACCAGGAAGGGGCCAGCCCTGAAAGCTCTTGCTGCTCTTCACCTTCCCTGGGCAGCCTATTCACAGGCACAACAGCCTTGGGGAACTGGGCTTTCCCAGAGATGCAAGGTCTCATCGTTCCCGTTCTCAGAAGAGCCTTTTTTCCGAAACGGGAAACATCCGGCTCCTTGTCCCACCAGGAAGGGGCCAGCCCTGAAAGCTCTTGCTGCTCTTCACCTTCCCTGGGCAGCCTATTCACAGGCACAACAGCCCTGCGGATCTCTGCTTTCCCAGAGACCATAGGTCTAATGTTGCCCGTTCTCGGCAGAGCCTTTTTTCCAAAACGGGAAACGTCCGGCTCCTTGTCCCACCAGGAAGGGGCCAGCCCTGAAAGCTCTTGCTGCTCTTCACCTTCCCTGGGCAGCCTATTCACAGGCACAACAGCCCTGGGGATCTGGGCTATCCCAGAGACGCAAGGTCTCATCGTTCCCGTTCTCGGCAGAGCCTTTTTTCCGAAATGGGAAACGTCCGGCTCCTTGTCCCACCAGGAAGGGGCCAGCCCTGAAAGCTCTTGCTGCTCTTCACCTTCCCTGGGCAGCCTATTCACAGGCACAACAGCCCTGCGGATCTGGGCTTTCCCAGAGACGCAAGGTCTCATCGTTCCCGTTCTCGGCAGAGCCTTTTTTCCGAAACGGGAAACGTCCGGCTCCTTGTCCCACCAGGAAGGGGCCAGCCCTGAAAGCTCTTGCTGCTCTTCACCTTCCCTGGGCAGCCTATTCACAGGCACAACAGCCCTGGAGATCTCTGCTTTCCCAGAGACCAAAGGTCTAATGTTGCCCGTTATCGGCAGAGCCTTTTTTCCAAAACGGGAAACGTCCGGCTCCTTGTCCCACCAGGAAGGGGCCAGCCCTGAAAGCTCTTGCTGCTCTTCACCTTCCCTGGGCAGCCTATTCACAGGCACAACAGCCCTGGGGATCTGGGCTTTCCCAGAGACGCAAGGTCGCATCGTTCCCGTTCTCGGCAGAGCCTTTTTTCCGAAATGGGAAACGTCCGGCTCCTTGTCCCACCAGGAAGGGGCCAGCCCTGAAAGCTCTTGCTGCTCTTCACCTTCCCTGGGCAGCCTATTCACAGGCACAACAGCCCTGCGGATCTGGGCTTTCCCAGAGACGCAAGGTCTCATCGTTCCCGTTCTCGGCAGAGCCTTTTTTCCGAAACGGGAAACGTCCGGCTCCTTGTCCCACCAGGAAGGGGCCAGCCCTGAAAGCTCTTGCTGCTCTTCACCTTCCCTGGGCAGCCTATTCACAGGCACAACAGCCCTGGGGAACTGGGCTTTCCCAGAGATGCAAGGTCGCATCGTTCCCGTTCTCGGCAGAGACTTTTTTCCAAAACGGGAAACGTCCGGCTCCTTGTCCCACCAGGAAGGGGCCAGCCCTGAAAGCTCTTGCTGCTCTTCACCTTCCCTGGGCAGCCTATTCACAGGCACAACAGCCTTGGGGAACTGGGCTTTCCCAGAGATGCAAGGTCTCATCGTTCCCGTTCTCAGAAGAGCCTTTTTTCCAAAACGGGAAACATCCGGCTCCTTGTCCCACCAGGAAGGGGCCAGCCCTGAAAGCTCTTGCTGCTCTTCACCTTCCCTGGGCAGCCTATTCACAGGCACAACAGCCCTGCGGATCTCTGCTTTCCCAGAGACCATAGGTCTAATGTTGCCCGTTCTCGGCAGAGCCTTTTTTCCAAAACGGGAAACGTCCGGCTCCTTGTCCCACCAGGAAGGGGCCAGCCCTGAAAGCTCTTGCTGCTCTTCACCTTCCCTGGGCAGCCTATTCACAGGCACAACAGCCCTGGGGATCTGGGCTATCCCAGAGACGCAAGGTCTCATCGTTCCCGTTCTCGGCAGAGCCTTTTTTCCGAAATGGGAAACGTCCGGCTCCTTGTCCCACCAGGAAGGGGCCAGCCCTGAAAGCTCTTGCTGCTCTTCACCTTCCCTGGGCAGCCTATTCACAGGCACAACAGCCCTGCGGATCTGGGCTTTCCCAGAGACGCAAGGTCTCATCGTTCCCGTTCTCGGCAGAGCCTTTTTTCCGAAACGGGAAACGTCCGGCTCCTTGTCCCACCAGGAAGGGGCCAGCCCTGAAAGCTCTTGCTGCTCTTCACCTTCCCTGGGCAGCCTATTCACAGGCACAACAGCCCTGGAGATCTCTGCTTTCCCAGAGACCAAAGGTCTAATGTTGCCCGTTCTCGGCAGAGCCTTTTTTCCAAAACGGGAAACGTCCGGCTCCTTGTCCCACCAGGAAGGGGCCAGCCCTGAAAGCTCTTGCTGCTCTTCACCTTCCCTGGGCAGCCTATTCACAGGCACAACAGCCCTGGGGATCTGGGCTTTCCCAGAGACGCAAGGTCGCATCGTTCCCGTTCTCGGCAGAGCCTTTTTTCCGAAATGGGAAACGTCCGGCTCCTTGTCCCACCAGGAAGGGGCCAGCCCTGAAAGCTCTTGCTGCTCTTCACCTTCCCTGGGCAGCCTATTCACAGGCACAACAGCCCTGCGGATCTCTGCTTTCCCAGAGACGCAAGGTCTCATCGTTCCCGTTCTCGGCAGAGCCTTTTTTCCGAAACGGGAAACGTCCGGCTCCTTGTCCCACCAGGAAGGGGCCAGCCCTGAAAGCTCTTGCTGCTCTTCACCTTCCCTGGGCAGCCTATTCACAGGCACAACAGCCTTGGGGAACTGGGCTTTCCCAGAGATGCAAGGTCTCATCGTTCCCGTTCTCGGCAGAGCCTTTTTTCCGAAACGGGAAACATCCGGCTCCTTGTCCCACCAGGAAGGGGCCAGCCCTGAAAGCTCTTGCTGCTCTTCACCTTCCCTGGGCAGCCTATTCACAGGCACAACAGCCCTGGGGAACTGGGCTTTCCCAGAGACGCAAGGTCACATGGTTCCCGTTCTCGGCAGAGCCTTTTTTCCGAAAAGGGAAACGTCCGGCTCCTTCTCCCACCAGGAAGGGGCCAGCCCTGAAAGCTCTTGCTGCTCTTCACCTTCCCTGGGCAGCCTATTCACAGGCACAACAACCCTGCGGATCTCTGCTTTCCCAGAGACCCAAGGTCTCATCGTTCCCATTCTCAGAAGAGCCTTTTTTCCGAAACGGGAAACGTCCGGCTCCTTGTCCCACCAGGAAGGGGCCAGCCCTGAAAGCTCTTGCTGCTCTTCACCTTCCCTGGGCAGCCTATTCACAGGCACAACAGCCCTGGGGATCTCTGCTTTCCCAGAGACCAAAGGTCTAATGTTGCCAGTTCTCGGCAGAGCCTTTTTTCCAAAACGGGAAACGTCCGGCTCCTTGTCCCACCAGGAAGGGGCCAGCCCTGAAAGCTCTTGCTGCTCTTCACCTTCCCTGGGCAGCCTATTCACAGGCACAACAGCCCTGGGGATCTGGGCTTTCCCAGAGACGCAAGGTCGCATCGTTCCCGTTCTCGGCAGAGCCTTTTTTCCGAAATGGGAAACGTCCGGCTCCTTGTCCCACCAGGAAGGGGCCAGCCCTGAAAGCTCTTGCTGCTCTTCACCTTCCCTGGGCAGCCTATTCACAGGCACAACAGCCCTGCGGATCTCTGCTTTCCCAGAGACGCAAGGTCTCATTGTTCCCGTTCTCGGCAGAGCCTTTTTTCCGAAACGGGAAACGTCCGGCTCCTTGTCCCACCAGGAAGGGGCCAGCCCTGAAAGCTCTTGCTACTCTTCACCTTCCCTGGGCAGCCTATTCACAGGCACAACAGCCCTGGGGAACTGGGCTTTCCCAGAGACCAAAGGTCTAATGTTGCCCGTTCTCGGCAGAGCCTTTTTTCCAAAACGGGAAACGTCCGGCTCCTTGTCCCACCAGGAAGGGGCCAGCCCTGAAAGCTCTTGCTGCTCTTCACCTTCCCTGGGCAGCCTATTCACAGGCACAACAGCCCTGCGGATCTGGGCTTTCCCAGAGACCCAAGGTCACATCGTTCCCGTTCTCGGAGGATGCATTTTTCGGAAATGGGAAACGTCCGGCTCCTTCTCCCACCAGGAAGGGGCCAGCCCTGAAAGCTCTTGCTGCTCTTCACCTTCCCTGGGCAGCCTATTCACAGGCACAACAGCCCTGCGGATCTCTGCTTTCCCAGAGACCATAGGTCTAATGTTGCCCGTTCTCGGCAGAGCCTTTTTTCCAAAACGGGAAACGTCCGGCTCCTTCTCCCACCAGGAAGGGGCCAGCCCTGAAAGCTCTTGCTGCTCTTCACCTTCCCTGGGCAGCCTATTCACAGGCACAACAGCCCTGGGGAAATGTGCTTTCCCAGAGACGCAAGGTCTCATCGTTCCCGTTCTCGGCAGAGCCTTTTTTCCGAAACGGGAAACGTCTGGCTCCTTCTCCCACCAGGAAGGGGCCAGCCCTGAAAGCTCTTGCTGCTCTTCACCTTCCCTGGGCAGCCTATTCACAGGCACAACAGCCCTGGGGATCTGGGCTTTCCCAGAGATGCAAGGTCGCATCGTTCCCGTTCTCGGCAGAGCCTTTTTTCCAAAACGGGAAACGTCCGGCTCCTTGTCCCACCAGGAAGGGGCCAGCCCTGAAAGCTCTTGCTGCTCTTCACCTTCCCTGGGCAGCCTATTCACAGGCACAACAGCCCTGGGGATCTGGGCTATCCCAGAGACGCAAGGTCTCATCGTTCCCGTTCTCGGCAGAGCCTTTTTTCCGAAATGGGAAACGTCCGGCTCCTTGTCCCACCAGGAAGGGGCCAGCCCTGAAAGCTCTTGCTGCTCTTCACCTTCCCTGGGCAGCCTATTCACAGGCACAACAGCCCTGCGGATCTGGGCTTTCCCAGAGACGCAAGGTCTCATCGTTCCCGTTCTCGGCAGAGCCTTTTTTCCGAAACGGGAAACGTCCGGCTCCTTGTCCCACCAGGAAGGGGCCAGCCCTGAAAGCTCTTGCTGCTCTTCACCTTCCCTGGGCAGCCTATTCACAGGCACAACAGCCCTGGAGATCTCTGCTTTCCCAGAGACCAAAGGTCTAATGTTGCCCGTTCTCGGCAGAGCCTTTTTTCCAAAACGGGAAACGTCCGGCTCCTTGTCCCACCAGGAAGGGGCCAGCCCTGAAAGCTCTTGCTGCTCTTCACCTTCCCTGGGCAGCCTATTCACAGGCACAACAGCCCTGGGGATCTGGGCTTTCCCAGAGACGCAAGGTCGCATCGTTCCCGTTCTCGGCAGAGCCTTTTTTCCGAAATGGGAAACGTCCGGCTCCTTGTCCCACCAGGAAGGGGCCAGCCCTGAAAGCTCTTGCTGCTCTTCACCTTCCCTGGGCAGCCTATTCACAGGCACAACAGCCCTGCGGATCTGGGCTTTCCCAGAGACGCAAGGTCTCATCGTTCCCGTTCTCGGCAGAGCCTTTTTTCCGAAACGGGAAACGTCCGGCTCCTTGTCCCACCAGGAAGGGGCCAGCCCTGAAAGCTCTTGCTGCTCTTCACCTTCCCTGGGCAGCCTATTCACAGGCACAACAGCCCTGGGGAACTGGGCTTTCCCAGAGATGCAAGGTCGCATCGTTCCCGTTCTCGGCAGAGACTTTTTTCCAAAACGGGAAACGTCCGGCTCCTTGTCCCACCAGGAAGGGGCCAGCCCTGAAAGCTCTTGCTGCTCTTCACCTTCCCTGGGCAGCCTATTCACAGGCACAACAGCCTTGGGGAACTGGGCTTTCCCAGAGATGCAAGGTCTCATCGTTCCCGTTCTCAGAAGAGCCTTTTTTCCAAAACGGGAAACATCCGGCTCCTTGTCCCACCAGGAAGGGGCCAGCCCTGAAAGCTCTTGCTGCTCTTCACCTTCCCTGGGCAGCCTATTCACAGGCACAACAGCCCTGCGGATCTCTGCTTTCCCAGAGACCATAGGTCTAATGTTGCCCGTTCTCGGCAGAGCCTTTTTTCCAAAACGGGAAACGTCCGGCTCCTTGTCCCACCAGGAAGGGGCCAGCCCTGAAAGCTCTTGCTGCTCTTCACCTTCCCTGGGCAGCCTATTCACAGGCACAACAGCCCTGGGGATCTGGGCTATCCCAGAGACGCAAGGTCTCATCGTTCCCGTTCTCGGCAGAGCCTTTTTTCCGAAATGGGAAACGTCCGGCTCCTTGTCCCACCAGGAAGGGGCCAGCCCTGAAAGCTCTTGCTGCTCTTCACCTTCCCTGGGCAGCCTATTCACAGGCACAACAGCCCTGCGGATCTGGGCTTTCCCAGAGACGCAAGGTCTCATCGTTCCCGTTCTCGGCAGAGCCTTTTTTCCGAAACGGGAAACGTCCGGCTCCTTGTCCCACCAGGAAGGGGCCAGCCCTGAAAGCTCTTGCTGCTCTTCACCTTCCCTGGGCAGCCTATTCACAGGCACAACAGCCCTGGAGATCTCTGCTTTCCCAGAGACCAAAGGTCTAATGTTGCCCGTTCTCGGCAGAGCCTTTTTTCCAAAACGGGAAACGTCCGGCTCCTTGTCCCACCAGGAAGGGGCCAGCCCTGAAAGCTCTTGCTGCTCTTCACCTTCCCTGGGCAGCCTATTCACAGGCACAACAGCCCTGGGGATCTGGGCTTTCCCAGAGACGCAAGGTCGCATCGTTCCCGTTCTCGGCAGAGCCTTTTTTCCGAAATGGGAAACGTCCGGCTCCTTGTCCCACCAGGAAGGGGCCAGCCCTGAAAGCTCTTGCTGCTCTTCACCTTCCCTGGGCAGCCTATTCACAGGCACAACAGCCCTGCGGATCTCTGCTTTCCCAGAGACGCAAGGTCTCATCGTTCCCGTTCTCGGCAGAGCCTTTTTTCCGAAACGGGAAACGTCCGGCTCCTTGTCCCACCAGGAAGGGGCCAGCCCTGAAAGCTCTTGCTGCTCTTCACCTTCCCTGGGCAGCCTATTCACAGGCACAACAGCCTTGGGGAACTGGGCTTTCCCAGAGATGCAAGGTCTCATCGTTCCCGTTCTCGGCAGAGCCTTTTTTCCGAAACGGGAAACATCCGGCTCCTTGTCCCACCAGGAAGGGGCCAGCCCTGAAAGCTCTTGCTGCTCTTCACCTTCCCTGGGCAGCCTATTCACAGGCACAACAGCCCTGGGGAACTGGGCTTTCCCAGAGACGCAAGGTCACATGGTTCCCGTTCTCGGCAGAGCCTTTTTTCCGAAAAGGGAAACGTCCGGCTCCTTCTCCCACCAGGAAGGGGCCAGCCCTGAAAGCTCTTGCTGCTCTTCACCTTCCCTGGGCAGCCTATTCACAGGCACAACAACCCTGCGGATCTCTGCTTTCCCAGAGACCCAAGGTCTCATCGTTCCCATTCTCAGAAGAGCCTTTTTTCCGAAACGGGAAACGTCCGGCTCCTTGTCCCACCAGGAAGGGGCCAGCCCTGAAAGCTCTTGCTGCTCTTCACCTTCCCTGGGCAGCCTATTCACAGGCACAACAGCCCTGGGGATCTCTGCTTTCCCAGAGACCAAAGGTCTAATGTTGCCAGTTCTCGGCAGAGCCTTTTTTCCAAAACGGGAAACGTCCGGCTCCTTGTCCCACCAGGAAGGGGCCAGCCCTGAAAGCTCTTGCTGCTCTTCACCTTCCCTGGGCAGCCTATTCACAGGCACAACAGCCCTGGGGATCTGGGCTTTCCCAGAGACGCAAGGTCGCATCGTTCCCGTTCTCGGCAGAGCCTTTTTTCCGAAATGGGAAACGTCCGGCTCCTTGTCCCACCAGGAAGGGGCCAGCCCTGAAAGCTCTTGCTGCTCTTCACCTTCCCTGGGCAGCCTATTCACAGGCACAACAGCCCTGCGGATCTCTGCTTTCCCAGAGACGCAAGGTCTCATTGTTCCCGTTCTCGGCAGAGCCTTTTTTCCGAAACGGGAAACGTCCGGCTCCTTGTCCCACCAGGAAGGGGCCAGCCCTGAAAGCTCTTGCTACTCTTCACCTTCCCTGGGCAGCCTATTCACAGGCACAACAGCCCTGGGGAACTGGGCTTTCCCAGAGACCAAAGGTCTAATGTTGCCCGTTCTCGGCAGAGCCTTTTTTCCAAAACGGGAAACGTCCGGCTCCTTGTCCCACCAGGAAGGGGCCAGCCCTGAAAGCTCTTGCTGCTCTTCACCTTCCCTGGGCAGCCTATTCACAGGCACAACAGCCCTGCGGATCTGGGCTTTCCCAGAGACCCAAGGTCACATCGTTCCCGTTCTCGGAGGATGCATTTTTCGGAAATGGGAAACGTCCGGCTCCTTCTCCCACCAGGAAGGGGCCAGCCCTGAAAGCTCTTGCTGCTCTTCACCTTCCCTGGGCAGCCTATTCACAGGCACAACAGCCCTGCGGATCTCTGCTTTCCCAGAGACCATAGGTCTAATGTTGCCCGTTCTCGGCAGAGCCTTTTTTCCAAAACGGGAAACGTCCGGCTCCTTCTCCCACCAGGAAGGGGCCAGCCCTGAAAGCTCTTGCTGCTCTTCACCTTCCCTGGGCAGCCTATTCACAGGCACAACAGCCCTGGGGAAATGTGCTTTCCCAGAGACGCAAGGTCTCATCGTTCCCGTTCTCGGCAGAGCCTTTTTTCCGAAACGGGAAACGTCTGGCTCCTTCTCCCACCAGGAAGGGGCCAGCCCTGAAAGCTCTTGCTGCTCTTCACCTTCCCTGGGCAGCCTATTCACAGGCACAACAGCCCTGGGGATCTGGGCTTTCCCAGAGATGCAAGGTCGCATCGTTCCCGTTCTCGGCAGAGCCTTTTTTCCAAAACGGGAAACGTCCGGCTCCTTGTCCCACCAGGAAGGGGCCAGCCCTGAAAGCTCTTGCTGCTCTTCACCTTCCCTGGGCAGCCTATTCACAGGCACAACAGCCCTGCGGATCTGGGCTTTCCCAGAGATGCAAGGTCTCATCGTTCCCGTTCTCGGCAGAGCCTTTTTTCCAAAACGGGAAACGTCCGGCTCCTTGTCCCACCAGGAAGGGGCCAGCCCTGAAAGCTCTTGCTGCTCTTCACCTTCCCTGGGCAGCCTATTCACAGGCACAACAGCCCTGGGGAACTGGGCTTTCCCAGAGACGCAAGGTCACATGGTTCCCGTTCTCGGCAGAGCCTTTTTTCCAAAACGGGAAACGTCCGGCTCCTTGTCCCACCAGGAAGGGGCCAGCCCTGAAAGCTCTTGCTGCTCTTCACCTTCCCTGGGCAGCCTATTCACAGGCACAACAGCCCTGGGGAACTGGGCTTTCCCAGAGATGCAAGGTCGCATCGTTCCCGTTCTCGGCAGAGCCTTTTTTCCAAAACGGGAAACGTCCGGCTCCTTGTCCCACCAGGAAGGGGCCAGCCCTGAAAGCTCTTGCTGCTCTTCACCTTCCCTGGGCAGCCTATTCACAGGCACAACAGCCCTGGGGAACTGGGCTTTCCCAGAGACGCAAGGTCTCATCGTTCCCGTTCTCGGCAGAGCCTTTTTTCCGAAACGGGAAACGTCCGGCTCCTTGTCCCACCAGGAAGGGGCCAGCCCTGAAAGCTCTTGCTGCTCTTCACCTTCCCTGGGCAGCCTATTCACAGGCACAACAGCCCTGGGGATCTCTGCTTTCCCAGAGACCAAAGGTCTAATGTTGCCCGTTCTCGGCAGAGCCTTTTTTCCAAAACGGGAAACGTCCGGCTCCTTCTCCCACCAGGAAGGGGCCAGCCCTGAAAGCTCTTGCTGCTCTTCACCTTCCCTGGGCAGCCTATTCACAGGCACAACAGCCCTGGGGATCTGGGCTATCCCAGAGACGCAAGGTCTCATCGTTCCCGTTCTCGGCAGAGCCTTTTTTCCGAAATGGGAAACGTCCGGCTCCTTGTCCCACCAGGAAGGGGCCAGCCCTGAAAGCTCTTGCTGCTCTTCACCTTCCCTGGGCAGCCTATTCACAGGCACAACAGCCCTGCGGATCTGGGCTTTCCCAGAGACGCAAGGTCTCATCGTTCCCGTTCTCGGCAGAGCCTTTTTTCCGAAACGGGAAACGTCCGGCTCCTTGTCCCACCAGGAAGGGGCCAGCCCTGAAAGCTCTTGCTGCTCTTCACCTTCCCTGGGCAGCCTATTCACAGGCACAACAGCCCTGGGGAACTGGGCTTTCCAAGAGATGCAAGGTCGCATCGTTCCCGTTCTCGGCAGAGACTTTTTTCCAAAACGGGAAACGTCCGGCTCCTTGTCCCACCAGGAAGGGGCCAGCCCTGAAAGCTCTTGCTGCTCTTCACCTTCCCTGGGCAGCCTATTCACAGGCACAACAGCCTTGGGGAACTGGGCTTTCCCAGAGATGCAAGGTCTCATCGTTCCCGTTCTCGGCAGAGCCTTTTTTCCGAAACGGGAAACATCCGGCTCCTTGTCCCACCAGGAAGGGGCCAGCCCTGAAAGCTCTTGCTGCTCTTCACCTTCCCTGGGCAGCCTATTCACAGGCACAACAGCCCTGGGGAACTGGGCTTTCCCAGAGACGCAAGGTCACATGGTTCCCGTTCTCGGCAGAGCCTTTTTTCCGAAAAGGGAAACGTCCGGCTCCTTCTCCCACCAGGAAGGGGCCAGCCCTGAAAGCTCTTGCTGCTCTTCACCTTCCCTGGGCAGCCTATTCACAGGCACAACAACCCTGCGGATCTCTGCTTTCCCAGAGACCCAAGGTCTCATCGTTCCCATTCTCAGAAGAGCCTTTTTTCCGAAACGGGAAACGTCCGGCTCCTTGTCCCACCAGGAAGGGGCCAGCCCTGAAAGCTCTTGCTGCTCTTCACCTTCCCTGGGCAGCCTATTCACAGGCACAACAGCCCTGGGGATCTCTGCTTTCCCAGAGACCAAAGGTCTAATGTTGCCAGTTCTCGGCAGAGCCTTTTTTCCAAAACGGGAAACGTCCGGCTCCTTGTCCCACCAGGAAGGGGCCAGCCCTGAAAGCTGTTGCTGCTCTTCACCTTCCCTGGGCAGCCTATTCACAGGCACAACAGCCCTGGGGATCTGGGCTTTCCCAGAGACGCAAGGTCGCATCGTTCCCGTTCTCGGCAGAGCCTTTTTTCCGAAATGGGAAACGTCCGGCTCCTTGTCCCACCAGGAAGGGGCCAGCCCTGAAAGCTCTTGCTGCTCTTCACCTTCCCTGGGCAGCCTATTCACAGGCACAACAGCCCTGCGGATCTCTGCTTTCCCAGAGACGCAAGGTCTCATTGTTCCCGTTCTCGGCAGAGCCTTTTTTCCGAAACGGGAAACGTCCGGCTCCTTGTCCCACCAGGAAGGGGCCAGCCCTGAAAGCTCTTGCTACTCTTCACCTTCCCTGGGCAGCCTATTCACAGGCACAACAGCCCTGGGGAACTGGGCTTTCCCAGAGACCAAAGGTCTAATGTTGCCCGTTCTCGGCAGAGCCTTTTTTCCAAAACGGGAAACGTCCGGCTCCTTGTCCCACCAGGAAGGGTCCAGCCCTGAAAGCTCTTGCTGCTCTTCACCTTCCCTGGGCAGCCTATTCACAGGCACAACAGCCCTGCGGATCTGGGCTTTCCCAGAGACCCAAGGTCACATCGTTCCCGTTCTCGGAGGATGCATTTTTCGGAAATGGGAAACGTCCGGCTCCTTCTCCCACCAGGAAGGGGCCAGCCCTGAAAGCTCTTGCTGCTCTTCACCTTCCCTGGGCAGCCTATTCACAGGCACAACAGCCCTGCGGATCTCTGCTTTCCCAGAGACCATAGGTCTAATGTTGCCCGTTCTCGGCAGAGCCTTTTTTCCAAAACGGGAAACGTCCGGCTCCTTGTCCCACCAGGAAGGGGCCAGCCCTGAAAGCTCTTGCTGCTCTTCACCTTCCCTGGGCAGCCTATTCACAGGCACAACAGCCCTGGGGAAATGTGCTTTCCCAGAGACGCAAGGTCTCATCGTTCCCGTTCTCGGCAGAGCCTTTTTTCCGAAACGGGAAACGTCTGGCTCCTTCTCCCACCAGGAAGGGGCCAGCCCTGAAAGCTCTTGCTGCTCTTCACCTTCCCTGGGCAGCCTATTCACAGGCACAACAGCCCTGGGGAACTGGGCTTTCCCAGAGATGCAAGGTCGCATCGTTCCCGTTCTCGGCAGAGCCTTTTTTCCAAAACGGGAAACGTCCGGCTCCTTGTCCCACCAGGAAGGGGCCAGCCCTGAAAGCTCTTGCTGCTCTTCACCTTCCCTGGGCAGCCTATTCACAGGCACAACAGCCCTGCGGATCTGGGCTTTCCCAGAGATGCAAGGTCTCATCGTTCCCGTTCTCGGCAGAGCCTTTTTTCCAAAACGGGAAACGTCCGGCTCCTTGTCCCACCAGGAAGGGGCCAGCCCTGAAAGCTCTTGCTGCTCTTCACCTTCCCTGGGCAGCCTATTCACAGGCACAACAGCCCTGGGGAACTGGGCTTTCCCAGAGACGCAAGGTCACATGGTTCCCGTTCTCGGCAGAGCCTTTTTTCCAAAACGGGAAACGTCCGGCTCCTTGTCCCACCAGGAAGGGGCCAGCCCTGAAAGCTCTTGCTGCTCTTCACCTTCCCTGGGCAGCCTATTCACAGGCACAACAGCCCTGGGGAACTGGGCTTTCCCAGAGATGCAAGGTCGCATCGTTCCCGTTCTCGGCAGAGCCTTTTTTCCAAAACGGGAAACGTCCGGCTCCTTGTCCCACCAGGAAGGGGCCAGCCCTGAAAGCTCTTGCTGCTCTTCACCTTCCCTGGGCAGCCTATTCACAGGCACAACAGCCCTGGGGAACTGGGCTTTCCCAGAGACGCAAGGTCTCATCGTTCCCGTTCTCGGCAGAGCCTTTTTTCCGAAATGGGAAACGTCCGGCTCCTTGTCCCACCAGGAAGGGGCCAGCCCTGAAAGCTCTTGCTGCTCTTCACCTTCCCTGGGCAGCCTATTCACAGGCACAACAGCCCTGGGGATCTCTGCTTTCCCAGAGACCAAAGGTCTAATGTTGCCCGTTCTCGGCAGAGCCTTTTTTCCAAAACGGGAAACGTCCGGCTCCTTCTCCCACCAGGAAGGGGCCAGCCCTGAAAGCTCTTGCTGCTCTTCACCTTCCCTGGGCAGCCTATTCACAGGCACAACAGCCCTGGGGATCTGGGCTATCCCAGAGACGCAAGGTCTCATCGTTCCCGTTCTCGGCAGAGCCTTTTTTCCGAAATGGGAAACGTCCGGCTCCTTGTCCCACCAGGAAGGGGCCAGCCCTGAAAGCTCTTGCTGCTCTTCACCTTCCCTGGGCAGCCTATTCACAGGCACAACAGCCCTGCGGATCTGGGCTTTCCCAGAGACGCAAGGTCTCATCGTTCCCGTTCTCGGCAGAGCCTTTTTTCCGAAACGGGAAACGTCCGGCTCCTTGTCCCACCAGGAAGGGGCCAGCCCTGAAAGCTCTTGCTGCTCTTCACCTTCCCTGGGCAGCCTATTCACAGGCACAACAGCCCTGGGGAACTGGGCTTTCCCAGAGATGCAAGGTCGCATCGTTCCCGTTCTCGGCAGAGACTTTTTTCCAAAACGGGAAACGTCCGGCTCCTTGTCCCACCAGGAAGGGGCCAGCCCTGAAAGCTCTTGCTGCTCTTCACCTTCCCTGGGCAGCCTATTCACAGGCACAACAGCCTTGGGGAACTGGGCTTTCCCAGAGATGCAAGGTCTCATCGTTCCCGTTCTCGGCAGAGCCTTTTTTCCGAAACGGGAAACATCCGGCTCCTTGTCCCACCAGCAAGGGGCCAGCCCTGAAAGCTCTTGCTGCTCTTCACCTTCCCTGGGCAGCCTATTCACAGGCACAACAGCCCTGGGGAACTGGGCTTTCCCAGAGACCCAAGGTCTCATCGTTCCCATTCTCAGAAGAGCCTTTTTTCCGAAACGGGAAACGTCCGGCTCCTTGTCCCACCAGGAAGGGGCCAGCCCTGAAAGCTCTTGCTGCTCTTCACCTTCCCTGGGCAGCCTATTCACAGGCACAACAGCCCTGGGGAACTGGGCTTTCCCAGAGACGTAAGGTCTCATCGTTCCTGTTCTCGGCAGAGCCTTTTTTCCAAAACGGGAAACGTCCGGCTCCTTGTCCCACCAGGAAGGGGCCAGCCCTGAAAGCTCTTGCTGCTCTTCACCTTCCCTGGGCAGCCTATTCACAGGCACAACAGCCCTGGGGATCTGGGCTATCCCAGAGACGCAAGGTCTCATCGTTCCCGTTCTCGGCAGAGCCTTTTTTCCGAAATGGGAAACGTCCGGCTCCTTGTCCCACCAGGAAGGGGCCAGCCCTGAAAGCTCTTGCTGCTCTTCACCTTCCCTGGGCAGCCTATTCACAGGCACAACAGCCCTGCGGATCTGGGCTTTCCCAGAGACGCAAGGTCTCATCGTTCCCGTTCTCGGCAGAGCCTTTTTTCCGAAACGGGAAACGTCCGGCTCCTTGTCCCACCAGGAAGGGGCCAGCCCTGAAAGCTCTTGCTGCTCTTCACCTTCCCTGGGCAGCCTATTCACAGGCACAACAGCCCTGGGGAACTGGGCTTTCCCAGAGATGCAAGGTCGCATCGTTCCCGTTCTCGGCAGAGCCTTTTTTCCAAAACGGGAAACGTCCGGCTCCTTGTCCCACCAGGAAGGGGCCAGCCCTGAAAGCTCTTGCTGCTCTTCACCTTCCCTGGGCAGCCTATTCACAGGCACAACAGCCTTGGGGAACTGGGCTTTCCCAGAGATGCAAGGTCTCATCGTTCCCGTTCTCGGCAGAGCCTTTTTTCCGAAACGGGAAACATCCGGCTCCTTGTCCCACCAGGAAGGGGCCAGCCCTGAAAGCTCTTGCTGCTCTTCACCTTCCCTGGGCAGCCTATTCACAGGCACAACAGCCCTGGGGAACTGGGCTTTCCCAGAGACGCAAGGTCACATGGTTCCCGTTCTCGGCAGAGCCTTTTTTCCGAAAAGGGAAACGTCCGGCTCCTTCTCCCACCAGGAAGGGGCCAGCCCTGAAAGCTCTTGCTGCTCTTCACCTTCCCTGGGCAGCCTATTCACAGGCACAACAACCCTGCGGATCTCTGCTTTCCCAGAGACCCAAGGTCTCATCGTTCCCATTCTCAGAAGAGCCTTTTTTCCGAAACGGGAAACGTCCGGCTCCTTGTCCCACCAGGAAGGGGCCAGCCCTGAAAGCTCTTGCTGCTCTTCACCTTCCCTGGGCAGCCTATTCACAGGCACAACAGCCCTGGGGATCTCTGCTTTCCCAGAGACCAAAGGTCTAATGTTGCCCGTTCTCGGCAGAGCCTTTTTTCCAAAACGGGAAACGTCCGGCTCCTTGTCCCACCAGGAAGGGGCCAGCCCTGAAAGCTCTTGCTGCTCTTCACCTTCCCTGGGCAGCCTATTCACAGGCACAACAGCCCTGGGGATCTGGGCTTTCCCAGAGACGCAAGGTCGCATCGTTCCCGTTCTCGGCAGAGCCTTTTTTCCGAAATGGGAAACGTCCGGCTCCTTGTCCCACCAGGAAGGGGCCAGCCCTGAAAGCTCTTGCTGCTCTTCACCTTCCCTGGGCAGCCTATTCACAGGCACAACAGCCCTGCGGATCTCTGCTTTCCCAGAGACGCAAGGTCTCATCGTTCCCGTTCTCGGCAGAGCCTTTTTTCCGAAACGGGAAACGTCCGGCTCCTTGTCCCACCAGGAAGGGGCCAGCCCTGAAAGCTCTTGCTACTCTTCACCTTCCCTGGGCAGCCTATTCACAGGCACAACAGCCCTGGGGAACTGGGCTTTCCCAGAGACCAAAGGTCTAATGTTGCCCGTTCTCGGCAGAGCCTTTTTTCCAAAACGGGAAACGTCCGGCTCCTTCTCCCACCAGGAAGGGGCCAGCCCTGAAAGCTCTTGCTGCTCTTCACCTTCCCTGGGCAGCCTATTCACAGGCACAACAGCCCTGGGGAACTGGGCTTTCCCAGAGACCCAAGGTCACATCGTTCCCGTTCTTGGAGGATGCATTTTTCAGAAATGGGAAACGTCCGGCTCCTTCTCCCACCAGGAAGGGGCCAGCCCTGAAATCTCTTGCTGCTCTTCACCTTCCCTGGGCAGCCTATTCACAGGCACAATAGCCCTGGGGAACTGGGCTTTCCCAGAGACGCAAGGTCACATCGTTCCCGTTCTCGGCAGAGCCTTTTTTCCGAAACGGGAAACGTCCGGCTCCTTGTCCCACCAGGAAGGGGCCAGCCCTGAAAGCTCTTGCTGCTCTTCACCTTCCCTGGGCAGCCTATTCACAGGCACAACAGCCCTGGGGAACTGGGCTTTCCCAGAGACCCAAGGTCTCATCGTTCCCATTCTCAGAAGAGCCTTTTTTCCGAAACGGGAAACGTCCGGCTCCTTGTCCCACCAGGAAGGGGCCAGCCCTGAAAGCTCTTGCTGCTCTTCACCTTCCCTGGGCAGCCTATTCACAGGCACAACAACCCTGCGGATCTCTGCTTTCCCAGAGACCATAGGTCTAATGTTGCCCGTTCTCGGCAGAGCCTTTTTTCCAAAACGGGAAACGTCCGGCTCCTTCTCCCACCAGGAAGGGGCCAGCCCTGAAAGCTCTTGCTGCTCTTCACCTTCCCTGGGCAGCCTATTCACAGGCACAACAGCCCTGGGGATCTGGGCTATCCCAGAGACGCAAGGTCTCATCGTTCCCGTTCTCGGCAGAACCTTTTTTCCGAAATGGGAAACGTCCGGCTCCTTGTCCCACCAGGAAGGGGCCAGCCCTGAAAGCTCTTGCTGCTCTTCACCTTCCCTGGGCAGCCTATTCACAGGCACAACAGCCCTGCGGATCTGGGCTTTCCCAGAGACGCAAGGTCTCATCGTTCCCGTTCTTGGCAGAGCCTTTTTTCCGAAACGGGAAACGTCCGGCTCCTTGTCCCACCAGGAAGGGGCCAGCCCTGAAAGCTCTTGCTGCTCTTCACCTTCCCTGGGCAGCCTATTCACAGGCACAACAGCCCTGGGGAACTGGGCTTTCCCAGAGATGCAAGGTCTCATCGTTCCCGTTCTCGGCAGAGCCTTTTTTCCGAAACGGGAAACATCCGGCTCCTTCTCCCACTAGGAAGGGGCCAGCCCTGAAAGATGTTGCTGCTCTTCACCTTCCCTGGGCAGCCTATTCACAGGCACAACAGCCCTGGGGAACTGGGCTTTCCCAGAGACGCAAGGTCTCATCGTTCCCGTTCTCGGCAGAGGCTTTTTTCAGAAACGGGAAACGTCCGGCTCCTTGTCCCACCAGGAAGGGGTCAGCCCTGAAAGCTGTTGCTGCTCTTCACCTTCCCTGGGCAGCCTATTCACAGGCACAACAGCCCTGGGGATCTGGGCTTTCCCAGAGACCAAAGGTCTAATGTTGCCCGTTCTCGGCAGAGCCTTTTTTCCAAAACGGGAAACGTCCGGCTCCTTGTCCCACCAGCAAGGGGCCAGCCCTGAAAGCTCTTGCTGCTCTTCACCTTCCCTGGGCAGCCTATTCACAGGCACATCAGCACTGGGGATCTGGGCTTTCCCAGAGACGCAAGGTCTCATCGTTCCCGTTCTCGGCAGAGCCTTTTTTCCGAAATGGGAAACGTCCGGCTCCTTGTCCCACCAGGAAGGGGCCAGCCCTGAAAGCTCTTGCTGCTCTTCACCTTCCCTGGGCAGCCTATTCACAGGCACAACAGCCCTGGGGATCTGTGCTTTCCCAGAGACGCAAGGTCTCATCGTTCCCGTTCTCGGCAGAGCCTTTTTTCCAAAACGGGAAACGTCCGGCTCCTTGTCCCACCAGGAAGGGGCCAGCCCTGAAAGCTCTTGCTGCTCTTCACCTTCCCTGGGCAGCCTATTCACAGGCACAACAGCAATGGGGATCTGGGCTTTCCCAGAGATGCAAGGTCTCATCGTTCCCGTTCTCGGCAGAGCCTTTTTTCCGAAATGGGAAACGTCCGGCTCATTCTCCAACTAGGAAGGGGACAGCCCTGAAAGCTCTTGCTGCTCTTCACCTTCCCTGGGCAGCCTATTCACAGGCACAACAGCACTGGGGATCTGGGCTTTCCCAGAGACGCAAGGTCTCATCGTTCCCGTTCTCGGCAGAGCCTTTTTTCCAAAACGGGAAACGTCCGGCTCCTTGTCCCACCAGGAAGGGGCCAGCCCTGAAAGCTCTTGCTGCTCTTCACCTTCCCTGGGCAGCCTATTCACAGGCACAACAGCCCTGGGGATCTGGGCTTTCCCACAGACCAAAGGTCTCATCGTTCCCGTTTTCGGCAGAGCCTTTTTTCCAAAACGGGAAATGTCCGGCTCCTTGTCCCACCAGGAAGGGGCCAGCCCTGAAAGCTGTTGCTGCTCTTCACCTTCCCTGGGCAGCCTATTCACAGGCACAACAGCCCTGGGGATCTGGGCTTTCCCAGAGACGCAAGGTCTCATCGTTCCCGTTCTCAGCAGAGCCTTTTTTCCAAAACGGGAAACGTCCGGCTCCTTGTCCCACCAGGAAGGGGCCAGCCCTGAAAGCTCTTGCTGCTCTTCACCTTCCCTGGGCAGCCTATTCACAGGCACAACAGCCCTGGGGAACTGGGCTTTCCCAGAGATGCAAGGTCTCATCGTTCCCGTTCTCGGCAGAGCCTTTTTTCCAAAACGGGAAACGTCCGGCTCCTTCTCCCACTAGGAAGGGGCCAGCCCTGAAAGCTCTTGCTGCTCTTCACCTTCCCTGGGCAGCCTATTCACAGGCACAACAGCCCTGGGGAACTGGGCTTTCCCAGAGACGCAAGGTCTCATAGTTCCCGTTCTTGGCAGAGACTTTTTTCCGAAATGGGAAACGTCCGGCTCCTTCTCCCACCAGGAAGGGGCCAGCCCTGAAAGCTGTTGCTGCTCTTCACCTTCCCTGGGCAGCCTATTCACAGGCACAACAGCCCTGGGGAAATGTGCTTCCCCAGAGACCCAAGGTCTCATCGTTCCCCTTCTCGGCAGAGCCTTTTTTCCGAAACGGGAAACGTCTGGCTCCTTGTCCCACCAGGAAGGGGCCAGCCCTGAAAGCTGTTGCTGCTCTTCACCTTCCCTGGGCAGCCTATTCACAGGCACAACAGCCCTGGGGAACTGGGCTTTCCCAGAGACGCAAGGTCACATAGTTCCCGTTCTCGGAGAATGCATTTTTCCGAAATGGGAAACGGCCGGCCTCTTCTCCCACAAGGAAGGTGCCAGCCCTGAAAGCTGCTGCTGCTCTTCACCTACCCACTGCAGCCTAGTCACAGGCACAACAGCCCTGGGGATCTGTGCTTTCCCAGAGATGGAGCATCTCAACGTTCTCGTTCTCGGCAGATGCATTTTCCGAAAGTGCAAACGTCCGGCCTCTTCTCCCACAAGGAAGGTGCCAGCCCTGAAATCTGCTGCTGCTCTTCACCTACCCACTGCAGCCTATTCACAGGCACAACAGCACTGGGGATCTGTGCTTTCCCAGAGATGGAGCATCTCAACGTTCTCGTTCTCGGCAGATGCATTTTCCGAAAGTGCAAACGTCCGGCCTCTTCTCCCACAAGGAAGGTGCCAGCCCTGAAAGCTGCTGCTGCTCTTCACCTACCCACTGCAGCCTATTCACAGGCACAACAGCACTGGGGATCTGTGCTTTCCCAGAGATGGAGCATCTCAACGTTCTCGTTCTCAGCAGATGCATTTTCCGAAAGTGCAAACGTCCGGCCTCTTCTCCCACAAGGAAGGTGCCAGCCCTGAAAGCTGCTGCTGCTCTTCACCTACCCACTGCAGCCTATTCACAGGCACAACAGCACTGGGGATCTGTGCTTTCCCAGAGATGGAGCATCTCAACGTTCTCGTTCTCGGCAGATGCATTTTTCCGAAAGTGCAAACGTCCGGCCTCTTCTCCCACAAGGAAGGTGCCAGCCCTGAAAGCTGCTGCTGCTCTTCACCTACCCACTGCAGCCTATTCACAGGCACAACAGCACTGGGGAACTGTGCTTTCCCAGAGATGGAGCATCTCAACGTTCTCGTTCTCGGCAGATGCATTTTCCGAAAGTGCAAACGTCCGGCCTCTTCTCCCACAAGGAAGGTGCCAGCCCTGAAAGCTGCTGCTGCTCTTCACCTACCCACTGCAGCCTATTCACAGGCACAACAGCCCTGGGGATCTGTGCTTTCCCAGAGATGGAGCATCTCAACGTTCTCGTTCTCGGCAGATGCATTTTCCGAAAGTGCAAACGTCCGGCCTCTTCTCCCACAAGGAAGGTGCCAGCCCTGAAAGCTGCTGCTGCTCTTCACCTTCCCTGGGCAGCCTATTCACAGGCACAACAGCCCTGGGCAACTGGGCTTTCCCAGAGACGCAAGGTCTCATCGTTCCCGTTCTCGGAGGGTGCATTTTTCCGAAATGTGAAACATCCGGCTCCTTCTCCCACCAGGAAGGGGCCAGCCCTGAAAGCTCTTGCTGCTCTTCACCTTCCCTGGGCAGCCTAGTCACAGGCACAACAGCCCTGGGGATCTGGGCTTTCCCAGAGACGCAAGGTCTCATCGTTCCCGTTTTCCGCAGAGCCTTTTTTCCGAAATGGGAAACGTCCGGCTCCTTGTCCCACCAGGAAGGGGCCAGCCCTGAAAGCTCTTGCTGCTCTTCACCTTCCCTGGGCAGCCTATTCACAGGCACAACAGCCCTGGGGATCTGGGCTTTCCCAGAGACGCAAGGTCTCATCGTTCCCGTTGTCGGCAGAGCCTTTTTTCTGAAATGGGAAACGTCCGGCTCCTTGTCCCACCAGGAAGGGGCCAGCCCTGAAAGCTGTTGCTGCTCTTCACCTTCCCTGGGCAGCCTATTCACAGGCACAACAGTCCTGCGGATCTCTGCTTTCCCAGAGACGCAAGGTCTCATCGTTCCCGTTGTCGGCAGAGCCTTTTTTCCAAAACGGGAAACGTCCGGCTCCTTGTCCCACCAGGAAGGGGCCAGCCCTGAAAGCTGTTGCTGCTCTTCACCTTCCCTGGGCAGCCTATTCACAGGCACAACAGCCCTGGGGAACTGGGCTTTCCCAGAGACGCAAGGTCTCATCGTTCCCGTTCTCGGCAGAGCCTTTTTTCTGAAATGGGAAACGTCCGTCTCCTTGTCCCACCAGGAAGGGGCCAGCCCTGAAAGCTGTTGCTGCTCTTCACCTTCCCTGGGCAGCCTATTCACAGGCACAACAGCCCTGGGGAACTGGGCTTTCCCAGAGACGCAAGGTCTCATCGTTCCCCTTCTCGGCAGAGCCTTTTTTCCGAAACGGGAAACGTCCGGCTCCTTGTCCCACCAGGAAGGGGCCAGCCCTGAAAGCTCTTGCTGCTCTTCACCTTCCCTGGGCAGCCTATTCACAGGCACAACAGCCCTGGGGAACTGGGCTTTCCCAGAGATGCAAGGTCTCATCGTTCCCGTTCTTGGCAGAGGCTTTTTTCCAAAACGGGAAACGTCCGGCTCCTTGTCCCACCAGGAAGGGGCCAGCCCTGAAAGCTCTTGCTGCTCTTCACCTTCCCTGGGCAGCCTATTCACAGGCACAACAGCCCTGCGGATCTGGGCTTTCCCAGAGACGCAAGGTCTCATCGTTCCCGTTCTCGGCAGAGACTTTTTTACAAAACGGGAAACGTCTGGCTCCTTCTCCCACCAGGAAGGGGCCAGCCCTGAAAGCTCTTGCTGCTCTTCACCTTCCCTGGGCAGCCTATTCACAGGCACAACAGCCCTGCGGATCTCTGCATTCCCAGAGAAGCAAGGTCTCATCGTTCCCGTTCTCGGCAGAGCCTTTTTTCCGAAATGGGAAACGTCCGGCTCCTTCTCCCACCAGGTAGGGGCCAGCCCTGAAAGCTCTTGCTGCTCTTCACCTTCCCTGGGCAGCCTATTCACAGGCACAACAGCAATGGGGATCTGGGCTTTCCCAGAGACGCAAGGTCACATCGTTCCCGTTCTCGGAGGATGCATTTTTCCGAAATGGGAAACGTCCGGCTCCTTCTCCCACCAGGAAGGGGCCAGCCCTGAAAGCTCTTGCTGCTCTTCACCTTCCCTGGGCAGCCTATTCACAGGCACAACAGCCCTGGGGAACTGGGCTTTCCCAGAGACGCAAGGTCTCATCGTTCCCGTTTTCGGCAGAGCCTTTTTTCCAAAACAGGAAACGTCCGGCTTCTTCTCCCACCAGGAAGGGGCCAGCCCTGAAAGCTCTTGCTGCTCTTCACCTTCCCTGGGCAGCCTATTCACAGGCACAACAGCCCTGGGGATCTGGGCTTTCCCAGAGACGCAAGGTCTCATCGTTCCCGTTGTCGGCAGAGCCTTATTTTTCTGAAATGGGAAACGTCGGGCTCCTTGTCCCACCAGGAAGGGGCCAGCCCTGAAAGCTCTTGCTGCTCTTCACCTTCCCTGGGCAGCCTATTCACAGGCACAACAGCCCTGCGGATCTCTGCTTTCCCAGAGACGCAAGGTCTCATCGTTCCCGTTGTCGGCAGAGCCTTTTTTCCAAAACGGGAAACGTCCGGCTCCTTGTCCCACCAGGAAGGGGCCAGCCCTGAAAGCTGTTGCTGCTCTTCACCTTCCCTGGGCAGCCTATTCACAGGCACAACAGCCCTGGGGAACTGGGCTTTCCCAGAGACGCAAGGTCTCATCGTTCCCCTTCTCGGCAGAGCCTTTTTTCTGAAATGGGAAACGTCTGTCTCTTTGTCCCACCAGGAAGGGGCCAGCCCTGAAAGCTGTTGCTGCTCTTCACCTTCCCTGGGCAGCCTATTCACAGGCACAACAGCCCTGGGGAACTGGGCTTTCCCAGAGACGCAAGGTCTCATCGTTCCCGTTCTCGGCAGAGCCTTTTTTCCAAAACGGGAAACGTCCGGCTCCTTGTCCCACCAGGAAGGGGCCAGCCCTGAAAGCTCTTGCTGCTCTTCACCTTCCCTGGGCAGCCTATTCACAGGCACAACAGCCCTGGGGAACTGGGCTTTCCCAGAGATGCAAGGTCTCATCGTTCCCGTTCTCGGCAGAGCCTATTTTCCAAAACGGGAAACATCCGGCTCCTTGTCCCACCAGGAAGGGGCCAGCCCTGAAAGCTGTTGCTGCTCTTCACCTTCCCTGGGCAGCCTATTCACAGGCACAACAGCCCTGGGGATCTCTGCTTTCCCAGAGACGCAAGGTCTCATCGTTCCCGTTTTCGGCAGAACCTTTTTTCTGAAATGGGAAACGTCCGGCTCCTTGTCCCACCAGGAAGGGGCCAGCCCTGAAAGCTCTTGCTGCTCTTCACCTTCCCTGGGCAGCCTATTCACAGGCACAACAGCCCTGGGGATCTCTGCTTTCCCAGAGACCAAAGGTCTAATGTTGCCCGTTCTCGGCAGAGCCTTTTTTCCAAAACGGGAAACGTCCGGCTCCTTGTCCCACCAGGAAGGGGCCAGCCCTGAAAGCTGGTGCTGCTCTTCACCTTCCCTGGGCAGCCTATTCACAGGCACAACAGCACTGGGGATCTGTGCTTTCCCAGAGATGGAGCATCTCAACGTTCTCGTTCTCGGCAGATGCATTTTCCGAAAGTGCAAACGTCCGGCCTCTTCTCCCACAAGGAAGGTGCCAGCCCTGAAAGCTGCTGCTGCTCTTCACCTACCCACTGCAGCCTATTCACAGGCACAACAGCACTGGGGAACTGTGCTTTCCCAGAGATGGAGCATCTCAACGTTCTCGTTCTCGGCAGATGCATTTTCCGAAAGTGCAAACGTCCGGCCTCTTCTCCCACAAGGAAGGTGCCAGCCCTGAAAGCTGCTGCTGCTCTTCACCTACCCACTGCAGCCTAGTCACAGGCACAACAGCACTGGGGATCTGTGCTTTCCCAGAGATGGAGCATCTCAACGTTCTCGTTCTCGGCAGATGCATTTTCCGAAAGTGCAAACGTCCGGCCTCTTCTCCCACAAGGAAGGTGCCAGCCCTGAAAGCTGCTGCTGCTCTTCACCTTCCCTGGGCAGCCTATTCACAGGCACAACAGCCCTGGGCAACTGGGCTTTCCCAGAGACGCAAGGTCTCATCGTTCCCGTTCTCGGAGGGTGCATTTTTCCGAAATGTGAAACATCCGGCTCCTTCTCCCACCAGGAAGGGGCCAGCCCTGAAAGCTCTTGCTGCTCTTCACCTTCCCTGGGCAGCCTATTCACAGGCACAACAGCCCTGGGGATCTGGGCTTTCCCAGAGACGCAAGGTCTCATCGTTCCCGTTTTCGGCAGAGCCTTTTTTCCGAAATGGGAAACGTCCGGCTCCTTGTCCCACCAGGAAGGGGCCAGCCCTGAAAGCTCTTGCTGCTCTTCACCTTCCCTGGGCAGCCTATTCACAGGCACAACAGCCCTGGGGATCTGGGCTTTCCCAGAGACGCAAGGTCTCATCGTTCCCGTTGTCGGCAGAGCCTTTTTTCTGAAATGGGAAACGTCCGGCTCCTTGTCCCACCAGGAAGGGGCCAGCCCTGAAAGCTGTTGCTGCTCTTCACCTTCCCTGGGCAGCCTATTCACAGGCACAACAGTCCTGCGGATCTCTGCTTTCCCAGAGACGCAAGGTCTCATCGTTCCCGTTGTCGGCAGAGCCTTTTTTCCAAAACGGGAAACGTCCGGCTCCTTGTCCCACCAGGAAGGGGCCAGCCCTGAAAGCTGTTGCTGCTCTTCACCTTCCCTGGGCAGCCTATTCACAGGCACAACAGCCCTGGGGAACTGGGCTTTCCCAGAGATGCAAGGTCTCATCGTTCCCGTTCTCGGCAGAGACTTTTTTCCAAAACGGGAAATGTCCGGCTCCTTCTCCCACCAGGAAGGGGCCAGCCCTGAAAGCTGTTGCTGCTCTTCACCTTCCCTGGGCAGCCTATTCACAGGCACAACAGCCCTGGGGATCTCTGCTTTCCCAGAGACCAAAGGTCTAATGTTGCCCGTTCTCGGCAGAGCCTTTTTTCCAAAACAGGAAACGTCCGGCTCCTTCTCCCACCAGGAAGGGGCCAGCCCTGAAAGCTCTTGCTGCTCTTCACCTTCCCTGGGCAGCCTATTCACAGGCACAACAGTCCTGCGGATCTCTGCTTTCCCAGAGACGCAAGGTCTCATCGTTCCCGTTCTCGGCAGAGCCTTTTTTCCAAAACGGGAAACGTCCGGCTCCTTCTCCCACCAGGAAGGGGCCAGCCCTGAAAGCTGTTGCTGCTCTTCACCTTCCCTGGGCAGCCTATTCACAGGCACAACAGCCCTGGGGAACTGGGCTTTCCCAGAGACGCAAGGTCTCATCGTTCCCGTTCTCGGCAGAGCCTTTTTTCTGAAATGGGAAACGTCCGTCTCCTTGTCCCACCAGGAAGGGGCCAGCCCTGAAAGCTGTTGCTGCTCTTCACCTTCCCTGGGCAGCCTATTCACAGGCACAACAGCCCTGGGGAACTGGGCTTTCCCAGAGACGCAAGGTCTCATCGTTCCCCTTCTCGGCAGAGCCTTTTTTCCGAAACGGGAAACGTCCGGCTCCTTGTCCCACCAGCAAGGGGCCAGCCCTGAAAGCTCTTGCTGCTCTTCACCTTCCCTGGGCAGCCTATTCACAGGCACAACAGCCCTGGGGAACTGGGCTTTCCCAGAGATGCAAGGTCTCATCGTTCCCGTTCTTGGCAGAGGCTTTTTTCCAAAACGGGAAACGTCCGGCTCCTTGTCCCACCAGGAAGGGGCCAGCCCTGAAAGCTCTTGCTGCTCTTCACCTTCCCTGGGCAGCCTATTCACAGGCACAACAGCCCTGCGGATCTGGGCTTTCCCAGAGACGCAAGGTCTCATCGTTCCCGTTCTCGGCAGAGCCTTTTTTCCGAAATGGGAAACGTCCGGCTCCTTCTCCCACCAGGTAGGGGCCAGCCCTGAAAGCTCTTGCTGCTCTTCACCTTCCCTGGGCAGCCTATTCACAGGCACAACAGCAATGGGGATCTGGGCTTTCCCAGAGACCAAAGGTCACATCGTTCCCGTTCTCGGAGGATGCATTTTTCCGAAATGGGAAACGTCGGGCTCCTTCTCCCACCAGGAAGGGGCCAGCCCTGAAAGCTCTTGCTGCTCTTCACCTTCCCTGGGCAGCCTATTCACAGGCACAACAGTCCTGCGGATCTCTGCTTTCCCAGAGACGCAAGGTCTCATCGTTCCCGTTGTCGGCAGAGCCTTTTTTCCAAAACGGGAAACGTCCGGCTCCTTGTCCCACCAGGAAGGGGCCAGCCCTGAAAGCTGTTGCTGCTCTTCACCTTCCCTGGGCAGCCTATTCACAGGCACAACAGCCCTGGGGAACTGGGCTTTCCCAGAGACGCAAGGTCTCATCGTTCCCCTTCTCGGCAGAGCCTTTTTTCTGAAATGGGAAACGTCTGTCTCTTTGTCCCACCAGGAAGGGGCCAGCCCTGAAAGCTGTTGCTGCTTTTCACCTTCCCTGGGCAGCCTATTCACAGGCACAACAGCCCTGGGGAACTGGGCTTTCCCAGAGACGCAAGGTCTCATCGTTCCCGTTCTCGGCAGAGCCTTTTTTCCGAAATGGGAAACGTCCGGCTCCTTGTCCCACCAGGAAGGGGCCAGCCCTGAAAGCTCTTGCTGCTCTTCACCTTCCCTGGGCAGCCTATTCACAGGCACAACAGCCCTGGGGAACTGGGCTTTCCCAGAGATGCAAGGTCTCATCGTTCCCGTTCTCGGCAGAGCCTATTTTCCAAAACGGGAAACATCCGGCTCCTTGTCCCACCAGGAAGGGGCCAGCCCTGAAAGCTGTTGCTGCTCTTCACCTTCCCTGGGCAGCCTATTCACAGGCACAACAGCCCTGGGGAACTGGGCTTTCCCAGTGATGCAAGGTCTCATCGTTCCTGTTCTCGGCAGAGCCTTTTTTCCAAAACGGGAAACGTCCGGCTCCTTGTCCCACCAGGAAGGGGCCAGCCCTGAAAGCTCTTGCTGCTCTTCACCTTCCCTGGGCAGCCTATTCACAGGCACAACAGCCCTGGGGAACTGGGCTTTCCCAGAGACGCAAGGTCTCATCGTTCCCGTTCTTGGCAGAGACTTTTTTCCGAAATGGGAAACGTCCGGCTCCTTCTCCCACCAGGAAGGGGCCAGCCCTGAAAGCTCTTGCTGCTCTTCACCTACCCACTGCAGCCTATTCACAGGCACAACAGCACTGGGGATCTGTGCTTTCCCAGAGATGGAGCATCTCAACGTTCTCGTTCTCGGCAGATGCATTTTCCGAAAGTGCAAACGTCCGGCCTCTTCTCCCACAAGGAAGGTGCCAGCCCTGAAAGCTGCTGCTGCTCTTCACCTACCCACTGCAGCCTATTCACAGGCACAACAGCCCTGGGGATCTGTGCTTTCCCAGAGATGGAGCATCTCAACGTTCTCGTTCTCGGCAGATGCATTTTCCGAAAGTGCAAACGTCCGGCCTCTTCTCCCACAAGGAAGGTGCCAGCCCTGAAAGCTGCTGCTGCTCTTCACCTACCCACTGCAGCCTATTCACAGGCACAACAGCACTGGGGATCTGGGCTTTCCCAGAGACGCAAGGTCTCATCATTCCCGTTCTTGGCAGAGCCTTTTTTCCGAAACGGGAAACGTCCGGCTCCTTCTCCCACCAGGAAGGGGCCAGCCCTGAAAGCTCTTGCTGCTCTTCACCTTCCCTGGGCAGCCTATTCACAGGCACAACAGCCCTGGGGAACTGGGCTTTCCCAGAGACGCAAGGTCACATCGTTCCCCTTCTCGGAGGGTGCATTTTTCCGAAATGTGAAACATCCGGCTCCTTGTCCCACCAGGAAGGGGCCAGCCCTGAAAGCTCTTGCTGCTCTTCACCTTCCCTGGGCAGCCTATTCACAGGCACAACAGCCCTGGGGATCTGGGCTTTCCCAGAGACGCAAGGTCTCATCGTTCCCGTTGTCGGCAGAGCCTTTTTTCTGAAATGGGAAACGTCCGGCTCCTTGTCCCACCAGGAAGGGGCCAGCCCTGAAAGCTCTTGCTGCTCTTCACCTTCCCTGGGCAGCCTATTCACAGGCACAACAGCACTGGGGATCTGGGCTTTCCCAGAGACGCAAGGTCGCATCGTTCCCGTTGTCGGCACAGCCTTTTCTCTGAAATGGGAAACGTCCGGCTCCTTGTCCCACCAGGAAGGGGCCAGCCCTGAAAGCTCTTGCTGCTCTTCACCTTCCCTGGGCAGCCTATTCACAGGCACAACAGTCCTGCGGATCTCTGCTTTCCCAGAGACGCAAGGTCTCATCGTTCCCGTTCTCGGCAGAGCCTTTTTTCCAAAACGGGAAACGTCCGGCTCCTTGTCCCACCAGGAAGGGGCCAGCCCTGAAAGCTCTTGCTGCTCTTCACCTTCCCTGGGCAGCCTATTCACAGGCACAACAGCCCTGGGGAACTGGGCTTTCCCAGAGACGCAAGGTCTCATCGTTCCCGTTCTTGGCAGAGACTTTTTTCCGAAATGGGAAACGTCCGGCTCCTTCTCCCACAAGGAAGGGGCCAGCCCTGAAAGCTCTTGCTGCTCTTCACCTACCCACTGCAGCCTATTCACAGGCACAACAGCACTGGGGATCTGTGCTTTCCCAGAGATGGAGCATCTCAACGTTCTCGTTCTCGGCAGATGCATTTTCCGAAAGTGCAAACGTCCGGCCTCTTCTCCCACAAGGAAGGTGCCAGCCCTGAAAGCTGCTGCTGCTCTTCACCTACCCACTGCAGCCTATTCACAGGCACAACAGCCCTGGGGATCTGTGCTTTCCCAGAGATGGAGCATCTCAACGTTCTCGTTCTCGGCAGATGCATTTTCCGAAAGTGCAAACGTCCGGCCTCTTCTCCCACAAGGAAGGTGCCAGCCCTGAAAGCTGCTGCTGCTCTTCACCTACCCACTGCAGCCTATTCACAGGCACAACAGCACTGGGGATCTGGGCTTTCCCAGAGACGCAAGGTCTCATCATTCCCGTTCTTGGCAGAGCCTTTTTTCCGAAACGGGAAACGTCCGGCTCCTTCTCCCACCAGGAAGGGGCCAGCCCTGAAAGCTCTTGCTGCTCTTCACCTTCCCTGGGCAGCCTATTCACAGGCACAACAGCCCTGGGGAACTGGGCTTTCCCAGAGACGCAAGGTCACATCGTTCCCCTTCTCGGAGGGTGCATTTTTCCGAAATGCGAAACATCCGGCTCCTTGTCCCACCAGGAAGGGGCCAGCCCTGAAAGCTCTTGCTGCTCTTCACCTTCCCTGGGCAGCCTATTCACAGGCACAACAGCCCTGGGGATCTGGGCTTTCCCAGAGACGCAAGGTCTCATCGTTCCCGTTGTCGGCAGAGCCTTTTTTCTGAAATGGGAAACGTCCGGCTCCTTGTCCCACCAGGAAGGGGCCAGCCCTGAAAGCTCTTGCTGCTCTTCACCTTCCCTGGGCAGCCTATTCACAGGCACAACAGCACTGGGGATCTGGGCTTTCCCAGAGACGCAAGGTCGCATCGTTCCCGTTGTCGGCAGAGCCTTTTCTCTGAAATGGGAAACGTCCGGCTCCTTGTCCCACCAGGAAGGGGCCAGCCCTGAAAGCTCTTGCTACTCTTCACCTTCCCTGGGCAGCCTATTCACAGGCACAACAGTCCTGCGGATCTCTGCTTTCCCAGAGACGCAAGGTCTCATCGTTCCCGTTCTCGGCAGAGCCTTTTTTCCAAAACGGGAAACGTCCGGCTCCTTGTCCCACCAGGAAGGGGCCAGCCCTGAAAGCTCTTGCTGCTCTTCACCTTCCCTGGGCAGCCTATTCACAGGCACAACAGCCCTGGGGAACTGGGCTTTCCCAGAGACGCAAGGTCTCATCGTTCCCCTTCTCGGCAGAGCCTTTTTTCCAAAACGGGAAACGTCCGGCTCCTTGTCCCACCAGGAAGGGGCCAGCCCTGAAAGCTCTTGCTGCTCTTCACCTTCCCTGGGCAGCCTATTCACAGGCACAACAGCCCTGGGGAACTGGGCTTTCCCAGAGACGCAAGGTCTCATCGTTCCCGTTCTCGGCAGAGCCTTTTTTCCGAAACGGGAAACGTCCGGCTCCTTGTCCCACCAGGAAGGGGCCAGCCCTGAAAGCTGGTGTTGCTCTTCACCTTCCCTGGGCAGCCTATTCACAGGCACAACAGCCCTGGGGATCTCTGCTTTCCCAGAGACCAAAGGTCTAATGTTGCCCGTTCTCGGCAGAGCCTTTTTTCCAAAACGGGAAACGTCCGGCTCCTTGTCCCACCAGGAAGGGGCCAGCCCTGAAAGCTCTTGCTGCTCTTCACCTTCCCTGGGCAGCCTATTCACAGGCACAACAGCCCTGGGGAACTGGGCTTTCCCAGAGACGCAAGGTCTCATCGTTCCCGTTCTTGGCAGAGACTTTTTTCCGAAATGGGAAACGTCCGGCTCCTTCTCCCACAAGGAAGGGGCCAGCCCTGAAAGCTCTTGCTGCTCTTCACCTACCCACTGCAGCCTATTCACAGGCACAACAGCACTGGGGATCTGTGCTTTCCCAGAGATGGAGCATCTCAACGTTCTCGTTCTCGGCAGATGCATTTTCCGAAAGTGCAAACGTCCGGCCTCTTCTCCCACAAGGAAGGTGCCAGCCCTGAAAGCTGCTGCTGCTCTTCACCTACCCACTGCAGCCTATTCACAGGCACAACAGCCCTGGGGATCTGTGCTTTCCCAGAGATGGAGCATCTCAACGTTCTCGTTCTCGGCAGATGCATTTTCCGAAAGTGCAAACGTCCGGCCTCTTCTCCCACAAGGAAGGTGCCAGCCCTGAAAGCTGCTGCTGCTCTTCACCTACCCACTGCAGCCTATTCACAGGCACAACAGCACTGGGGATCTGGGCTTTCCCAGAGACGCAAGGTCTCATCATTCCCGTTCTTGGCAGAGCCTTTTTTCCGAAACGGGAAACGTCCGGCTCCTTCTCCCACCAGGAAGGGGCCAGCCCTGAAAGCTCTTGCTGCTCTTCACCTTCCCTGGGCAGCCTATTCACAGGCACAACAGCCCTGGGGAACTGGGCTTTCCCAGAGACGCAAGGTCACATCGTTCCCCTTCTCGGAGGGTGCATTTTTCCGAAATGCGAAACATCCGGCTCCTTGTCCCACCAGGAAGGGGCCAGCCCTGAAAGCTCTTGCTGCTCTTCACCTTCCCTGGGCAGCCTATTCACAGGCACAACAGCCCTGGGGATCTGGGCTTTCCCAGAGACGCAAGGTCTCATCGTTCCTGTTGTCGGCAGAGCCTTTTTTCTGAAATGGGAAACGTCCGGCTCCTTGTCCCACCAGGAAGGGGCCAGCCCTGAAAGCTCTTGCTGCTCTTCACCTTCCCTGGGCAGCCTATTCACAGGCACAACAGCACTGGGGATCTGGGCTTTCCCAGAGACGCAAGGTCGCATCGTTCCCGTTGTCGGCAGAGCCTTTTCTCTGAAATGGGATACGTCCGGCTCCTTGTCCCACCAGGAAGGGGCCAGCCCTGAAAGCTCTTGCTGCTCTTCACCTTCCCTGGGCAGCCTATTCACAGGCACAACAGTCCTGCGGATCTCTGCTTTCCCAGAGACGCAAGGTCTCATCGTTCCCGTTCTCGGCAGAGCCTTTTTTCCGAAACGGGAAACGTCCGGCTCCTTGTCCCACCAGGAAGGGGCCAGCCCTGAAAGCTCTTGCTGCTCTTCACCTTCCCTGGGCAGCCTATTCACAGGCACAACAGCCCTGGGGAACTGGGCTTTCCCAGAGACGCAAGGTCTCATCGTTCCCCTTCTCGGCAGAGCCTTTTTTCCAAAACGGGAAACGTCCGGCTCCTTGTCCCACCAGGAAGGGGCCAGCCCTGAAAGCTGTTGCTGCTCTTCACCTTCCCTGGGCAGCCTATTCACAGGCACAACAGCCCTGGGGAACTGGGCTTTCCCAGAGACGCAAGGTCTCATCGTTCCCGTTCTCGGCAGAGCCTTTTTTCCGAAACGGGAAACGTCCGGCTCCTTGTCCCACCAGGAAGGGGCCAGCCCTGAAAGCTGGTGTTGCTCTTCACCTTCCCTGGGCAGCCTATTCACAGGCACAACAGCCCTGGGGATCTCTGCTTTCCCAGAGACCAAAGGTCTAATGTTGCCCGTTCTCGGCAGAGCCTTTTTTCCAAAACGGGAAACGTCCGGCTCCTTGTCCCACCAGGAAGGGGCCAGCCCTGAAAGCTGTTGCTGCTCTTCACCTTCCCTGGGCAGCCTATTCACAGGCACAACAGCCCTGGGGAACTGGGCTTTCCCAGAGACGCAAGGTCTCATCGTTCCCGTTCTCGGAGGGTGCATTTTTCCGAAATGTGAAACATCCGGCTCCTTCTCCCACCAGGAAGGGGCCAGCCCTGAAAGCTCTTGCTGCTCTTCACCTTCCCTGGGCAGCCTATTCACAGGCACAACAGCCCTGGGGAACTGGGCTTTCCCAGAGACGCAAGGTCTCATCGTTCCCGTTCTCGGAGGATGCATTTTTCCGAAATGGGAAACATCCGGCTCCTTGTCCCACCAGGAAGGGGCCAGCCCTGAAAGCTCTTGCTGCTCTTCACCTTCCCTGGGCAGCCTATTCACAGGCACAACAGCCCTGGGGAACTGGGCTTTCCCAGAGACCCAAGGTCTCATCGTTCCCATTCTCGGCAGAGCCTTTTTTCCAAAACGGGAAACGTCCGGCTCCTTCTCCCACCAGGAAGGGGCCAGCCCTGAAAGCTCTTGCTGCTCTTCACCTTCCCTGGGCAGCCTATTCACAGGCACAACAGCCCTGCGGATCTCTGCTTTCCCAGAGACCCAAGGTCTCATCGTTCCCATTCTCAGAAGAGCTTTTTTTCCGAAACGGGAAACGTCCGGCTCCTTGTCCCACCAGGAAGGGGCCAGCCCTGAAAGCTCTTGCTGCTCTTCACCTTCCCTGGGCAGCCTATTCACAGGCACAACAGCCCTGGGGAACTGGGCTTTCCCAGAGACCAAAGGTCTAATGTTGCCCGTTCTCGGCAGAGCCTTTTTTCCAAAACGGAAACGTCCGGCTCCTTCTCCCACCAGGAAGGGGCCAGCCCTGAAAGCTCTTGCTGCTCTTCACCTTCCCTGGGCAGCCTATTCACAGGCACAACAGCCCTGGGGAACTGGGCTTTCCCAGAGACGCAAGGTCTCATCGTTCCCGTTCTCGGAGGATGCATTTTTCCGAAATGGGAAACATCCGGCTCCTTGTCCCACCAGGAAGGGGCCAGCCCTGAAAGCTCTTGCTGCTCTTCACCTTCCCTGGGCAGCCTATTCACAGGCACAACAGCCCTGGGGAACTGTGCTTTCCCAGAGACCCAAGGTCTCATCGTTCCCATTCTCGGCAGAGCCTTTTTTCCGAAACGGGAAACGTCCGGCTCCTTCTCCCACCAGGAAGGGGCCAGCCCTGAAAGCTCTTGCTGCTCTTCACCTTCCCTGGGCAGCCTATCCACAGGCACAACAGCCCTGGGGAACTGGGCTTTCCCAGAGACGCAAGGTCACATGGTTCCCGTTCTCGGCAGAGCCTTTTTTCCGAAACGGGAAACGTCCGGCTCCTTGTCCCACCAGGAAGGGGCCAGCCCTGAAAGCTCTTGCTGCTCTTCACCTTCCCTGGGCAGCCTATTCACAGGCACAACAACCCTGCGGATCTCTGCTTTCCCAGAGACCCAAGGTCTCATCGTTCCCATTCTCAGAAGAGCCTTTTTTCCAAAACGGGAAACGTCCGGCTCCTTGTCCCACCAGGAAGGGGCCAGCCCTGAAAGCTCTTGCTGCTCTTCACCTTCCCTGGGCAGCCTATTCACAGGCACAACAGCCGTGCGGATCTCTGCTTTCCCAGAGACCAAAGGTCTAATGTTGCCCGTTCTCGGCAGAGCCTTTTTTCCAAAACGGGAAACGTCCGGCTCCTTCTCCCACCAGGAAGGGGCCAGCCCTGAAAGCTCTTGCTGCTCTTCACCTTCCCTGGGCAGCCTATTCACAGGCACAACAGCCCTGGGGATCTGGGCTTTCCCAGAGACGCAAGGTCGCATCGTTCCCGTTCTCGGCAGAGCCTTTTTTCCGAAATGGGAAACGTCCGGCTCCTTCTCCCACAAGGAAGGGGCCAGCCCTGAAAGCTCTTGCTGCTCTTCACCTACCCACTGCAGCCTATTCACAGGCACAACAGCACTGGGGATCTGTGCTTTCCCAGAGATGGAGCATCTCAACGTTCTCGTTCTCGGCAGATGCATTTTCCGAAAGTGCAAACGTCCGGCCTCTTCTCCCACAAGGAAGGTGCCAGCCCTGAAAGCTGCTGCTGCTCTTCACCTACCCACTGCAGCCTATTCACAGGCACAACAGCCCTGGGGATCTGTGCTTTCCCAGAGATGGAGCATCTCAACGTTCTCGTTCTCGGCAGATGCATTTTCCGAAAGTGCAAACGTCCGGCCTCTTCTCCCACAAGGAAGGTGCCAGCCCTGAAAGCTGCTGCTGCTCTTCACCTACCCACTGCAGCCTATTCACAGGCACAACAGCACTGGGGATCTGGGCTTTCCCAGAGACGCAAGGTCTCATCATTCCCGTTCTTGGCAGAGCCTTTTTTCCGAAACGGGAAACGTCCGGCTCCTTCTCCCACCAGGAAGGGGCCAGCCCTGAAAGCTCTTGCTGCTCTTCACCTTCCCTGGGCAGCCTATTCACAGGCACAACAGCCCTGGGGAACTGGGCTTTCCCAGAGACGCAAGGTCACATCGTTCCCCTTCTCGGAGGGTGCATTTTTCCGAAATGCGAAACATCCGGCTCCTTGTCCCACCAGGAAGGGGCCAGCCCTGAAAGCTCTTGCTGCTCTTCACCTTCCCTGGGCAGCCTATTCACAGGCACAACAGCCCTGGGGATCTGGGCTTTCCCAGAGACGCAAGGTCTCATCGTTCCCGTTGTCGGCAGAGCCTTTTTTCTGAAATGGGAAACGTCCGGCTCCTTGTCCCACCAGGAAGGGGCCAGCCCTGAAAGCTCTTGCTGCTCTTCACCTTCCCTGGGCAGCCTATTCACAGGCACAACAGCACTGGGGATCTGGGCTTTCCCAGAGACGCAAGGTCGCATCGTTCCCGTTGTCGGCACAGCCTTTTTTCTGAAATGGGAAACGTCCGGCTCCTTGTCCCACCAGGAAGGGGCCAGCCCTGAAAGCTCTTGCTGCTCTTCACCTTCCCTGGGCAGCCTATTCACAGGCACAACAGTCCTGCGGATCTCTGCTTTCCCAGAGACGCAAGGTCTCATCGTTCCCGTTCTCGGCAGAGCCTTTTTTCCAAAACGGGAAACGTCCGGCTCCTTGTCCCACCAGGAAGGGGCCAGCCCTGAAAGCTGGTGTTGCTCTTCACCTTCCCTGGGCAGCCTATTCACAGGCACAACAGCCCTGGGGATCTCTGCTTTCCCAGAGACCAAAGGTCTAATGTTGCCCGTTCTCGGCAGAGCCTTTTTTCCAAAACGGGAAACGTCCGGCTCCTTGTCCCACCAGGAAGGGGCCAGCCCTGAAAGCTGTTGCTGCTCTTCACCTTCCCTGGGCAGCCTATTTACAGGCACAACAGCCCTGGGGAACTGGGCTTTCCCAGAGACGCAAGGTCTCATCGTTCCCGTTCTCGGAGGGTGCATTTTTCCGAAATGTGAAACATCCGGCTCCTTCTCCCACCAGGAAGGGGCCAGCCCTGAAAGCTCTTGCTGCTCTTCACCTTCCCTGGGCAGCCTATTCACAGGCACAACAGCCCTGGGGAACTGGGCTTTCCCAGAGACGCAAGGTCTCATCGTTCCCGTTCTCGGAGGATGCATTTTTCCGAAATGGGAAACATCCGGCTCCTTGTCCCACCAGGAAGGGGCCAGCCCTGAAAGCTCTTGCTGCTCTTCACCTTCCCTGGGCAGCCTATTCACAGGCACAACAGCCCTGGGGAACTGGGCTTTCCCAGAGACGCAAGGTCTCATCGTTCCCATTCTCGGCAGAGCCTTTTTTCCGAAACGGGAAACGTCCGGCTCCTTGTCCCACCAGGAAGGGGCCAGCCCTGAAAGCTCTTGCTGCTCTTCACCTTCCCTGGGCAGCCTATTCACAGGCACAACAGCCTTGCGGATCTCTGCTTTCCCAGAGACCCAAGGTCTCATCGTTCCCATTCTCAGAAGAGCCTTTTTTCCGAAACGGGAAACGTCCGGCTCCTTGTCCCACCAGGAAGGGGCCAGCCCTGAAAGCTCTTGCTGCTCTTCACCTTCCCTGGGCAGCCTATTCACAGGCACAACAGCCCTGGGGAACTGGGCTTTCGCAGAGACCAAAGGTCTAATGTTGCCCGTTCTCGGCAGAGCCTTTTTTCCAAAACGGAAACGTACGGCTCCTTCTCCCACCAGGAAGGGGCCAGCCCTGAAAGCTCTTGCTGCTCTTCACCTTCCCTGGGCAGCCTATTCACAGGCACAACAGCCCTGGGGAACTGGGCTTTCCCAGAGACGCAAGGTCTCATCGTTCCCGTTCTCGGAGGATGCATTTTTCCGAAATGGGAAACATCCGGCTCCTTGTCCCACCAGGAAGGGGCCAGCCCTGAAAGCTCTTGCTGCTCTTCACCTTCCCTGGGCAGCCTATTCACAGGCACAACAGCCCTGGGGAACTGGGCTTTCCCAGAGACGCAAGGTCACATGGTTCCCGTTCTCGGCAGAGCCTTTTTTCCGAAAAGGGAAACGTCCGGCTCCTTGTCCCACCAGGAAGGGGCCAGCCCTGAAAGCTCTTGCTGCTCTTCACCTTCCCTGGGCAGCCTATTCACAGGCACAACAACCCTGCGGATCTCTGCTTTCCCAGAGACCCAAGGTCTCATCGTTCCCATTCTCAGAAGAGCCTTTTTTCCAAAACGGGAAACGTCCGGCTCCTTGTCCCACCAGGAAGGGGCCAGCCCTGAAAGCTCTTGCTGCTCTTCACCTTCCCTGGGCAGCCTATTCACAGGCACAACAGCCGTGCGGATCTCTGCTTTCCCAGAGACCCAAGGTCTCATCGTTCCCATTCTCAGAAGAGCCTTTTTTCCAAAACGGGAAACGTCCGGCTCCTTGTCCCACCAGGAAGGGGCCAGCCCTGAAAGCTCTTGCTACTCTTCACCTTCCCTGGGCAGCCTATTCACAGGCACAACAGCCTGGGGAACTGGGCTTTCCCAGAGACCAAAGGTCTAATGTTGCCCGTTCTCGGCAGAGCCTTTTTTCCGAAACGGGAAACGTCCGGCTCCTTGTCCCACCAGGAAGGGGCCAGCCCTGAAAGCTCTTGCTGCTCTTCACCTTCCCTGGGCAGCCTATTCACAGGCACAACAGCCCTGGGGAACTGGGCTTTCCCAGAGACCCAAGGTCTCATCGTTCCCGTTCTCGGAGGATGCATTTTTCGGAAATGGGAAACGTCCGGCTCCTTCTCCCACCAGGAAGGGGCCAGCCCTGAAAGCTCTTGCTGCTCTTCACCTTCCCTGGGCAGCCTATTCACAGGCACAATAGCCCTGGGGAACTGGGCTTTCCCAGAGACGCAAGGTCACATCGTTCCCGTTCTCGGCAGAGCCTTTTTTCCAAAACGGGAAACGTCCGGCTCCTTGTCCCACCAGGAAGGGGCCAGCCCTGAAAGCTCTTGCTGCTCTTCACCTTCCCTGGGCAGCCTATTCACAGGCACAACAGCCCTGGGGAACTGGGCTTTCCCAGAGACCCAAGGTCTCATCGTTCCCATTCTCAGCAGAGCCTTTTTTCCGAAACGGGAAACGTCCGGCTCCTTGTCCCACCAGGAAGGGGCCAGCCTGAAAGCTCTTGCTGCTCTTCACCTTCCCTGGGCAGCCTATTCACAGGCACAACAGCCCTGGGGATCTCTGCTTTCCCAGAGACCATAGGTCTAATGTTGCCCGTTCTCGGCAGAGCCTTTTTTCCAAAACGGGAAACGTCCGGCTCCTTCTCCCACCAGGAAGGGGCCAGCCCTGAAAGCTCTTGCTGCTCTTCACCTTCCCTGGGCAGCCTATTCACAGGCACAACAGCCCTGGGGATCTGGGCTATCCCAGAGACGCAAGGTCTCATCGTTCCCGTTCTCGGCAGAGCCTTTTTTCCGAAATGGGAAACGTCCGGCTCCTTGTCCCACCAGGAAGGGGCCAGCCCTGAAAGCTCTTGCTGCTCTTCACCTTCCCTGGGCAGCCTATTCACAGGCACAACAGCCCTGCGGATCTGGGCTTTCCCAGAGATGCAAGGTCTCATCGTTCCCGTTCTCGGCAGAGCCTTTTTTCCAAAACGGGAAACGTCCGGCTCCTTGTCCCACCAGGAAGGGGCCAGCCCTGAAAGCTCTTGCTGCTCTTCACCTTCCCTGGGCAGCCTATTCACAGGCACAACAGCCCTGGGGAACTGGGCTTTCCCAGAGACGCAAGGTCTCATCGTTCCCGTTCTCGGCAGAGCCTTTTTTCCAAAACGGGAAACGTCCGGCTCCTTGTCCCACCAGGAAGGGGCCAGCCCTGAAAGCTGGTGCTGCTCTTCACCTTCCCTGGGCAGCCTATTCACAGGCACAACAGCCCTGGGGAACTGGGCTTTCCCAGAGACCCAAGGTCTCATCGTTCCCATTCTCAGCAGAGCCTTTTTTCCGAAACGGGAAACGTCCGTCTCCTTGTCCCACCAGGAAGGGGCCAGCCCTGAAAGCTCTTGCTGCTCTTCACCTTCCCTGGGCAGCCTATTCACAGGCACAACAGCCCTGGGGATCTCTGCTTTCCCAGAGACCAACGGTCTAATGTTGCCCGTTCTCGGCAGAGCCTTTTTTCCAAAACGGGAAACGTCCGGCTCCTTCTCCCACCAGGAAGGGGCCAGCCCTGAAAGCTCTTGCTGCTCTTCACCTTCCCTGGGCAGCCTATTCACAGGCACAACAGCCCTGGGGATCTGGGCTATCCCAGAGACGCAAGGTCTCATCGTTCCCGTTCTCGGCAGAGCCTTTTTTCCGAAATGGGAAACGTCCGGCTCCTTGTCCCACCAGGAAGGGGCCAGCCCTGAAAGCTCTTGCTGCTCTTCACCTTCCCTGGGCAGCCTATTCACAGGCACAACAGCCCTGCGGATCTGGGCTTTCCCAGAGATGCAAGGTCTCATCGTTCCCGTTCTCGGCAGAGCCTTTTTTCCAAAACGGGAAACGTCCGGCTCCTTGTCCCACCAGGAAGGGGCCAGCCCTGAAAGCTCTTGCTGCTCTTCACCTTCCCTGGGCAGCCTATTCACAGGCACAACAGCCCTGGGGAACTGGGCTTTCCCAGAGACGCAAGGTCTCATCGTTCCCGTTCTCGGCAGAGCCTTTTTTCCAAAACGGGAAACGTCCGGCTCCTTCTCCCACCAGGAAGGGGCCAGCCCTGAAAGCTCTTGCTGCTCTTCACCTTCCCTGGGCAGCCTATTCACAGGCACAACAGCCCTGGGGATCTGGGCTATCCCAGAGACGCAAGGTCTCATCGTTCCCGTTCTCGGCAGAGCCTTTTTTCCGAAATGGGAAACGTCCGGCTCCTTGTCCCACCAGGAAGGGGCCAGCCCTGAAAGCTCTTGCTGCTCTTCACCTTCCCTGGGCAGCCTATTCACAGGCACAACAGCCCTGGGGAACTGGGCTTTCCCAGAGATGCAAGGTCTCATCGTTCCCGTTCTCGGCAGAGACTTTTTTCCGAAACAGGAAACGTCCGGCTCCTTGTCCCGCCAGGAAGGGGCCAGCCCTGAAAGCTGGTGCTGCTCTTCACCTTCCCTGGGCAGCCTATTCACAGGCACAACAGCCCTGGGGAACTGGGCTTTCCCAGAGACCCAAGGTCACATCGTTCCCGTTCTCGGAGGATGCATTTTTCGGAAATGGGAAACGTCCGGCTCCTTCTCCCACCAGGAAGGGGCCAGCCCTGAAATCTCTTGCTGCTCTTCACCTTCCCTGGGCAGCCTATTCACAGGCACAATAGCCCTGGGGAACTGGGCTTTCCCAGAGACGCAAGGTCACATCGTTCCCGTTCTCGGCAGAGCCTTTTTTCCGAAACGGGAAACGTCCGGCTCCTTGTCCCACCAGGAAGGGGCCAGCCCTGAAAGCTCTTGCTGCTCTTCACCTTCCCTGGGCAGCCTATTCACAGGCACAACAGCCCTGGGGAACTGGGCTTTCCCAGAGACCCAAGGTCTCATCGTTCCCATTCTCAGAAGAGCCTTTTTTCCGAAACGGGAAACGTCCAGCTCCTTGTCCCACCAGGAAGGGGCCAGCCCTGAAAGCTCTTGCTGCTCTTCACCTTCCCTGGGCAGCCTATTCACAGGCACAACAACCCTGCGGATCTCTGGTTTCCCAGAGACCATAGGTCTAATGTTGCCCGTTCTCGGCAGAGCCTTTTTTCCAAAACGGGAAACGTCCGGCTCCTTCTCCCACCAGGAAGGGGCCAGCCCTGAAAGCTCTTGCTGCTCTTCACCTTCCCTGGGCAGCCTAGTCACAGGCACAACAGCCCTGGGGATCTGGGCTATCCCAGAGACGCAAGGTCTCATCGTTCCCGTTCTCGGCAGAGCCTTTTTTCCGAAACGGGAAACGTCCGGCTCCTTGTCCCACCAGGAAGGGGCCAGCCCTGAAAGCTCTTGCTGCTCTTCACCTTCCCTGGGCAGCCTATTCACAGGCACAACAGCCCTGCGGATCTGGGCTTTCCCAGAGACGCAAGGTCTCATCGTTCCCTTTATCGGCAGAGCCTTTTTTCCGAAACGGGAAACGTCCGGCTCCTTGTCCCACCAGGAAGGGGCCAGCCCTGAAAGCTCTTGCTGCTCTTCACCTTCCCTGGGCAGCCTATTCACAGGCACAACAGCCCTGGGGAACTGGGCTTTCCCAGAGACGCAAGGTCGCATCGTTCCCGTTCTCGGCAGAGCCTTTTTTCCAAAACGGGAAACGTCCGGCTCCTTGTCCCACCAGGAAGGGGCCAGCCCTGAAAGCTCTTGCTGCTCTTCACCTTCCCTGGGCAGCCTATTCACAGGCACAACAGCCTTGGGGAACTGGGCTTTCCCAGAGATGCAAGGTCTCATCGTTCCCGTTCTCGGCAGAGCCTTTTTTCCGAAACGGGAAACATCCGGCTCCTTGTCCCACCAGGAAGGGGCCAGCCCTGAAAGCTCTTGCTGCTCTTCACCTTCCCTGGGCAGCCTATTCACAGGCACAACAACCCTGCGGATCTCTGCTTTCCCAGAGACCCAAGGTCTCATCGTTCCCATTCTCAGAAGAGCCTTTTTTCCGAAACGGGAAACGTCCGGCTCCTTGTCCCACCAGGAAGGGGCCAGCCCTGAAAGCTCTTGCTGCTCTTCACCTTCCCTGGGCAGCCTATTCACAGGCACAACAGCCCTGGGGATCTCTGCTTTCCCAGAGACCAAAGGTCTAATGTTGCCCGTTCTCGGCAGAGCCTTTTTTCCAAAACGGGAAACGTCCGGCTCCTTGTCCCACCAGGAAGGGGCCAGCCCTGAAAGCTCTTGCTGCTCTTCACCTTCCCTGGGCAGCCTATTCACAGGCACAACAGCCCTGGGGATCTGGGCTTTCCCAGAGACGCAAGGTCTCATCGTTCCCGTTCTCGGCAGAGCCTTTTTTCCGAAATGGGAAACGTCCGGCTCCTTGTCCCACCAGGAAGGGGCCAGCCCTGAAAGCTCTTGCTGCTCTTCACCTTCCCTGGGCAGCCTATTCACAGGCACAACAGCCCTGCGGATCTCTGCTTTCCCAGAGACGCAAGGTCTCATCGTTCCCGTTCTCGGCAGAGCCTTTTTTCCGAAATGGGAAACGTCCGGCTCCTTGTCCCACCAGGAAGGGGCCAGCCCTGAAAGCTCTTGCTACTCTTCACCTTCCCTGGGCAGCCTATTCACAGGCACAACAGCCCTGGGGAACTGGGCTTTCCCAGAGACCAAAGGTCTAATGTTGCCCGTTCTCGGCAGAGCCTTTTTTCCAAAACGGGAAACGTCCGGCTCCTTCTCCCACCAGGAAGGGGCCAGCCCTGAAAGCTCTTGCTGCTCTTCACCTTCCCTGGGCAGCCTATTCACAGGCACAACAGCCCTGGGGAACTGGGCTTTCCCAGAGACCCAAGGTCACATCGTTCCCGTTCTCGGAGGATGCATTTTTCGGAAATGGGAAACGTCCGGCTCCTTCTCCCACCAGGAAGGGGCCAGCCCTGAAATCTCTTGCTGCTTTTCACCTTCCCTGGGCAGCCTATTCACAGGCACAATAGCCCTGGGGAACTGGGCTTTCCCAGAGACGCAAGGTCACATCGTTCCCGTTCTCGGCAGAGCCTTTTTTCCGAAACGGGAAACGTCCGGCTCCTTGTCCCACCAGGAAGGGGCCAGCCCTGAAAGCTCTTGCTGCTCTTCACCTTCCCTGGGCAGCCTATTCACAGGCACAACAGCCCTGGGGAACTGGGCTTTCCCAGAGACCCAAGGTCTCATCGTTCCCATTCTCAGAAGAGCCTTTTTTCCGAAACGGGAAACGTCTGGCTCCTTGTCCCACCAGGAAGGGGCCAGCCCTGAAAGCTCTTGCTGCTCTTCACCTTCCCTGGGCAGCCTATTCACAGGCACAACAACCCTGCGGATCTCTGCTTTCCCAGAGACCATAGGTCTAATGTTGCCCGTTCTCGGCAGAGCCTTTTTTCCAAAACGGGAAACGTCCGGCTCCTTCTCCCACCAGGAAGGGGCCAGCCCTGAAAGCTCTTGCTGCTCTTCACCTTCCCTGGGCAGCCTATTCACAGGCACAACAGCCCTGGGGATCTGGGCTATCCCAGAGACGCAAGGTCTCATCGTTCCCGTTCTCGGCAGAGCCTTTTTTCCGAAATGGGAAACGTCCGGCTCCTTGTCCCACCAGGAAGGGGCCAGCCCTGAAAGCTCTTGCTGCTCTTCACCTTCCCTGGGCAGCCTATTCACAGGCACAACAGCCCTGCGGATCTGGGCTTTCCCAGAGACGCAAGGTCTCATCGTTCCCGTTCTCGGCAGAGCCTTTTTTCCGAAACGGGAAACGTCCGGCTCCTTCTCCCACCAGGAAGGGGCCAGCCCTGAAAGCTCTTGCTGCTCTTCACCTTCCCTGGGCAGCCTATTCACAGGCACAACAGCCCTGCGGATCTCTGCTTTCCCAGAGACGCAAGGTCTCATCGTTCCCGTTCTCGGCAGAGCCTTTTTTCCGAAATGGGAAACGTCCGGCTCCTTGTCCCACCAGGAAGGGGCCAGCCCTGAAAGCTCTTGCTACTCTTCACCTTCCCTGGGCAGCCTATTCAGAGGCACAACAGCCCTGGGGAACTGGGCTTTCCCAGAGACCAAAGGTCTAATGTTGCCCATTCTCGGCAGAGCCTTTTTTCCAAAACGGGAAACGTCCGGCTCCTTCTCCCACCAGGAAGGGGCCAGCCCTGAAAGCTCTTGCTGCTCTTCACCTTCCCTGGGCAGCCTATTCACAGGCACAACAGCCCTGGGGAACTGGGCTTTCCCAGAGACCCAAGGTCACATCGTTCCCGTTCTCGGAGGATGCATTTTTCGGAAATGGGAAACGTCCGGCTCCTTCTCCCACCAGGAAGGGGCCAGCCCTGAAAGCTCTTGCTGCTCTTCACCTTCCCTGGGCAGCCTATTCACAGGCACAATAGCCCTGGGGAACTGGGCTTTCCCAGAGACGCAAGGTCACATCGTTCCCGTTCTCGGCAGAGCCTTTTTTCCGAAATGGGAAACGTCCGGCTCCTTGTCCCACCAGGAAGGGGCCAGCCCTGAAAGCTCTTGCTGCTCTTCACCTTCCCTGGGCAGCCTATTCACAGGCACAACAGCCCTGGGGAACTGGGCTTTCCAGAGACCCAAGGTCTCATCGTTCCCATTCTCAGAAGAGCCTTTTTTCCGAAACGGGAAACGTCCGGCTCCTTGTCCCACCAGGAAGGGGCCAGCCCTGAAAGCTCTTGCTGCTCTTCACCTTCCCTGGGCAGCCTATTCACAGGCACAACAACCCTGCGGATCTCTGCTTTCCCAGAGACCATAGGTCTAATGTTGCCCGTTCTCGGCAGAGCCTTTTTTCCAAAACGGGAAACGTCCGGCTCCTTCTCCCACCAGGAAGGGGCCAGCCCTGAAAGCTCTTGCTGCTCTTCACCTTCCCTGGGCAGCCTATTCACAGGCACAACAGCCCTGGGGATCTGGGCTATCCCAGAGACGCAAGGTCTCATCGTTCCCGTTCTCAGAAGAGCCTTTTTTCCGAAATGGGAAACGTCCGGCTCCTTGTCCCACCAGGAAGGGGCCAGCCCTGAAAGCTCTTGCTGCTCTTCACCTTCCCTGGGCAGCCTATTCACAGGCACAACAGCCCTGCGGATCTGGGCTTTCCCAGAGACGCAAGGTCTCATCGTTCCCGTTCTCGGCAGAGCCTTTTTTCCGAAACGGGAAACGTCCGGCTCCTTGTCCCACCAGGAAGGGGCCAGCCCTGAAAGCTCTTGCTGCTCTTCACCTTCCCTGGGCAGCCTATTCACAGGCACAACAGCCCTGGGGAACTGGGCTTTCCCAGAGATGCAAGGTCTCATCGTTCCCGTTCTCGGCAGAGCCTTTTTTCCGAAACGGGAAACATCCGGCTCCTTCTCCCAGCAGGAAGGGGCCAGCCCTGAAAGCTCTTGCTGCTCTTCACCTTCCCTGGGCAGCCTATTCACAGGCACAACAGCCCTGGGGAACTGGGCTTTCCCAGAGACGCAAGGTCTCATCGTTCCCGTTCTCGGCAGAGCCTTTTTTCCGAAACGGGAAACGTCCGGCTCCTTGTCCCACCAGGAAGGGGTCAGCCCTGAAAGCTGTTGCTGCTCTTCACCTTCCCTGGGCAGCCTATCCACAGGCACAACAGCCCTGGGGATCTGGGCTTTCCCAGAGACCAAAGGTCTAATGTTGCCCGTTCTCGGCAGAGCCTTTTTTCCAAAACGGGAAACGTCCGGCTCCTTGTCCCACCAGCAAGGGGCCAGCCCTGAAAGCTCTTGCTGCTCTTCACCTTCCCTGGGCAGCCTATTCACAGGCACAACAGCCCTGGGGATCTGGGCTTTCCCAGAGACGCAAGGTCACATCGTTCCCCTTCTCGGAGGGTGCATTTTTCCGAAATGGGAAACGTCCAGCTCCTTCTCCCACCAGGAAGGGGCCAGCCCTGAAAACTCTTGCTGCTCTTCACCTTCCCTGGGCAGCGTATTCACAGGCACATCAGCACTGGGGATCTGGGCTTTCCCAGAGACGCAAGGTCTCATCGTTCCCGTTCTCGGCAGAGCCTTTTTTCCGAAACGGGAAACGTCCGGCTCCTTGTCCCACCAGGAAGGGGCCAGCCCTGAAAGCTCTTGCTGCTCTTCACCTTCCCTGGGCAGCCTATTCACAGGCACAACAGCCCTGGGGATCTGTGCTTTCCCAGAGATGGAGCATCTCAACGTTCTCGTTCTCGGCAGATGCATTTTCCGAAAGTGCAAACGTCCGGCCTCTTCTCCCACAAGGAAGGTGCCAGCCCTGAAAGCTGCTGCTGCTCTTCACCTACCCACTGCAGCCTATTCACAGGCACAACAGCACTGGGGATCTGTGCTTTCCCAGAGATGGAGCATCTCAACGTTCTCGTTCTCGGCAGATGCATTTTCCGAAAGTGCAAACGTCCGGCCTCTTCTCCCACAAGGAAGGTGCCAGCCCTGAAAGCTGCTGCTGCTCTTCACCTACCCACTGCAGCCTATTCACAGGCACAACAGCCCTGGGGATCTGTGCTTTCCCAGAGATGGAGCATCTCAACTTTCTCGTTCTCGGCAGATGCATTTTCCGAAAGTGCAAACGTCCGGCCTCTTCTCCCACAAGGAAGGTGCCAGCCCTGAAAGCTGCTGCTGCTCTTCACCTACCCACTGCAGCCTATTCACAGGCACAACAGCACTGGGGATCTGTGCTTTCCCAGAGATGGAGCATCTCAACGTTCTCGTTCTCGGCAGATGCATTTTTCCGAAAGTGCAAACGTCCGGCCTCTTCTCCCACAAGGAAGGTGCCAGCCCTGAAAGCTGCTGCTGCTCTTCACCTACCCACTGCAGCCTATTCACAGGCACAACAGCACTGGGGATCTGGGCTTTCCCAGAGACGCAAGGTCTCATCATTCCCGTTCTTGGCAGAGCCTTTTTTCCGAAACGGGAAACGTCCGGCTCCTTCTCCCACGAGGAAGGGGCCAGCCCTGAAAGCTCTTGCTGCTCTTCACCTTCCCTGGGCAGCCTATTCACAGGCACAACAGCCCTGGGGATCTGGGCTTTCCCAGAGACGCAAGGTCACATCGTTCCCCTTCTCGGAGGGTGCATTTTTCCGAAATGGGAAACATCCGGCTCCTTGTCCCACCAGGAAGGGGCCAGCCCTGAAAGCTCTTGCTGCTCTTCACCTTCCCTGGGCAGCCTATTCACAGGCACAACAGCCCTGGGGATCTGGGCTTTCCCAGAGACGCAAGGTCTCATCGTTCCCGTTGTCGGCAGAGCCTTTTTTCTGAAATGGGAAACGTCCGGCTCCTTGTCCCACCAGGAAGGGGCCAGCCCTGAAAGCTCTTGCTGCTCTTCACCTTCCCTGGGCAGCCTATTCACAGGCACAACAGCACTGGGGATCTGGGCTTTCCCAGAGACGCAAGGTCTCATCGTTCCCGTTCTCGGCAGAGCCTTTTTTCTGAAATGGGAAACGTCCGGCTCCTTGTCCCACCAGGAAGGGGCCAGCCCTGAAAGCTCTTGCTGCTCTTCACCTTCCCTGGGCAGCCTATTCACAGGCACAACAGTCCTGCGGATCTCTGCTTTCCCAGAGACGCAAGGTCTCATCGTTCCCGTTGTCGGCAGAGCCTTTTTTCCAAAACGGGAAACGTCCGGCTCCTTGTCCCACCAGGAAGGGGCCAGCCCTGAAAGCTCTTGCTGCTCTTCACCTTCCCTGGGCAGCCTATTCACAGGCACAACAGCCCTGGGGAACTGGGCTTTCCCAGAGACGCAAGGTCTCATCGTTCCCCTTCTCGGCAGAGCCTTTTTTCCAAAACGGGAAACGTCCGGCTCCTTGTCCCACCAGGAAGGGGCCAGCCCTGAAAGCTCTTGCTGCTCTTCACCTTCCCTGGGCAGCCTATTCACAGGCACAACAGCCCTGGGGAACTGGGCTTTCCCAGAGACGCAAGGTCTCATCGTTCCCGTTCTCGGCAGAGCCTTTTTTCTGAAATGGGAAACGTCCGTCTCTTTGTCCCACCAGGAAGGGGCCAGCCCTGAAAGCTGTTGCTGCTCTTCACCTTCCCTGGGCAGCCTATTCACAGGCACAACAGCCCTGGGGAACTGGGCTTTCCCAGAGACGCAAGGTCTCATCGTTCCCGTTCTCGGCAGAGCCTTTTTTCTGAAATGGGAAACGTCCGTCTCCTTGTCCCACCAGGAAGGGGCCAGCCCTGAAAGCTGTTGCTGCTCTTCACCTTCCCTGGGCAGCCTATTCACAGGCACAACAGCCCTGGGGAACTGGGCTTTCCCAGAGATGCAAGGTCTCATCGTTCCCGTTCTCGGCAGAGACTTTTTTCCAAAACGGGAAACGTCCGGCTCCTTGTCCCACCAGGAAGGGGCCAGACCTGAAAGCTGGTGCTGCTCTTCACCTTCCCTGGGCAGCCTATTCACAGGCACAACAGCCCTGGGGATCTCTGCTTTCCCAGAGACCAAAGGTCTAATGTTGCCCGTTCTCGGCAGAGCCTTTTTTCCAAAACGGGAAACGTCCGTCTCCTTGTCCCACCAGGAAGGGGCCAGCCCTGAAAGCTGTTGCTGCTCTTCACCTTCCCTGGGCAGCCTATTCACAGGCACAACAGCCCTGGGGAACTGGGCTTTCCCAGAGACGCAAGGTCTCATCATTCCCGTTCTCGGCAGAGCCTTTTTTCCAAAACGGGAAACGTCCGGCTCCTTGTCCCACCAGGAAGGGGCCAGCCCTGAAAGCTCTTGCTGCTCTTCACCTTCCCTGGGCAGCCTATTCACAGGCACAACAGTCCTGCGGATCTCTGCTTTCCCAGAGACCAAAGGTCTCATCGTTCCCGTTGTCGGCAGAGCCTTTTTTCCAAAACGGGAAACGTCCGGCTCCTTGTCCCACCAGGAAGGGGCCAGCCCTGAAAGCTGTTGCTGCTCTTCACCTTCCCTGGGCAGCCTATTCACAGGCACAACAGCCCTGGGGAACTGGGCTTTCCCAGAGACGCAAGGTCTCATCGTTCCCGTTTTCGGCAGAGCCTTTTTTCTGAAATGGGAAACGTCCGTCTCCTTGTCCCACCAGGAAGGGGCCAGCCCTGAAAGCTCTTGCTGCTCTTCACCTTCCCTGGGCAGCCTATTCACAGGCACAACAGCCCTGGGGAACTGGGCTTTCCCAGAGACGCAAGGTCTCATCGTTCCCGTTGTCGGCAGAGCCTTTTTTCCGAAACGGGAAACGTCCGGCTCCTTGTCCCACCAGGAAGGGGCCAGCCCTGAAAGCTGTTGCTGCTCTTCACCTTCCCTGGGCAGCCTATTCACAGGCACAACAGCCCTGGGGAACTGGGCTTTCCCAGAGATGCAAGGTCTCATCGTTCCCGTTCTCGGCAGAGACTTTTTTCCGAAACGGGAAACGTCCGGCTCCTTGTCCCACCAGGAAGGGGCCAGACCTGAAAGCTCTTGCTGCTCTTCACCTTCCCTGGGCAGCCTATTCACAGGCACAACAGCCCTGGGGATCTCTGCTTTCCCAGAGATCAAAGGTCTAATGTTGCCCGTTCTCGGCAGAGCCTTTTTTCCAAAACGGGAAACGTCCGGCTCCTTGTCCCACCAGGAAGGGGCCAGCCCTGAAAGCTGTTGCTGCTCTTCACCTTCCCTGGGCAGCCTATTCACAGGCACAACAGCCCTGGGGAACTGGGCTTTCCCAGAGACGCAAGGTCTCATCATTCCCGTTCTCGGCAGAGCCTTTTTTCCAAAACGGGAAACGTCCGGCTCCTTGTCCCACCAGGAAGGGGCCAGCCCTGAAAGCTCTTGCTGCTCTTCACCTTCCCTGGGCAGCCTATTCACAGGCACAACAGTCCTGCGGATCTCTGCTTTCCCAGAGACGCAAGGTCTCATCGTTCCCGTTGTCGGCAGAGCCTTTTTTCTGAAATGGGAAACGTCCGTCTCCTTGTCCCACCAGGAAGGGGCCAGCCCTGAAAGCTGTTGCTGCTCTTCACCTTCCCTGGGCAGCCTATTCACAGGCACAACAGCCCTGGGGAACTGGGCTTTCCCAGAGACGCAAGGTCTCATCGTTCCCCTTCTCGGCAGAGCCTTTTTTCCGAAACGGGAAACGTCCGGCTCCTTGTCCCACCAGGAAGGGGCCAGCCCTGAAAGCTCTTGCTGCTCTTCACCTTCCCTGGGCAGCCTATTCACAGGCACAACAGCCCTGCGGATCTCTGCTTTCCCAGAGACGCAAGGTCTCATCGTTCCCGTTCTCGGCAGAGCCTTTTTTCCGAAATGGGAAACGTCCGGCTCCTTCTCCCACCAGGTAGGGGCCAGCCCTGAAAGCTCTTGCTGCTCTTCACCTTCCCTGGGCAGCCTATTCACAGGCACAACAGCAATGGGGATCTGGGCTTTCCCAGAGACGCAAGGTAACATCGTTCCCGTTCTCAGAGGATGCATTTTTCCGAAATGCGAAACATCCGGCTCCTTGTCCCACCAGGAAGGGGCCAGCCCTGAAAGCTCTTGCTGCTCTTCACCTTCCCTGGGCAGCCTATTCACAGGCACAACAGCCCTGCGGATCTGGGCTTTCCCAGAGACGCAAGGTCTCATCGTTCCCGTTTTCGGCAGAGCCTTTTTTCCAAAACAGGAAACGTCCGGCTCCTTCTCCCACCAGGAAGGGGCCAGCCCTGAATGCTCTTGCTGCTCTTCACCTTCCCTGGGCAGCCTATTCACAGGCACAACAGTCTTGCGGATCTCTGCTTTCCCAGAGACCCAAGGTCTCATCGTTCCCGTTCTCGGCAGAGCCTTTTTTCCGAAATGGGAAACGTCCGGCTCCTTCTCCCACCAGGTAGGGGCCAGCCCTGAAAGCTCTTGCTGCTCTTCACCTTCCCTGGGCAGCCTATTCACAGGCACAACAGCAATGGGGATCTGGGCTTTCCCAGAGACGCAAGGTAACATCGTTCCCGTTCTCAGAGGATGCATTTTTCCGAAATGCGAAACATCCAGCTCCTTGTCCCACCAGGAAGGGGCCAGCCCTGAAAGCTCTTGCTGCTCTTCACCTTCCCTGGGCAGCCTATTCACAGGCACAACAGCCCTGCGGATCTGGGCTTTCCCAGAGACGCAAGGTCTCATCGTTCCCGTTTTCGGCAGAGCCTTTTTTCCAAAACAGGAAACGTCCGGCTCCTTCTCCCACCAGGAAGGGGCCAGCCCTGAAAGCTCTTGCTGCTCTTCACCTTCCCTGGGCAGCCTATTCACAGGCACAACAGTCTTGCGGATCTCTGCTTTCCCAGAGACCCAAGGTCTCATCGTTCCCATTCTCAGAAGAGCCTTTTTTCCAAAACGGGAAACGTCCGGCTCCTTGTCCCACCAGGAAGGGGCCAGCCCTGAAAGCTGTTGCTGCTCTTCACCTTCCCTGGGCAGCCTATTCACAGGCACAACAGCCCTGGGGAACTGGGCTTTCCCAGAGACGCAAGGTCTCATCGTTCCCGTTCTCGGCAGAGCCTTTTTTCTGAAATGGGAAACGTCCGTCTCTTTGTCCCACCAGGAAGGGGCCAGCCCTGAAAGCTCTTGCTGCTCTTCACCTTCCCTGGGCAGCCTATTCACAGGCACAACAGCCCTGGGGAACTGGGCTTTCCCAGAGACGCAAGGTCTCATCGTTCCCGTTGTCGGCAGAGCCTTTTTTCCGAAACGGGAAACGTCCGGCTCCTTGTCCCACCAGGAAGGGGCCAGCCCTGAAAGCTGTTGCTGCTCTTCACCTTCCCTGGGCAGCCTATTCACAGGCACAACAGCCCTGGGGAACTGGGCTTTCCCAGAGACGCAAGGTCTCATCGTTCCCGTTCTCGGCAGAGCCTTTTTTCTGAAATGGGAAACGTCCGTCTCTTTGTCCCACCAGGAAGGGGCCAGCCCTGAAAGCTGTTGCTGCTCTTCACCTTCCCTGGGCAGCCTATTCACAGGCACAACAGCCCTGGGGAACTGGGCTTTCCCAGAGACGCAAGGTCTCATCGTTCCCGTTCTCGGCAGAGCCTTTTTTCCAAAACGGGAAACGTCCGGCTCCTTGTCCCACCAGGAAGGGGCCAGCCCTGAAAGCTCTTGCTGCTCTTCACCTTCCCTGGGCAGCCTATTCACAGGCACAACAGCACTGGGGATCTGGGCTTTCCCAGAGACGCAAGGTCACATCGTTCCCGTTCTCGGCAGAGCCTTTTTTCCGAAACGGGAAACGTCCGGCTCCTTGTCCCACCAGGAAGGGGCCAGCCCTGAAAGCTGGTGCTGCTCTTCACCTTCCCTGGGCAGCCTATTCACAGGCACAACAGCCCTGGGGATCTCTGCTTTCCCAGAGACCAAAGGTCTAATGTTGCTCGTTGTCGGCAGAGCCTTTTTTCCGAAACGGGAAACGTCCGGCTCCTTCTCCCACCAGGAAGGGGCCAGCCCTGAAAGCTGTTGCTGCTCTTCACCTTCCCTGGGCAGCCTATTCACAGGCACAACAGCCCTGGGGAACTGGGCTTTCCCAGAGACGCAAGGTCACATCGTTCCCGTTCTCGGAGGGTGCATTTTTCCGAAATGCGAAACATCCGGCTCCTTGTCCCACCAGGAAGGGGCCAGCCCTGAAAGCTCTTGCTGCTCTTCACCTTCCCTGGGCAGCCTATTCACAGGCACAACAGCCCTGGGGAACTGGGCTTTCCCAGAGACGCAAGGTCTCATCGTTCCCGTTCTCAGCAGAGCCTTTTTTCCAAAACGGGAAACGTCCGGCTCCTTGTCCCACCAGGAAGGGGCCAGCCCTGAAAGCTCTTGCTGCTCTTCACCTTCCCTGGGCAGCCTATTCACAGGCACAACAGCCCTGGGGATCTGGGCTTTCCCAGAGACGCAAGGTCTCATCGTTCCCGTTGTCGGCAGAGCCTTTTTTCTGAAATGGGAAACGTCCGGCTCCTTGTCCCACCAGGAAGGGGCCAGCTCTGAAAGCTCTTGCTGCTCTTCACCTTCCCTGGGCAGCCTATTCACAGGCACAACAGCACTGGGGATCTGGGCTTTCCCAGAGACGCAAGGTCTCATCGTTCCCGTTGTCGGCAGAGCCTTTTTTCTGAAATGGGAAACGTCCGTCTCCTTGTCCCACCAGGAAGGGGCCAGCCCTGAAAGCTCTTGCTGCTCTTCACCTTCCCTGGGCAGCCTATTCACAGGCACAACAGTCCTGCGGATCTCTGCTTTCCCAGAGACGCAAGGTCTCATCGTTCCCGTTGTCGGCAGAGCCTTTTTTCCAAAACGGGAAACGTCCGGCTCCTTGTCCCACCAGGAAGGGGCCAGCCCTGAAAGCTCTTGCTGCTCTTCACCTTCCCTGGGCAGCCTATTCACAGGCACAACAGCCCTGGGGAACTGGGCTTTCCCAGAGACGCAAGGTCTCATCGTTCCCCTTCTCGGCAGAGCCTTTTTTCCAAAACGGGAAACGTCCGGCTCCTTGTCCCACCAGGAAGGGGCCAGCCCTGAAAGCTCTTGCTGCTCTTCACCTTCCCTGGGCAGCCTATTCACAGGCACAACAGCCCTGGGGAACTGGGCTTTCCCAGAGACGCAAGGTCTCATCGTTCCCGTTCTCGGCAGAGCCTTTTTTCTGAAATGGGAAACGTCCGTCTCTTTGTCCCACCAGGAAGGGGCCAGCCCTGAAAGCTGTTGCTGCTCTTCACCTTCCCTGGGCAGCCTATTCACAGGCACAACAGCCCTGGGGAACTGGGCTTTCCCAGAGACGCAAGGTCTCATCGTTCCCGTTCTCGGCAGAGCCTTTTTTCTGAAATGGGAAACGTCCGTCTCCTTGTCCCACCAGGAAGGGGCCAGCCCTGAAAGCTGTTGCTGCTCTTCACCTTCCCTGGGCAGCCTATTCACAGGCACAACAGCCCTGGGGAACTGGGCTTTCCCAGAGATGCAAGGTCTCATCGTTCCCGTTCTCGGCAGAGACTTTTTTCCGAAACGGGAAACGTCCGGCTCCTTGTCCCACCAGGAAGGGGCCAGACCTGAAAGCTGGTGCTGCTCTTCACCTTCCCTGGGCAGCCTATTCACAGGCACAACAGCCCTGGGGATCTCTGCTTTCCCAGAGACCAAAGGTCTAATGTTGCCCGTTCTCGGCAGAGCCTTTTTTCCAAAACGGGAAACGTCCGGCTCCTTCTCCCACCAGGAAGGGGCCAGCCCTGAAAGCTGTTGCTGCTCTTCACCTTCCCTGGGCAGCCTATTCACAGGCACAACAGCCCTGGGGAACTGGGCTTTCCCAGAGACGCAAGGTCTCATCATTCCCGTTCTCGGCAGAGCCTTTTTTCCAAAACGGGAAACGTCCGGCTCCTTGTCCCACCAGGAAGGGGCCAGCCCTGAAAGCTCTTGCTGCTCTTCACCTTCCCTGGGCAGCCTATTCACAGGCACAACAGTCCTGCGGATCTCTGCTTTCCCAGAGACGCAAGGTCTCATCGTTCCCGTTGTCGGCAGAGCCTTTTTTCCAAAACGGGAAACGTCCGGCTCCTTCTCCCACCAGGAAGGGGCCAGCCCTGAAAGCTGTTGCTGCTCTTCACCTTCCCTGGGCAGCCTATTCACAGGCACAACAGCCCTGGGGAACTGGGCTTTCCCAGAGACGCAAGGTCTCATCGTTCCCCTTCTCGGCAGAGCCTTTTTTCTGAAATGGGAAACGTCCGTCTCCTTGTCCCACCAGGAAGGGGCCAGCCCTGAAAGCTGTTGCTGCTCTTCACCTTCCCTGGGCAGCCTATTCACAGGCACAACAGCCCTGGGGAACTGGGCTTTCCCAGAGACGCAAGGTCTCATCGTTCCCGTTGTCGGCAGAGCCTTTTTTCCGAAACGGGAAACGTCCGGCTCCTTGTCCCACCAGGAAGGGGCCAGCCCTGAAAGCTCTTGCTGCTCTTCACCTTCCCTGGGCAGCCTATTCACAGGCACAACAGCCCTGGGGATCTGTGCTTTCCCAGAGATGCAAGGTCTCATCGTTCCCGTTCTCAGCAGAGACTTTTTTCCAAAACGGGAAACGTCCAGCTCCTTGTCCCACCAGGAATTGGCCAGCCCTGAAAGCTGTTGCTGCTCTTCACCTTCCCTGGGCAGCCTATTCACAGGCACAACAGCCCTGGGGAACTGGGCTTTCCCAGAGATGCAAGGTCTCATCGTTCCCGTTCTCGGCAGAGACTTTTTTCCGAAACGGGAAACGTCCGGCTCCTTGTCCCACCAGGAAGGGGCCAGACCTGAAAGCTGGTGCTGCTCTTCACCTTCCCTGGGCAGCCTATTCACAGGCACAACAGCCCTGGGGATCTCTGCTTTCCCAGAGACCAAAGGTCTAATGTTGCCCGTTCTCGGCAGAGCCTTTTTTCCAAAACGGGAAACGTCCGGCTCCTTCTCCCAACAGGAAGGGGCCAGCCCTGAAAGCTGTTGCTGCTCTTCACCTTCCCTGGGCAGCCTATTCACAGGCACAACAGCCCTGGGGAACTGGGCTTTCCCAGAGACGCAAGGTCTCATCATTCCCGTTCTCGGCAGAGCCTTTTTTCCAAAACGGGAAACGTCCGGCTCCTTGTCCCACCAGGAAGGGGCCAGCCCTGAAAGCTCTTGCTGCTCTTCACCTTCCCTGGGCAGCCTATTCACAGGCACAACAGCCCTGCGGATCTCTGCTTTCCCAGAGACGCAAGGTCACATCGTTCCTGTTCTCGGCAGAGCCTTTTTTCCAAAACGGGAAACGTCCGGCTCCTTCTCCCACCAGGAAGGGGCCAGCCCTGAAAGCTGTTGCTGCTCTTCACCTTCCCTGGGCAGCCTATTCACAGGCACAACAGCCCTGGGGAACTGGGCTTTCCCAGAGACGCAAGGTCTCATCGTTCCCGTTCTCGGCAGAGCCTTTTTTCTGAAATGGGAAACGTCCGTCTACTTGTCCCACCAGGAAGGGGCCAGCCCTGAAAGCTGTTGCTGCTCTTCACCTTCCCTGGGCAGCCTATTCACAGGCACAACAGCCCTGGGGAACTGGGCTTTCCCAGAGACGCAAGGTCTCATCGTTCCCGTTCTCGGCAGAGCCTTTTTTCCGAAACGGGAAACGTCCGGCTCCTTGTCCCACCAGGAAGGGGCCAGCCCTGAAAGCTCTTGCTGCTCTTCACCTTCCCTGGGCAGCCTATTCACAGGCACAACAGCCCTGCGGATCTCTGCTTTCCCAGAGACGCAAGGTCTCATCGTTCCCGTTCTCGGCAGAGCCTTTTTTCCGAAATGGGAAACGTCCGGCTCCTTGTCCCACCAGGAAGGGGCCAGCCCTGAAAGCTCTTGCTGCTCTTCACCTTCCCTGGGCAGCCTATTCACAGGCACAACAGCAATGGGGATCTGGGCTTTCCCAGAGACGCAAGGTAACATCGTTCCCGTTCTCAGAGGATGCATTTTTCCGAAATGCGAAACATCCGGCTCCTTGTCCCACCAGGAAGGGGCCAGCCCTGAAAGCTCTTGCTGCTCTTCACCTTCCCTGGGCAGCCTATTCACAGGCACAACAGCCCTGCGGATCTGGGCTTTCCCAGAGACGCAAGGTCTCATCGTTCCCGTTTTCGGCAGAGCCTTTTTTCCAAGACAGGAAACATCCGGCTCCTTCTCCCACCAGGAAGGGGCCAGCCCTGAAAGCTCTTGCTGCTCTTCACCTTCCCTGGGCAGCCTATTCACAGGCACAACAGCCCTGGGGAACTGGGCTTTCCCAGAGACGCAAGGTCTCATCGTTCCCGTTCTCGGCAGAGCCTTTTTTCTGAAATGGGAAACGTCCGTCTCTTTGTCCCACCAGGAAGGGGCCAGCCCTGAAAGCTCTTGCTGCTCTTCACCTTCCCTGGACAGCCTATTCACAGGCACAACAGCCCTGGGGAACTGGGCTTTCCCAGAGACGCAAGGTCTCATCGTTCCCGTTCTCGGCAGAGCCTTTTTTCCAAAACGGGAAACGTCCAGCTCCTTGTCCCACCAGGAAGGGGCCAGCCCTGAAAGCTGTTGCTGCTCTTCACCTTCCCTGGGCAGCCTATTCACAGGCACAACAGCCCTGGGGAACTGGGCTTTCCCAGAGACGCAAGGTCTCATCGTTCCCGTTCTCGGCAGAGCCTTTTTTCTGAAATGGGAAACGTCCGTCTCTTTGTCCCACCAGGAAGGGGCCAGCCCTGAAAGCTGTTGCTGCTCTTCACCTTCCCTGGGCAGCCTATTCACAGGCACAACAGCCCTGGGGAACTGGGCTTTCCCAGAGACGCAAGGTCTCATCGTTCCCGTTCTCGGCAGAGCCTTTTTTCCAAAACGGGAAACGTCCGGCTCCTTGTCCCACCAGGAAGGGGCCAGCCCTGAAAGCTGTTGCTGCTCTTCACCTTCCCTGGGCAGCCTATTCACAGGCACAACAGCCCTGGGGAACTGGGCTTTCCCAGAGACGCAAGGTCACATCGTTCCCGTTCTCGGAGGGTGCATTTTTCCGAAATGCGAAACATCCGGCTCCTTCTCCCACCAGGAAGGGGCCAGCCCTGAAAGCTCTTGCTGCTCTTCACCTTCCCTGGGCAGCCTATTCACAGGCACAACAGCCCTGGGGAACTGGGCTTTCCCAGAGACGCAAGGTCTCATCGTTCCCGTTCTCAGCAGAGCCTTTTTTCCAAAACGGGAAACGTCTGGCTCCTTGTCCCACCAGGAAGGGGCCAGCCCTGAAAGCTCTTGCTGCTCTTCACCTTCCCTGGGCAGCCTATTCACAGGCACAACAGCACTGGGGATCTGGGCTTTCCCAGAGACGCAAGGTCACATCGTTCCCGTTCTCGGCAGAGCCTTTTTTCCGAAACGGGAAACGTCCGGCTCCTTGTCCCACCAGGAAGGGGCCAGCCCTGAAAGCTGGTGCTGCTCTTCACCTTCCCTGGGCAGCCTATTCACAGGCACAACAGCCCTGGGGATCTCTGCTTTCCCAGAGACCAAAGGTCTAATGTTGCTCGTTGTCGGCAGAGCCTTTTTTCCGAAACGGGAAACGTCCGGCTCCTTGTCCCACCAGGAAGGGGCCAGCCCTGAAAGCTGTTGCTGCTCTTCACCTTCCCTGGGCAGCCTATTCACAGGCACAACAGCCCTGGGGAACTGGGCTTTCCCAGAGACGCAAGGTCACATCGTTCCCGTTCTCGGAGGGTGCATTTTTCCGAAATGCGAAACATCCGGCTCCTTCTCCCACCAGGAAGGGGCCAGCCCTGAAAGCTCTTGCTGCTCTTCACCTTCCCTGGGCAGCCTATTCACAGGCACAACAGCCCTGGGGAACTGGGCTTTCCCAGAGACGCAAGGTCTCATCGTTCCCGTTCTCAGCAGAGCCTTTTTTCCAAAACGGGAAACGTCCGGCTCCTTCTCCCAACAGGAAGGGGCCAGCCCTGAAAGCTGTTGCTGCTCTTCACCTTCCCTGGGCAGCCTATTCACAGGCACAACAGCACTGGGGATCTGGGCTTTCCCAGAGACGCAAGGTCACATCGTTCCCGTTCTCGGCAGAGCCTTTTTTCCGAAACGGGAAACGTCCGGCTCCTTGTCCCACCAGGAAGGGGCCAGCCCTGAAAGCTGGTGCTGCTCTTCACCTTCCCTGGGCAGCCTATTCACAGGCACAACAGCCCTGGGGATCTCTGCTTTCCCAGAGACCAAAGGTCTAATGTTGCTCGTTGTCGGCAGAGCCTTTTTTCCAAAACGGGAAACGTCCGGCTCCTTCTCCCACCAGGAAGGGGCCAGCCCTGAAAGCTGTTGCTGCTCTTCACCTTCCCTGGGCAGCCTATTCACAGGCACAACAGCCCTGGGGAACTGGGCTTTCCCAGAGACGCAAGGTCACATCGTTCCCGTTCTCGGAGGGTGCATTTTTCCGAAATGCGAAACATCCGGCTCCTTGTCCCACCAGGAAGGGGCCAGCCCTGAAAGCTCTTGCTGCTCTTCACCTTCCCTGGGCAGCCTATTCACAGGCACAACAGCCCTGGGGAACTGGGCTTTCCCAGAGACGCAAGGTCTCATCGTTCCTGTTCTCGGCAGAGCCTTTTTTCCAAAACGGGAAACGTCCGGCTCCTTGTCCCACCAGGAAGGGGCCAGCCCTGAAAGCTCTTGCTGCTCTTCACCTTCCCTGGGCAGCCTATTCACAGGCACAACAGCACTGGGGATCTGGGCTTTCCCAGAGACGCAAGGTCACATCGTTCCCGTTCTCGGCAGAGCCTTTTCTCCGAAACGGGAAACGTCCGGCTCCTTGTCCCACCAGGAAGGGGCCAGCCCTGAAAGCTGGTGCTGCTCTTCACCTTCCCTGGGCAGCCTATTCACAGGCACAACAGCCCTGGGGATCTCTGCTTTCCCAGAGACCAAAGGTCTAATGTTGCCCGTTGTCGGCAGAGCCTTTTTTCCAAAACGGGAAACGTCCGGCTCCTTGTCCCACCAGGAAGGGGCCAGCCCTGAAAGCTGTTGCTGCTCTTCACCTTCCCTGGGCAGCCTATTCACAGGCACAACAGCCCTGGGGAACTGGGCTTTCCCAGAGACGCAAGGTCACATCGTTCCCGTTCTCGGAGGGTGCATTTTTCCGAAATGCGAAACATCCGGCTCCTTCTCCCACCAGGAAGGGGCCAGCCCTGAAAGCTCTTGCTGCTCTTCACCTTCCCTGGGCAGCCTATTCACAGGCACAACAGCCCTGGGCATCTGGGCTTTCCCAGAGACTCAAGGTCTCATCGTTCCCGTTTTCGGCAGAGCCTTTTTTCCAAAACGGGAAACGTCCGGCTCCTTGTCCCACCAGGAAGGGGCCAGCCCTGAAAGCTGTTGCTGCTCTTCACCTTCCCTGGGCAGCCTATTCACAGGCACAACAGCCCTGGGGATCTGGGCTTTCCCAGAGACGCAAGGTCTCATCGTTCCCGTTGTCGGCAGAGCCTTTTTTCCAAAACGGGAAACGTCCGGCTCCTTGTCCCACCAGGAAGGGGCCAGCCCTGAAAGCTCTTGCTGCTCTTCACCTTCCCTGGGCAGCCTATTCACAGGCACAACAGTCCTGCGGATCTCTGCTTTCCCAGAGATGCAAGGTCTCATCGTTCCCGTTCTCGGCAGAGCCTTTTTTCCAAAACGGGAAACGTCCGGCTCCTTGTCCCACCAGGAAGGGGCCAGCCCTGAAAGCTGTTTCTGCTCTTCACCTTCCCTGGGCAGCCTATTCACAGGCACAACAGCCCTGGGGAACTGGGCTTTCCCAGAGACGCAAGGTCTCATCGTTCCCGTTCTCGGCAGAGCCTTTTTTCTGAAATGGGAAACGTCCGTTTCTTTGTCCCACCAGGAAGGGGCCAGCCCTGAAAGCTGTTGCTGCTCTTCACCTTCCCTGGGCAGCCTATTCACAGGCACAACAGCCCTGGGGATCTGGGCTTTCCCAGAGACGCAAGGTCTCATCGTTCCCGTTCTCGGCAGAGCCTTTTTTCCAAAACGGGAAACGTCCGGCTCCTTGTCCCACCAGGAAGGGGCCAGCCCTGAAAGCTCTTGCTGCTCTTCACCTTCCCTGGGCAGCCTATTCACAGGCACAACAGCCCTGGGGATCTGGGCTTTCCCAGATACGCAAGGTCTCATCGTTCCCGTTCTCGGCAGAGCCTTTTTTCCAAAACGGGAAACGTCCGGCTCCTTGTCCCACCAGGAAGGGGCCAGCCCTGAAAGCTCTTGCTGCTCTTCACCTTCCCTGGGCAGCCTATTCACAGGCACAACAGCCGTGCGGATCTCTGCTTTCCCAGAGACGCAAGGTCTCATCGTTCCCGTTCTCGGCAGAGCCTTTTTTCCAAAACGGGAAACGTCCGGCTCCTTCTCCCACCAGGAAGGGGCCAGCCCTGAAAGCTCTTGCTGCTCTTCACCTTCCCTGGGCAGCCTATTCACAGGCACAACAGCCCTGGGGAACTGGGCTTTCCCAGAGACCAAAGGTCGAATGGTGCCCGTTCTCGGCAGAGCCTTTTTTCCAAAACGGGAAACGTCCGGCTCCTTGTCCCACCAGGAAGGGGCCAGCCCTGAAAGCTGTTGCTGCTCTTCACCTTCCCTGGGCAGCCTATTCACAGGCACAACAGCCCTGGGGAACTGGGCTTTCCCAGAGATGCAAGGTCTCATCGTTCCCGTTGTCGGCAGAGCCTTTTTTCCGAAACAGGAAACGTCCGGCTCCTTGTCCCACCAGGAAGGGGCCAGCCCTGAAAGCTGCTGCTGCTCTTCACCTTCCCTGGGCAGCCTATTCACAGGCACAACAGCCCTGGGGAACTGGGCTTTCCCAGAGACGCAAGGTCTCATCGTTCCCGTTCTTGGAGGATGCATTTTTCCGAAATGGGAAACATCCGGCTCCTTCTCCCACCAGGTAGGGGCCAGCCCTGAAAGCTCTTGCTTCTCTTCACCTTCCCTGGGCAGCCTATTCACAGGCACAACAGCCCTGGGGAACTGGGCTTTCCCAGAGACGCAAGGTCTCATCGTTCCCGTTCTTGGCAGAGCCTTTTTTCCGAAACGGGAAACGTCCGGCTCCTTGTCCCACCAGGAAGGGGCCAGCCCTGAAAGCTCTTGCTGCTCTTCACCTTCCCTGGGCAGCCTATTCACAGGCACAACAGCCCTGGGGAACTGGGCTTTCCCAGAGACGCAAGGTCGCATCGTTCCCGTTGTCGGCAGAGCCTTTTTTCCGAAACGGGAAACGTCCGGCTCCTTGTCCCACCAGGAAGGGGCCAGCCCTGAAAGCTGTTGCTGCTCTTCACCTTCCCTGGGCAGCCTATTCACAGGCACAACAGCCCTGGGGAACTGGGCTTTCCCAGAGACGCAAGGTCTCATCGTTCCCGTTGTCGGCAGAGCCTTTTTTCCAAAACGGGAAACGTCCGGCTCCTTGTCCCACCAGGAAGGGGCCAGCCCTGAAAGCTCTTGCTGCTCTTCACCTTCCCTGGGCAGCCTATTCACAGGTACAACAGCCCTGGGGAACTGGGCTTTCCCAGAGATGCAAGGTCTCATCGTTCCCGTTCTCGGCAGAGACTTTTTTCCAAAACGGGAAACGTCCGGCTCCTTGTCCCACCAGGAAGGGGCCAGACCTGAAAGCTGGTGCTGCTCTTCACCTTCCCTGGGCAGCCTATTCACAGGCACAACAGCCCTGGGGATCTCTGCTTTCCCAGAGACCAAAGGTCTAATGTTGCCCGTTCTCGGCAGAGCCTTTTTTCCAAAACGGGAAACGTCCGGCTCCTTCTCCCAACAGGAAGGGGCCAGCCCTGAAAGCTCTTGCTGCTCTTCACCTTCCCTGGGCAGCCTATTCACAGGCACAACAGCCCTGGGGAACTGGGCTTTCCCAGAGACGCAAGGTCACATCGTTCCCGTTCTCGGAGGGTGAATTTTCCGAAATGCGAAACATCCGGCTCCTTCTCCCACCAGGAAGGGGCCAGCCCTGAAAGCTCTTGCTGCTCTTCACCTTCCCTGGGCAGCCTATTCACAGGCACAACAGCCCTGGGGATCTGGGCTTTCCCAGAGACGCAAGGTCTCATCGTTCCCGTTCTCGGCAGAGCCTTTTTTCCAAAACGGGAAACGTCCGGCTCCTTGTCCCACCAGGAAGGGGCCAGCCCTGAAAGCTCTTGCTGCTCTTCACCTTCCCTGGGCAGCCTATTCACAGGCACAACAGCCCTGTGGATCTCTGCTTTCCCAGAGACGCAAGGTCTCATCGTTCCCGTTCTCGGCAGAGCCTTTTTTCCAAAACGGGAAACGTCCGGCTCCTTGTCCCACCAGGAAGGGGCCAGCCCTGAAAGCTCTTGCTGCTCTTCACCTTCCCTGGGCAGCCTATTCACAGGCACAACAGCCCTGGGGAACTGGGCTTTCCCAGAGACCAAAGGTCGAATGGTGCCCGTTCTCGGCAGAGCCTTTTTTCCGAAACGGGAAACGTCCGGCTCCTTGTCCCACCAGGAAGGGGCCAGCCCTGAAAGCTGGTGCTGCTCTTCACCTTCCCTGGGCAGCCTATTCACAGGCACAACAGCCCTGGGGATCTCTGCTTTCCCAGAGACCAAAGGTCTAATGTTGCTCGTTGTCGGCAGAGCCTTTTTTCCGAAACGGGAAACGTCCGGCTCCTTCTCCCACCAGGAAGGGGCCAGCCCTGAAAGCTGTTGCTGCTCTTCACCTTCCCTGGGCAGCCTATTCACAGGCACAACAGCCCTGGGGATCTGGGCTTTCCCAGAGACGCAAGGTCACATCGTTCCCGTTCTCGGAGGGTGCATTTTTCCGAAATGCGAAACATCCGGCTCCTTCTCCCACCAGGAAGGGGCCAGCCCTGAAAGCTCTTGCTGCTCTTCACCTTCCCTGGGCAGCCTATTCACAGGCACAACAGCCCTGGGGAACTGGGCTTTCCCAGAGACGCAAGGTCTCATCGTTCCCGTTCTCAGCAGAGCCTTTTTTCCAAAACGGGAAACGTCCGGCTCCTTCTCCCAACAGGAAGGGGCCAGCCCTGAAAGCTCTTGCTGCTCTTCACCTTCCCTGGGCAGCCTATTCACAGGCACAACAGCACTGGGGATCTGGGCTTTCCCAGAGACGCAAGGTCACATCGTTCCCGTTCTCGGCAGAGCCTTTTTTCCGAAACGGGAAACGTCCGGCTCCTTGTCCCACCAGGAAGGGGCCAGCCCTGAAAGCTGGTGCTGCTCTTCACCTTCCCTGGGCAGCCTATTCACAGGCACAACAGCCCTGGGGATCTCTGCTTTCCCAGAGAGCAAAGGTCTAATGTTGCTCGTTCTCGGCAGAGCCTTTTTTCCAAAACGGGAAACGTCCGGCTCCTTCTCCCACCAGGAAGGGGCCAGCCCTGAAAGCTGTTGCTGCTCTTCACCTTCCCTGGGCAGCCTATTCACAGGCACAACAGCACTGGGGATCTGGGCTTTCCCAGAGACGCAAGGTCACATCGTTCCCGTTCTCGGCAGAGCCTTTTTTCCGAAACGGGAAACGTCCGGCTCCTTGTCCCACCAGGAAGGGGCCAGCCCTGAAAGCTGGTGCTGCTCTTCACCTTCCCTGGGCAGCCTATTCACAGGCACAACAGCCCTGGGGATCTCTGCTTTCCCAGAGACCAAAGGTCTAATGTTGCCCGTTGTCGGCAGAGCCTTTTTTCCAAAACGGGAAACGTCCGGCTCCTTGTCCCACCAGGAAGGGGCCAGCCCTGAAAGCTCTTGCTGCTCTTCACCTTCCCTGGGCAGCCTATTCACAGGCACAACAGCCCTGGGGAACTGGGCTTTCCCAGAGACGCAAGGTCACATCGTTCCCGTTCTCGGAGGGTGCATTTTTCCGAAATGCGAAACATCCGGCTCCTTCTCCCACCAGGAAGGGGCCAGCCCTGAAAGCTCTTGCTGCTCTTCACCTTCCCTGGGCAGCCTATTCACAGGCACAACAGCCCTGGGCATCTGGGCTTTCCCAGAGACTCAAGGTCTCATCGTTCCCGTTTTCGGCAGAGCCTTTTTTCCAAAACGGGAAACGTCCGGCTCCTTGTCCCACCAGCAAGGGGCCAGCCCTGAAAGCTGTTGCTGCTCTTCACCTTCCCTGGGCAGCCTATTCACAGGCACAACAGCCCTGGGGAACTGGGCTTTCCCAGAGACGCAAGGTCTCATCGTTCCCGTTGTCGGCAGAGCCTTTTTTCCAAAACGGGAAACGTCCGGCTCCTTGTCCCACCAGGAAGGGGCCAGCCCTGAAAGCTCTTGCTGCTCTTCACCTTCCCTGGGCAGCCTATTCACAGGCACAACAGTCCTGCGGATCTCTGCTTTCCCAGAGATGCAAGGTCTCATCGTTCTCGTTCTCGGCAGAGCCTTTTTTCCAAAACGGGAAACGTCCGGCTCCTTGTCCCACCAGGAAGGGGCCAGCCCTGAAAGCTGTTGCTGCTCTTCACCTTCCCTGGGCAGCCTATTCACAGGCACAACAGCCCTGGGGAACTGGGCTTTCCCAGAGACGCAAGGTCTCATCGTTCCCGTTCTCGGCAGAGCCTTTTTTCTGAAATGGGAAACGTCCGTTTCTTTGTCCCACCAGGAAGGGGCCAGCCCTGAAAGCTGTTGCTGCTCTTCACCTTCCCTGGGCAGCCTATTCACAGGCACAACAGCCCTGGGGATCTGGGCTTTCCCAGAGACGCAAGGTCTCATCGTTCCCGTTCTCGGCAGAGCCTTTTTTCCAAAACGGGAAACGTCCGGCTCCTTGTCCCACCAGGAAGGGGCCAGCCCTGAAAGCTCTTGCTGCTCTTCACCTTCCCTGGGCAGCCTATTCACAGGCACAACAGCCCTGGGGAACTGGGCTTTCCCAGAGATGCAAGGTCTCATCGTTCCCGTTCTCGGCAGAGACTTTTTTCCAAAACGGGAAACGTCCGGCTCCTTGTCCCACCAGGAAGGGGCCAGCCCTGAAAGCTGTTGCTGCTCTTCACCTTCCCTGGGCAGCCTATTCACAGGCACAACAGCCCTGGGGATCTCTGCTTTCCCAGAGACCAAAGGTCTAATGTTGCCCGTTCTCGGCAGAGCCTTTTTTCCAAAACGGGAAACGTCCGGCTCCTTCTCCCAACAGGAAGGGGCCAGCCCTGAAAGCTCTTGCTGCTCTTCACCTTCCCTGGGCAGCCTATTCACAGGCACAACAGCCCTGGGGATCTGGGCTTTCCCAGATACGCAAGGTCTCATCGTTCCCGTTCTCGGCAGAGCCTTTTTTCCAAAACGGGAAACGTCCGGCTCCTTGTCCCACCAGGAAGGGGCCAGCCCTGAAAGCTCTTGCTGCTCTTCACCTTCCCTGGGCAGCCTATTCACAGGCACAACAGCCCTGGGGATCTGGGCTATCCCAGAGACGCAAGGTCTCATCGTTCCCGTTCTCGGCAGAGCCTTTTTTCCAAAACGGGAAACGTCCGGCTCCTTCTCCCACCAGGAAGGGGCCAGCCCTGAAAGCTCTTGCTGCTCTTCACCTTCCCTGGGCAGCCTATTCACAGGCACAACAGCCCTGGGGAACTGGGCTTTCCCAGAGACCAAAGGTCGAATGGTGCCCGTTCTCGGCAGAGCCTTTTTTCCAAAACGGGAAACGTCCGGCTCCTTGTCCCACCAGGAAGGGGCCAGCCCTGAAAGCTGTTGCTGCTCTTCACCTTCCCTGGGCAGCCTATTCACAGGCACAACAGCCCTGGGGAACTGGGCTTTCCCAGAGATGCAAGGTCTCATCGTTCCCGTTGTCGGCAGAGCCTTTTTTCCGAAACAGGAAACGTCCGGCTCCTTGTCCCACCAGGAAGGGGCCAGCCCTGAAAGCTGCTGCTGCTCTTCACCTTCCCTGGGCAGCCTATTCACAGGCACAACAGCCCTGGGGAACTGGGCTTTCCCAGAGACGCAAGGTCTCATCGTTCCCGTTCTTGGAGGATGCATTTTTCCGAAATGGGAAACATCCGGCTCCTTCTCCCACCAGGTAGGGGCCAGCCCTGAAAGCTCTTGCTTCTCTTCACCTTCCCTGGGCAGCCTATTCACAGGCACAACAGCCCTGGGGAACTGGGCTTTCCCAGAGACGCAAGGTCTCATCGTTCCCGTTCTTGGCAGAGCCTTTTTTCCGAAACGGGAAACGTCCGGCTCCTTGTCCCACCAGGAAGGGGCCAGCCCTGAAAGCTGTTGCTGCTCTTCACCTTCCCTGGGCAGCCTATTCACAGGCACAACAGCCCTGGGGAACTGGGCTTTCCCAGAGACGCAAGGTCGCATCGTTCCCGTTGTCGGCAGAGCCTTTTTTCCGAAACGGGAAACGTCCGGCTCCTTGTCCCACCAGGAAGGGGCCAGCCCTGAAAGCTGTTGCTGCTCTTCACCTTCCCTGGGCAGCCTATTCACAGGCACAACAGCCCTGGGGATCTGGGCTTTCCCAGAGACGCAAGGTCTCATCGTTCCCGTTGTCGGCAGAGCCTTTTTTCCAAAACGGGAAACGTCCGGCTCCTTGTCCCACCAGGAAGGGGCCAGCCCTGAAAGCTCTTGCTGCTCTTCACCTTCCCTGGGCAGCCTATTCACAGGCACAACAGCCCTGGGGAACTGGGCTTTCCCAGAGATGCAAGGTCTCATCGTTCCCGTTCTCGGCAGAGACTTTTTTCCAAAACGGGAAACGTCCGGCTCCTTGTCCCACCAGGAAGGGGCCAGCCCTGAAAGCTGTTGCTGCTCTTCACCTTCCCTGGGCAGCCTATTCACAGGCACAACAGCCCTGGGGATCTCTGCTTTCCCAGAGACCAAAGGTCTAATGTTGCCCGTTCTCGGCAGAGCCTTTTTTCCAAAACGGGAAACGTCCGGCTCCTTCTCCCAACAGGAAGGGGCCAGCCCTGAAAGCTCTTGCTGCTCTTCACCTTCCCTGGGCAGCCTATTCACAGGCACAACAGCCCTGGGGATCTGGGCTTTCCCAGAGACGCAAGGTCTCATCGTTCCCGTTCTCGGCAGAGCCTTTTTTCCAAAACGGGAAACGTCCGGCTCCTTGTCCCACCAGGAAGGGGCCAGCCCTGAAAGCTCTTGCTGCTCTTCACCTTCCCTGGGCAGCCTATTCACAGGCACAACAGCCCTGGGGATCTGGGCTATCCCAGAGACGCAAGGTCTCATCGTTCCCGTTCTCGGCAGAGCCTTTTTTCCAAAACGGGAAACGTCCGGCTCCTTCTCCCACCAGGAAGGGGCCAGCCCTGAAAGCTCTTGCTGCTCTTCACCTTCCCTGGGCAGCCTATTCACAGGCACAACAGCCCTGGGGAACTGGGCTTTCCCAGAGACCAAAGGTCGAATGGTGCCCGTTCTCGGCAGAGCCTTTTTTCCAAAACGGGAAACGTCCGGCTCCTTGTCCCACCAGGAAGGGGCCAGCCCTGAAAGCTGTTGCTGCTCTTCACCTTCCCTGGGCAGCCTATTCACAGGCACAACAGCCCTGGGGAACTGGGCTTTCCCAGAGATGCAAGGTCTCATCGTTCCCGTTGTCGGCAGAGCCTTTTTTCCGAAACAGGAAACGTCCGGCTCCTTGTCCCACCAGGAAGGGGCCAGCCCTGAAAGCTGCTGCTGCTCTTCACCTTCCCTGGGCAGCCTATTCACAGGCACAACAGCCCTGGGGAACTGGGCTTTCCCAGAGACGCAAGGTCTCATCGTTCCCGTTCTTGGAGGATGCATTTTTCCGAAATGGGAAACATCCGGCTCCTTCTCCCACCAGGTAGGGGCCAGCCCTGAAAGCTCTTGCTTCTCTTCACCTTCCCTGGGCAGCCTATTCACAGGCACAACAGCCCTGGGGAACTGGGCTTTCCCAGAGACGCAAGGTCTCATCGTTCCCGTTCTTGGCAGAGCCTTTTTTCCGAAACGGGAAACGTCCGGCTCCTTGTCCCACCAGGAAGGGGCCAGCCCTGAAAGCTGTTGCTGCTCTTCACCTTCCCTGGGCAGCCTATTCACAGGCACAACAGCCCTGGGGAACTGGGCTTTCCCAGAGACGCAAGGTCGCATCGTTCCCGTTGTCGGCAGAGCCTTTTTTCCGAAACGGGAAACGTCCGGCTCCTTGTCCCACCAGGAAGGGGCCAGCCCTGAAAGCTGTTGCTGCTCTTCACCTTCCCTGGGCAGCCTATTCACAGGCACAACAGCCCTGGGGATCTGGGCTTTCCCAGAGACGCAAGGTCTCATCGTTCCCGTTGTCGGCAGAGCCTTTTTTCCAAAACGGGAAACGTCCGGCTCCTTGTCCCACCAGGAAGGGGCCAGCCCTGAAAGCTCTTGCTGCTCTTCACCTTCCCTGGGCAGCCTATTCACAGGCACAACAGCCCTGGGGAACTGGGCTTTCCCAGAGATGCAAGGTCTCATCGTTCCCGTTCTCGGCAGAGACTTTTTTCCAAAACGGGAAACGTCCGGCTCCTTGTCCCACCAGGAAGGGGCCAGACCTGAAAGCTGGTGCTGCTCTTCACCTTCCCTGGGCAGCCTATTCACAGGCACAACAGCCCTGGGGATCTCTGCTTTCCCAGAGACCAAAGGTCTAATGTTGCCCGTTCTCGGCAGAGCCTTTTTTCCAAAACGGGAAACGTCCGGCTCCTTCTCCCAACAGGAAGGGGCCAGCCCTGAAAGCTCTTGCTGCTCTTCACCTTCCCTGGGCAGCCTATTCACAGGCACAACAGCCCTGGGGAACTGGGCTTTCCCAGAGACGCAAGGTCACATCGTTCCCGTTCTCGGAGGGTGAATTTTCCGAAATGCGAAACATCCGGCTCCTTCTCCCACCAGGAAGGGGCCAGCCCTGAAAGCTCTTGCTGCTCTTCACCTTCCCTGGGCAGCCTATTCACAGGCACAACAGCCCTGGGGATCTGGGCTTTCCCAGATACGCAAGGTCTCATCGTTCCCGTTCTCGGCAGAGCCTTTTTTCCAAAACGGGAAACGTCCGGCTCCTTGTCCCACCAGGAAGGGGCCAGCCCTGAAAGCTCTTGCTGCTCTTCACCTTCCCTGGGCAGCCTATTCACAGGCACAACAGCCCTGTGGATCTCTGCTTTCCCAGAGACGCAAGGTCTCATCGTTCCCGTTCTCGGCAGAGCCTTTTTTCCGAAACGGGAAACGTCCGGCTCCTTGTCCCACCAGGAAGGGGCCAGCCCTGAAAGCTCTTGCTGCTCTTCACCTTCCCTGGGCAGCCTATTCACAGGCACAACAGCCCTGGGGAACTGGGCTTTCCCAGAGACCAAAGGTCGAATGGTGCCCGTTCTCGGCAGAGCCTTTTTTCCGAAACGGGAAACGTCCGGCTCCTTGTCCCACCAGGAAGGGGCCAGCCCTGAAAGCTGTTTCTGCTCTTCACCTTCCCTGGGCAGCCTATTCACAGGCACAACAGCCCTGGGGAACTGGGCTTTCCCAGAGATGCAAGGTCTCATCGTTCCCGTTGTCGGCAGAGCCTTTTTTCCGAAACAGGAAACGTCCGGCTCCTTGTCCCACCAGGAAGGGGCCAGCCCTGAAAGCTGCTGCTGCTCTTCACCTTCCCTGGGCAGCCTATTCACAGGCACAACAGCCCTGGGGAACTGGGCTTTCCCAGAGACGCAAGGTCTCATCGTTCCCGTTCTTGGAGGATGCATTTTTCCGAAATGGGAAACATCCGGCTCCTTCTCCCACCAGGTAGGGGCCAGCCCTGAAAGCTCTTGCTTCTCTTCACCTTCCCTGGGCAGCCTATTCACAGGCACAACAGCCCTGGGGAACTGGGCTTTCCCAGAGACGCAAGGTCTCATCGTTCCCGTTCTTGGCAGAGCCTTTTTTCCGAAACGGGAAACGTCCGGCTCCTTGTCCCACCAGGAAGGGGCCAGCCCTGAAAGCTGTTGCTGCTCTTCACCTTCCCTGGGCAGCCTATTCACAGGCACAACAGCCCTGGGGAACTGGGCTTTCCCAGAGATGCAAGGTCTCATCGTTCCCGTTCTCGGCAGAGACTTTTTTCCAAAACGGGAAACATCCGGCTACTTGTCCCACCAGGAAGGGGCCAGACCTGAAAGCTGGTGCTGCTCTTCACCTTCCCTGGGCAGCCTATTCACAGGCACAACAGCCCTGGGGATCTCTGCTTTCCCAGAGACCAAAGGTCTAATGTTGCCCGTTCTCGGCAGAGCCTTTTTTCCAAAACGGGAAACGTCCGGCTCCTTCTCCCAACAGGAAGGGGCCAGCCCTGAAAGCTCTTGCTGCTCTTCACCTTCCCTGGGCAGCCTATTCACAGGCACAACAGCCCTGGGGAACTGGGCTTTCCCAGAGACGCAAGGTCACATCGTTCCCGTTCTCGGAGAGTGCATTTTTCCGAAATGCGAAACATCCTGCTCCTTCTCCCACCAGGAAGGGGCCAGCCCTGAAAGCTCTTGCTGCTCTTCACCTTCCCTGGGCAGCCTATTCACAGGCACAACAGCCCTGGGGAACTGGGCTTTCCCAGAGACGCAAGGTCTCATCGTTCCCGTTGTCGGCAGAGCCTTTTTTCCGAAACGGGAAACGTCCGGCTCCTTCTCCCACCAGGAAGGGGCCAGCCCTGAAAGCTCTTGCTGCTCTTCACCTTCCCTGGGCAGCCTATTCACAGGCACAACAGCCCTGGGGATCTGGGCTTTCCCAGAGACGCAAGGTCTCATCGTTCCCGTTGTCGGCAGAGCCTTTTTTCCAAAACGGGAAACGTCCGGCTCCTTGTCCCGCCAGGAAGGGGCCAGCCCTGAAAGCTCTTGCTGCTCTTCACCTTCCCTGGGCAGCCTATTCACAGGCACAACAGCCCTGGGGAACTGGGCTTTCGCAGAGACCAAAGGTCGAATGGTGCCCGTTCTCGGCAGAGCCTTTTTTCCGAAACGGGAAACGTCCGGCTCCTTGTCCCACCAGGAAGGGGCCAGCCCTGAAAGCTCTTGCTGCTCTTCACCTTCCCTGGGCAGCCTATTCACAGGCACAACAGCCCTGGGGATCTGGGCTTTCCCAGAGACGCAAGGTCTCATCGTTCCCGTTCTCGGCAGAGCCTTTTTTCCGAAATGGGAAACATCCGGCTCCTTCTCCCACCAGGTAGGGGCCAGCCCTGAAAGCTCTTGCTGCTCTTCACCTTCCCTGGGCAGCCTATTCACAGGCACAACAGCCCTGGGGAACTGGGCTTTCCCAGAGACGCAAGGTCTCATCGTTCCCGTTCTCGGCAGAGCCTTTTTTCCAAAACGGGAAACGTCCGGCTCCTTCTCCCACCAGGAAGGGGCCAGCCCTGAAAGCTCTTGCTGCTCTTCACCTTCCCTGGGCAGCCTATTCACAGGCACAACAGCCCTGGGGAACTGGGCTTTCCCAGAGATGCAAGGTCACATCGTTCCCGTTCTCGGAGGGTGCATTTTTCCGAAATGCGAAACAACCTGCTCCTTCTCCCACCAGGAAGGGGCCAGCCCTGAAAGCTCTTGCTGCTCTTCACCTTCCCTGGGCAGCCTATTCACAGGCACAACAGCCCTGGGGAACTGGGCTTTCCCAGAGACGCAAGGTCTCATCGTTCCCGTTCTCGGCAGAGCCTTTTTTCCAAAACGGGAAACGTCCGGCTCCTTCTCCCACCAGGAAGGGGCCAGCCCTGAAAGCTCTTGCTGCTCTTCACCTTCCCTGGGCAGCCTATTCACAGGCACAACAGCCCTGGGGATCTGGGCTTTCCCAGAGACGCAAGGTCTCATCGTTCCCGTTGTCGGCAGAGCCTTTTTTCCAAAACGGGAAACGTCCGGCTCCTTGTCCCACCAGGAAGGGGCCAGCCCTGAAAGCTCTTGCTGCTCTTCACCTTCCCTGGGCAGCCTATTCACAGGCACAACAGTCCTGCGGATCTCTGCTTTCCCAGAGACGCAAGGTCTCATCGTTCCCGTTGTCGGCAGAGCCTTTTTTCCAAAACGGGAAACGTCCGGCTCCTTGTCCCACCAGGAAGGGGCCAGCCCTCAAATCTCTTGCTGCTCTTCACCTTCCCTGGGCAGCCTATTCACAGGCACAACAGCCCTGGGGAACTGGGCTTTCCCAGAGACGCAAGGTCTCATCGTTCCCGTTCTTGGAGGATGCATTTTTCCGAAATGGGAAACGTCCGGCTCCTTCTCCCACCAGGTAGGGGCCAGCCCTGAAAGCTCTTGCTTCTCTTCACCTTCCCTGGGCAGCCTATTCACAGGCACAACAGCCCTGGGGAACTGGGCTTTCCCAGAGACGCAAGGTCTCATCGTTCCCGTTCTTGGCAGAGCCTTTTTTCCGAAACGGGAAACGTCCGGCTCCTTGTCCCACCAGGAAGGTGCCAGCCCTGAAAGCTGTTGCTGCTCTTCACCTTCCCTGGGCAGCCTATTCAGAGGCACAACAGCCCTGGGGAACTGGGCTTTCCCAGAGACGCAAGGTCTCATCGTTCCCGTTCTCGGCAGAGCCTTTTTTCCAAAACGGGAAACGTCCGGCTCCTTCTCCCACCAGGAAGGGGCCAGCCCTGAAAGCTCTTGCTGCTCTTCACCTTCCCTGGGCAGCCTATTCACAGGCACAACAGCCCTGGGGATCTGGGCTTTCCCAGAGACGCAAGGTCTCATCGTTCCCGTTCTCGGCAGAGCCTTTTTTCCAAAACGGGAAACGTCCGGCTCCTTGTCCCACCAGGAAGGGGCCAGCCCTGAAAGCTCTTGCTGCTCTTCACCTTCCCTGGGCAGCCTATTCACAGGCACAACAGCCCTGCGGATCTCTGCTTTCCCAGAGACACAAGGTCTCATCGTTCCCGTTCTCGGCAGAGCCTTTTTTCCAAAACGGGAAACGTCCGGCTCCTTCTCCCACCAGGAAGGGGCCAGCCCTGAAAGCTCTTGCTGCTCTTCACCTTCCCTGGGCAGCCTATTCACAGGCACAACAGCCCTGGGGAACTGGGCTTTCCCAGAGATGCAAGGTCTCATCGTTCCCGTTCTCGGCAGAGCCTTTTTTCCAAAACGGGAAACGTCCGGCTCCTTCTCCCACCAGGAAGGGGCCAGCCCTGAAAGCTCTTGCTGCTCTTCACCTTCCCTGGGCAGCCTATTCACAGGCACAACAGCCCTGGGGAACTGGGCTTTCCCAGAGATGCAAGGTCTCATCGTTCCCGTTCTCGGCAGAGAGTTTTTTCCAAAACGGGAAACGTCCGGCTCCTTGTCCCACCAGGAAGGGGCCAGCCCTGAAAGCTGTTGCTGCTCTTCACCTTCCCTGGGCAGCCTATTCACAGGCACAACAGCCCTGGGGAACTGGGCTTTCCCAGAGACGCAAGGTCACATCGTTCCCGTTCTCGGAGGGTGCATTTTTCCCAAATGCGAAACATCCTGCTCCTTCTCCCACCAGGAAGGGGCCAGCCCTGAAAGCTCTTGCTGCTCTTCACCTTCCCTGGGCAGCCTATTCACAGGCACAACAGCCCTGGGGAACTGGGCTTTCCCAGAGACGCAAGGTCTCATCGTTCCCGTTCTCGGCAGAGCCTTTTTTCCAGAACGGGAAACGTCCGGCTCCTTCTCCCACCAGGAAGGGGCCAGCCCTGAAAGCTCTTGCTGCTCTTCACCTTCCCTGGGCAGCCTATTCACAGGCACAACAGCCCTGGGGAACTGGGCTTTCCCAGAGACGCAAGGTCTCATCGTTCCCGTTGTCGGCAGAGCCTTTTTTCCAAAACGGGAAACGTCCGGCTCCTTGTCCCACCAGGAAGGGGCCAGCCCTGAAAGCTCTTGCTGCTCTTCACCTTCCCTGGGCAGCCTATTCACAGGCACAACAGTCCTGCGGATCTCTGCTTTCCCAGAGACGCAAGGTCTCATCGTTCCCGTTCTCGGCAGAGCCTTTTTTCCAAAACGGGAAACGTCCGGCTCCTTCTCCCACCAGGAAGGGGCCAGCCCTGAAAGCTGTTGCTGCTCTTCACCTTCCCTGGGCAGCCTATTCACAGGCACAACAGCCCTGGGGAACTGGGCTTTCGCAGAGACCAAAGGTCGAATGGTGCCCGTTCTCGGCAGAGCCTTTTTTTCCAAAACGGGAAACGTCCGGCTCCTTGTCCCACCAGGAAGGGGCCAGCCCTGAAAGCTCTTGCTGCTCTTCACCTTCCCTGGGCAGCCTATTCACAGGCACAACAGCCCTGGGGAACTGGGCTTTCCCAGAAATGCAAGGTCTCATCGTTCCCGTTGTCGGCAGAGCCTTTTTTCCGAAACAGGAAACGTCCGGCTCCTTGTCCCACCAGGAAGGGGCCAGCCCTGAAAGCTGCTGCTGCTCTTCACCTTCCCTGGGCAGCCTATTCACAGGCACAACAGCCCTGGGCAACTGGGCTTTCCCAGAGACGCAAGGTCTCATCGTTCCCGTTCTTGGAGGATGCATTTTTCCGAAATGGGAAAAATCCGGCTCCTTCTCCCACCAGGTAGGGGCCAGCCCTGAAAGCTCTTGCTTCTCTTCACCTTCCCTGGGCAGCCTATTCACAGGCACAACAGCCCTGGGGAACTGGGCTTTCCCAGAGACGCAAGGTCTCATCGTTCCCGTTCTTGGCAGAGCCTTTTTTCCGAAACGGGAAACGTCCGGCTCCTTGTCCCACCAGGAAGGTGCCAGCCCTGAAAGCTGTTGCTGCTCTTCACCTTCCCTGGGCAGCCTATTCAGAGGCACAACAGCCCTGGGGAACTGGGCTTTCCCAGAGACGCAAGGTCTCATCGTTCCCGTTCTCGGCAGAGCCTTTTTTCCAAAACGGGAAACGTCCGGCTCCTTCTCCCACCAGGAAGGGGCCAGCCCTGAAAGCTCTTGCTGCTCTTCACCTTCCCTGGGCAGCCTATTCACAGGCACAACAGCCCTGGGGATCTCTGCTTTCCCAGAGACCAAAGGTCTCATCGTTCCCGTTCTCGGCAGAGCCTTTTTTCCGAAACGGGAAACGTCCGGCTCCTTGTCCCACCAGGAAGGGGCCAGCCCTGAAAGCTCTTGCTGCTCTTCACCTTCCCTGGGCAGCCTATTCACAGGCACAACAGCCCTGGGGAACTGGGCTTTCCCAGAGACGCAAGGTCACATAGTTCCCGTTCTCGGAGTATGCATTTTTCCGAAACGGGAAACGTCCGGCTCCTTCTCCCACCAGGAAGGGGCCAGCCCTGAAAGCTGCTGCTGCTCTTCACCTACCCACTGCAGCCTATTCACAGGCACAACAGCACTGGGGATCTGTGCTTTCCCAGAGATGGAGCATCTCAATGTTCTCGTTCTCGGCAGATGCATTTTCCGAAATTGCAAACGTCCGGCCTCTTCTCCCACAAGGAAGGTGCCAGCCCTGAAAGCTGCTGCTGCTCTTCACCTACCCACTGCAGCCTATTCACAGGCACAACAGCACTGGGGATCTGTGCTTTCCCAGAGATGGAGCATCTCAACGTTCTCGTTCTCGGCAGATGCATTTTCCGAAAGTGCAAACGTCCGGCCTCTTCTCCCACAAGGAAGGTGCCAGCCCTGAAAGCTGCTGCTGCTCTTCACCTACCCACTGCAGCCTATTCACAGGCACAACAGCACTGGGGATCTGTGCTTTCCCAGAGATGGAGCATCTCAACGTTCTCGTCCTTGGCAGATGCATTTTCCGAAAGTGCAAACGTCCGGCCTCTTCTCCCACAAGGAAGGTGCCAGCCCTGAAAGCTGCTGCTGCTCTTCACCTACCCACTGCAGCCTAGTCACAGGCACAACAGCACTGGGGATCTGTGCTTTCCCAGAGATGGAGCATCTCAACGTTCTCGTTCTCGGCAGATGCATTTTCCGAAAGTGCAAACGTCCGGACTCTTCTCCCACAAGGAAGGTGCCAGCCCTGAAAGCTGCTGCTGCTCTTCACCTACCCACTGCAGCCCATTCACAGGCACAACAGCACTGGGGATCTGTGCTTTCCCAGAGATGGAGCATCTCAACGTTCTCGTTCTCGGCAGGTGCATTTTCCGAAAGTGCAAACGTCCGGCCTCTTCTCCCACAAGGAAGGTGCCAGCCCTGAAAGCTGCTGCTGCTCTTCACCTACCCACTGCAGCCTATTCACAGGCACAACAGCACTGGGGATCTGTGCTTTCCCAGAGATGGAGCATCTCAACGTTCTCGTTCTCGGCAGATGCATTTTCCAAAAGTGCAAACGTCCCGCCTCTTCTCCCACAAGGAAGGTGCCAGCCCTGAAAGATATTGCTGCTCTTCACCTTCCCTGGGCAGCCTATTCACAGGCACAACAGTCCTGCGGATCTCTGCTTTCCCAGAGATGCAAGGTCTCATCGTTCCCGTTCTCGGCAGAGCCTTTTTTCCAAAACGGGAAACGTCCGGCTCCTTGTCCCACCAGGAAGGGGCCAGCCCTGAAAGCTGTTGCTGCTCTTCACCTTCCCTGGGCAGCCTATTCACAGGCACAACAGCCCTGGGGAACTGGGCTTTCCCAGAGACGCAAGGTCTCATCGTTCCCGTTCTCGGCAGAGCCTTTTTTCTGAAATGGGAAACGTCCGTCTCTTTGTCCCACCAGGAAGGGGCCAGCCCTGAAAGCTGTTGCTGCTCTTCACCTTCCCTGGGCAGCCTATTCACAGGCACAACAGCCCTGGGGATCTGGGCTTTCCCAGAGACGCAAGGTCTCATCGTTCCCGTTCTCGGCAGAGCCTTTTTTCCGAAACGGGAAAGTCCGGCTCCTTGTCCCACCAGGAAGGGGCCAGCCCTGAAAGCTCTTGCTGCTCTTCACCTTCCCTGGGCAGCCTATTCACAGGCACAACAGCCCTGGGGAACTGGGCTTTCCCAGGGATGCAAGGTCTCATCGTTCCCGTTCTCGGCAGAGACTTTTTTCCAAAACGGGAAACGTCCGGCTCCTTGTCCCACCAGGAAGGGGCCAGCCCTGAAAGCTGGTGCTGCTCTTCACCTTCCCTGGGCAGCCTATTCACAGGCACAACAGCCCTGGGGATCTCTGCTTTCCCAGAGACCAAAGGTCTAATGTTGCCCGTTCTCGGCAGAGCCTTTTTTCCAAAACGGGAAACGTCCGGCTCCTTGTCCCACCAGGAAGGGGCCAGCCCTGAAAGCTCTTGCTGCTCTTCACCTTCCCTGGGCAGCCTATTCACAGGCACAACAGCCCTGGGGAACTGGGCTTTCCCAGAGACGCAAGGTCACATCGTTCCCGTTCTCGGAGGGTGCATTTTTCCGAAATGCGAAACATCCGGCTCCTTCTCCCACCAGGAAGGGGCCAGCCCTGAAAGCTGTTGCTGCTCTTCACCTTCCCTGGGCAGCCTATTCACAGGCACAACAGCCCTGGGGAACTGGGCTTTCCCAGAGACGCAAGGTCTCATCGTTCCCGTTCTCGGCAGAGCCTTTTTTCCAAAACGGGAAACGTCCGGCTCCTTGTCCCACCAGGAAGGGGCCAGCCCTGAAAGCTCTTGCTGCTCTTCACCTTCCCTGGGCAGCCTATTCACAGGCACAACAGCCCTGCGGATCTCTGCTTTCCCAGAGACGCAAGGTCTCATCGTTCCCGTTCTCGGCAGAGCCTTTTTTCCAAAACGGGAAACGTCCGGCTCCTTCTCCCACCAGGAAGGGGCCAGCCCTGAAAGCTCTTGCTGCTCTTCACCTTCCCTGGGCAGCCTATTCACAGGCACAACAGCCCTGGGGAACTGGGCTTTCGCAGAGACCAAAGGTCGAATGGTGCCCGTTCTCGGCAGAGCCTTTTTTCCGAAACGGGAAACGTCCGGCTCCTTGTCCCACCAGGAAGGGGCCAGCCCTGAAAGCTCTTGCTGCTCTTCACCTTCCCTGGGCAGCCTATTCACAGGCACAACAGCCCTGGGGAACTGGGCTTTCCCAGAGATGCAAGGTCTCATCGTTCCCGTTGTCGGCAGAGCCTTTTTTCCAAAACAGGAAACGTCCGGCCTCTTCTCCCACCAGGAAGGGGCCAGCCCTGAAAGCTGCTGCTGCTCTTCACCTTCCCTGGGCAGCCTATTCACAGGCACAACAGCCCTGGGGAACTGGGCTTTCCCAGAGACGCAAGGTCTCATCGTTCCCGTTCTTGGCAGAGCCTTTTTTCCGAAACGGGAAACGTCCGGCTCCTTGTCCCACCAGGAAGGGGCCAGCCCTGAAAGCTGTTGCTGCTCTTCACCTTCCCTGGGCAGCCTATTCACAGGCACAACAGCCCTGGGGAACTGGGCTTTCCCAGAGACGCAAGGTCACATCGTTCCCGTTCTCGGCAGAGCCTTTTTTCCGAAACGGGAAACGTCCGGCTCCTTGTCCCACCAGGAAGGGGCCAGCCCTGAAAGCTCTTGCTGCTCTTCACCTTCCCTGGGCAGCCTATTCACAGGCACAACAGCCCTGGGGATCTCTGCTTTCCCAGAGACCAAAGGTCTAATGTTGCCCGTTCTCGGCAGAGCCTTTTTTCCAAAACGGGAAACGTCCGGCTCCTTGTCCCACCAGGAAGGGGCCAGCCCTGAAAGCTGTTGCTGCTCTTCACCTTCCCTGGGCAGCCTATTCACAGGCACAGCAGCCCTGGGGAACTGGGCTTTCCCAGAGACCCAAGGTCTCATCGTTCCCGTTCTCGGAGGGTGCATTTTTCCGAAATGCGAAACATCCGGCTCCTTCTCCCACCAGGAAGGGGCCAGCCCTGAAAGCTCTTGCTGCTCTTCACCTTCCCTGGGCAGCCTATTCACAGGCACAACAGTCCTGGGGATCTGGGCTTTCCCAGAGACGCAAGGTCTCATCGTTCCCGTTCTCGGCAGAGCCTTTTTTCCAAAACGGGAAACGTCCGGCTCCTTGTCCCACCAGGAAGGGGCCAGCCCTGAAAGCTCTTGCTGCTCTTCACCTTCCCTGGGCAGCCTATTCACAGGCACAACAGCCCTGCGGATCTCTGCTTTCCCAGAGACGCAAGGTCTCATCGTTCCCGTTCTCGGCAGAGCCTTTTTTCCAAAAAGGGAAACGTCCGGCTCCTTGTCCCACCAGGAAGGGGCCAGCCCTGAAAGCTCTTGCTGCTCTTCACCTTCCCTGGGCAGCCTATTCACAGGCACAACAGCCCTGGGGAACTGGGCTTTCGCAGAGACCAAAGGTCGAATGGTGCCCGTTCTCGGCAGAGCCTTTTTTCCAAAACGGGAAACGTCCGGCTCCTTGTCCCACCAGGAAGGGGCCAGCCCTGAAAGCTGTTGCTGCTCTTCACCTTCCCTGGGCAGCCTATTCACAGGCACAACAGCCCTGGGGAACTGGGCTTTCCCAGAGACGCAAGGTCACATCGTTCCCGTTCTCGGCAGAGCCTTTTTTCCGAAACGGGAAACGTCCGGCTCCTTGTCCCACCAGGAAGGGACCAGCCCTGAAAGCTGGTGCTGCTCTTCACCTTCCCTGGGCAGCCTATTCACAGGCACAACAGCCCTGGGGATCTCTGCTTTCCCAGAGACCAAAGGTCTAATGTTGCCCGTTCTCGGCAGAGCCTTTTTTCCGAAACGGGAAACGTCCGGCTCCTTCTCCCAACCAGGAAGGGGCCAGCCCTGAAAGCTCTTGCTGCTCTTCACCTTCCCTGGGCAGCCTATTCACAGGCACAACAGCCCTGGGGAACTGGGCTTTCCCAGAGATGCAAGGTCACATCGTTCCCGTTCTCGGCAGAGCCTTTTTTCCAAAACGGGAAACGTCCGGCTCCTTCTCCCACCAGGAAGGGGCCAGCCCTGAAAGCTCTTGCTGCTCTTCACCTTCCCTGGGCAGCCTATTCACAGGCACAACAGCAATGGGGATCTCTGCTTTCCCACAGACGCAAGGTCTCATCGTTCCCGTTCTCGGCAGAGCCTTTTTTCCGAAATGGGAAACGTCCGTCTCTTTGCCCCACCAGGAAGGGGCCAGCCCTGAAAGCTGTTGCTGCTCTTCACCTTCCCTGGGCAGCCTATTCACAGGCACAACAGCCCTGGGGAACTGGGCTTTCCCAGAGACGCAAGGTCGCATCGTTCCCGTTCTCGGCAGAGCCTTTTTTCTGAAATGGGAAACGTCCGGCTCCTTGTCCCACCAGGAAGGGGCCAGCCCTGAAAGCTCTTGCTGCTCTTCACCTTCCCTGGGCAGCCTATTCACAGGCACAACAGCCCTGGGGAACTGGGCTTTCGCAGAGACCAAAGGTCGAATGGTGCCCGTTCTCGGCAGAGCCTTTTTTCCAAAACGGGAAACGTCCGGCTCCTTGTCCCACCAGGAAGGGGCCAGCCCTGAAAGCTGTTGCTGCTCTTCACCTTCCCTGGGCAGCCTATTCACAGGCACAACAGCCCTGGGGAACTGGGCTTTCCCAGAAATGCAAGGTCTCATCGTTCCCGTTGTCGGCAGAGCCTTTTTTCCGAAACAGGAAACGTCCGGCTCCTTGTCCCACCAGGAAGGGGCCAGCCCTGAAAGCTGCTGCTGCTCTTCACCTTCCCTGGGCAGCCTATTCACAGGCACAACAGCCCTGGGCAACTGGGCTTTCCCAGAGACGCAAGGTCTCATCGTTCCCGTTCTTGGAGGATGCATTTTTCCGAAATGGGAAACATCCGGCTCCTTCTCCCACCAGGTAGGGGCCAGCCCTGAAAGCTCTTGCTGCTCTTCACCTTCCCTGGGCAGCCTATTCACAGGCACAACAGCCCTGGGGAACTGGGCTTTCCCAGAGACGCAAGGTCTCATCGTTCCCGTTCTCGGCAGAGCCTTTTTTCCAAAACGGGAAACGTCCGGCTCCTTCTCCCACCAGGAAGGGGCCAGCCCTGAAAGCTCTTGCTGCTCTTCACCTTCCCTGGGCAGCCTATTCACAGGCACAACAGCCCTGGGGAACTGGGCTTTCCCAGAGACGCAAGGTCTCATCGTTCCCGTTGTCGGCAGAGCCTTTTTTCCGAAATGGGAAACATCCGGCTCCTTCTCCCACCAGGTAGGGGCCAGCCCTGAAAGCTCTTGCTGCTCTTCACCTTCCCTGGGCAGCCTATTCACAGGCACAACAGCCCTGGGGAACTGGGCTTTCCCAGAGACGCAAGGTCTCATCGTTCCCGTTGTCGGCAGAGCCTTTTTTCCAAAACGGGAAACGTCCGGCTCCTTGTCCCACCAGGAAGGGGCCAGCCCTGAAAGCTCTTGCTGCTCTTCACCTTCCCTGGGCAGCCTATTCACAGGCACAACAGCCCTGGGGAAATGTGCTTCCCCAGAGACGCAAGGTCTCATCGTTCCCGTTCTCGGCAGAGCCTTTTTTCCGAAACGGGAAATGTCCGGCTCCTTGTCCCACCAGGAAGGGGCCAGCCCTGAAAACTGCTGCTGCTCTTCACCTTCCCTGGACAGCCTATTCACAGGCACAACAGCCCTGGGGAACTGGGCTTTCCCAGAGACGCAAGGTCACATAGTTCCCGTTCTCGGAGGATGCATTTTTCCGAAATGGGAAACGTCCGGCTCCTTGTCCCACCAGGAAGGGGCCAGCCCTGAAAGCTGCTGCTGCTCTTCATCTACCCCCTGCAGCCTATTCACAGGCACAACAGCACTGGGGATCTGTGCTTTCCCAGAGATGGAGCATCTCAACGTTCTCGTTCTCGGCAGATGCATTTTTCCGGAAGTGCAAACGTCCGGCCTCTTCTCCCACAAGGAAGGTGCCAGTCCTGAAAGCTGCTGCTGTTCTTCACCTACCCACTGCAGCCTATTCACAGGCACAACAGCCCTGGGGATCTGTGCTTTCCCAGAGATGGAGCATCTCAACTTTCTCGTTCTCGGCAGATGCATTTTCCGAAAGTGCAAACGTCCGGCCTCTTCTCCCACAAGGAAGGTGCCAGCCCTGAAAGCTGCTGCTGCTCTTCACCTACCCACTGCAGCCTATTCACAGGCACAACAGCACTGGGGATCTGTGCTTTCCCAGAGATGGAGCATCTCAACGTTGTCGTCCTCGGCAGATGCATTTTCCGAAAGTGCAAACGTCCGGCCTCTTCTCCCACAAGGAAGGTGCCAGCCCTGAAAGCTGCTGCTGCTCTTCACCTACCCACTGCAGCCTATTCACAGGCACAACAGCACTGGGGATCTGTGCTTTCCCAGAGATGGAGCATCTCAACGTTCTCGTTCTCGGCAGATGCATTTTCCGAAAGTGCAAACGTCCGGCCTCTTCTCCCACAAGGAAGGTGCCAGCCCTGAAAGCTGCTGCTGCTCTTCACCTACCCACTGCAGCCTATTCACAGGCACAACAGCACTGGGGATCTGTGCTTTCCCAGAGATGGAGCATCTCAACGTTCTCGTTCTCGGCAGATGCATTTTCCGAAAGTGCAAACGTCCGGCCTCTTCTCCCTCAAGGAAGGTGCCAGCCCTGAAAGCTGCTGCTGCTCTTCACCTACCCACTGCAGCCTATTCACAGGCACAACAGCCCTGGGGATCTGTGCTTTCCCAGAGATGGAGCATCTCAACGTTCTCGTTCTCGGCAGATGCATTTTTCCGAAAGTGCAAACGTCCGGCCTCTTCTCCCACAAGGAAGGTGCCAGCCCTGAAAGCTGCTGCTGCTCTTCACCTACCCACTGCAGCCTATTCACAGGCACAACAGCACTGGGGATCTGTGCTTTCCCAGAGATGGAGCATCTCAACGTTCTCGTTCTCGGCAGATGCATTTTCCGAAAGTGCAAACGTCCGGCCTCTTCTCCCACAAGGAAGGTGCCAGCCCTGAAAGCTGCTGCTGCTCTTCACCTACCCACTGCAGCCTATTCACAGGCACAACAGCCCTGGGGATCTGTGCTTTCCCAGAGATGGAGCATCTCAACGTTCTCGTTCTCGGCAGATGCATTTTCCGAAAGTGCAAACGTCCGGCCTCTTCTCCCACAAGGAAGGTGCCAGCCCTGAAAGCTGCTGCTGCTCTTCACCTACCCACTGCAGCCTATTCACAGGCACAACAGCACTGGGGATCTGTGCTTTCCCAGAGATGGAGCATCTCAACGATCTCGTTCTCGGCAGATGCATTTTCCGAAAGTGCAAACGTCCGGGCTCTTCTCCCACAAGGAAGGTGCCAGCCCTGAAAGCTCTTGCTGCTCTTCACCTTCCCTGGGCAGCCTATTCACAGGCACAACAGCCCTGGGGAGCTGGGCTTTCCCAGAGACGCAAGGTCTCATCATTCCCGTTCTTGGCAGAGCCTTTTTTCCGAAACGGGAAATGTCCGGCTCCTTCTCCCACCAGGAAGGGGCCAGCCCTGAAAGCTCTTGCTGCTCTTCACCTTCCCTGGGCAGCCTATTCACAGGCACAACAGCCCTGGGGATCTGGGATTTCCCAGAGGCGCAAGGTCTCATCGTTCCCGTTCTCGGCAGAGCCTTTTTTCCAAAACGGGAAACGTCCGGCTCCTTCTCCCACCAGGAAGGGGCCAGCCCTGAAAGCTCTTGCTGCTCTTCACCTTCCCTGGGCAGCCTATTCACAGGCACAACAGCCCTGCGGATCTCTGCTTTCCCAGAGACGCAAGGTCTCATCGTTCCCGTTCTCGGCAGAGCCTTTTTTCCGAAATGGGAAACGTCCGGCTCCTTCTCCCACCAGGTAGGGGCCAGCCCTGAAAGCTCTTGCTGCTCTTCACCTTCCCTGGGCAGCCTATTCACAGGCACAACAGCCCTGGGGAACTGGGTTTTCCCAGAGATGCAAGGTCACCTCGTTCCCGTTCTCGGCAGAGCCTTTTTTCCGAAACAGGAAACGTCCGGCTCCTTCTCCCACCAGGAAGGGGCCAGCCCTGAAAGCTGTTGCTGCTCTTCACCTTCCCTGGGCAGCCTATTCACAGGCACAACAGCCCTGGGGAACTGGGCTTTCCCAGAGACGCAAGGTCTCATCGTTCCCGTTCTCGGCAGAGCCTTTTTTCCGAAATGGGAAATGTCCGGCTCCTTCTCCCACCAGGAAGGGGCCAGCCCTGAAAGCTCTTGCTGCTCTTCACCTTCCCTGGGCAGCCTATTCACAGGCACAACAGCCCTGGGGAAATGTGCTTCCCCAGAGACCCAAGGTCTCATCGTTCCCGTTGTCGGCAGAGCCTTTTTTCCGAAATGGGAAACGTCCGTCTATTTGCCCCACCAGGAAGGGGCCAGCCCTGAAAGCTGGTGCTGCTCTTCACCTTCCCTGGGCAGCCTATTCACAGGCACAACAGCCCTGGGGAACTGGGCTTTCCCAGAGACGCAAGGTCTCATCGTTCCCGTTCTCGGCAGAGCCTTTTTTCCGAAACGGGAAATGTCCGGCTCCTTCTCCCACCAGGAAGGGGCCAGCCCTGAAAGCTGGTGCTGCTCTTCACCTTCCCTGGGCAGCCTATTCACAGGCACAACAGCCCTGGGGAAATGTGCTTCCCCAGAGACGCAAGGTCTCATCGTTCCCGTTCTCGGCAGAGACTTTTTTCCGAAACGGGAAACGTCCGGCTCCTTGTCCCACCAGGAAGGGGCCAGCCCTGAAAGCTCTTGCTGCTCTTCACCTTCCCTGGGCAGCCTATTCACAGGCACAACAGCCCTGGGGAACTGGGCTTTCCCAGAGACCCAAGGTCTCATCGTTCCCGTTGTCGGCAGAGCCTTTTTTCCGAAACAGGAAACGTCCGGCTCCTTCTCCCACCAGGAAGGGGCCAGCCCTGAAAACTGCTGCTGCTCTTCACCTTCCCTGGACAGCCTATTCACAGGCACAACAGCCCTGGGGAACTGGGCTTTCCCAGAGACGCAAGGTCACATAGTTCCCGTTCTCGGAGGATGCATTTTTCCGAAATGGGAAACGTCCGGATCATTCTCCCACCAGGAAGGGGCCAGCCCTGAAAGCTGCTGCTGCTCTTCACCTACCCACTGCAGCCTATTCACAGGCACAACAGCACTGGGGATCTGTGCTTTTCCAGAGATGGAGCATCTCAACGTTCTCGTTCTCGGCAGATGCATTTTCCGAAAGTGCAAACGTCCGGCCTCTTCTCCCACAAGGAAGGTGCCAGCCCTGAAAGCTGCTGCTGCTCTTCACCTACCCACTGCAGCCTATTCACAGGCACAACAGCACTGGGGATCTGTGCTTTCCCAGAGATGGAGCATCTCAACGTTCTCGTCCTCGGCAGATGCATTTTCCGAAAGTGCAAACGTCCGGCCTCTTCTCCCTCAAGGAAGGTGCCAGCCCTGAAAGCTGCTGCTGCTCTTCACCTACCCACTGCAGCCTATTCACAGGCACAACAGCACTGGGGATCTGTGCTTTCCCAGAGATGGAGCATCTCAACGTTCTCGTCCTCGGCAGATGCATTTTCCGAAAGTGCAAACGTCCGGCCTCTTCTCCCACAAGGAAGGTGCCAGCCCTGAAAGCTGCTGCTGCTCTTCACCTACCCACTGCAGCCTATTCACAGGCACAACAGCACTGGGGATCTGTGCTTTCCCAGAGATGGAGCATCTCAACGTTCTCGTTCTCGGCAGATGCATTTTCCGAAAGTGCAAACGTCCGGCCTCTTCTCCCTCAAGGAAGGTGCCAGCCCTGAAAGCTGCTGCTGCTCTTCACCTACCCACTGCAGCCTATTCACAGGCACAACAGCCCTGGGGATCTGTGCTTTCCCAGAGATGGAGCATCTCAACGTTCTCGTTCTCGGCAGATGCATTTTTCCGAAAGTGCAAACGTCCGGCCTCTTCTCCCACAAGGAAGGTGCCAGCCCTGAAAGCTGCTGCTGCTCTTCACCTACCCACTGCAGCCTATTCACAGGCACAACAGCACTGGGGATCTGTGCTTTCCCAGAGATGGAGCATCTCAACGTTCTCGTCCTCGGCAGATGCATTTTCCGAAAGTGCAAACGTCCGGCCTCTTCTCCCACAAGGAAGGTGCCAGCCCTGAAAGCTGCTGCTGCTCTTCACCTACCCACTGCAGCCTATTCACAGGCACAACAGCACTGGGGATCTGTGCTTTCCCAGAGATGGAGCATCTCAACGTTCTCGTTCTCGGCAGATGCATTTTCCGAAAGTGCAAACGTCCGGCCTCTTCTCCCACAAGGAAGGTGCCAGCCCTGAAAGCTGCTGCTGCTCTTCACCTACCCACTGCAGCCTATTCACAGGCACAACAGCACTGGGGATCTGTGCTTTCCCAGAGATGGAGCATCTCAACGTTCTCGTTCTCGGCAGATGCATTTTCCGAAAGTGCAAACGTCTGGCCTCTTCTCCCACAAGGAAGGTGCCAGCCCTGAAAGCTGCTGCTGCTCTTCACCTACCCACTGCAGCCTATTCACAGGCACAACAGCCCTGTGGATCTGTGCTTTCCCAGAGATGGAGCATCTCAACGTTCTCGTTCTCGGCAGATGCATTTTTCTGAAAGTGCAAACGTCCGGCCTCTTCTCCCACAAGGAAGGTGCCAGCCCTGAAAGCTGCTGCTGCTCTTCACCTACCCACTGCAGCCTATTCACAGGCACAACAGCACTGGGGATCTGTGCTTTCCCAGAGATGGAGCATCTCAACGTTCTCGTTCTCGGCAGATGCATTTTCCGAAAGTGCAAACGTCCGGCCTCTTCTCCCACAAGGAAGGTGCCAGCCCTGAAAGCTGCTGCTGCTCTTCACCTACCCACTGCAGCCTAGTCACAGGCACAACAGCACTGGGGATCTGTGCTTTCCCAGAGACGGAGCATCTCAACGTTCTCGTTCTCGGCAGATGCATTTTCCGAAAGTGCAAACGTCAGGCCTCTTCTCCCACAAGGAAGGTGCCAGCCCTGAAAGCTCTTGCTGCTCTTCACCTTCCCTGGGCAGCCTATTCACAGGCACAACAGCCCTGGGGAACTGGGCTTTCCCAGAGACGCAAGGTCTCATCATTCCCGTTCTTGGCAGAGCCTTTTTTCCGAAACGGGAAACGTCCGGCTCCTTCTCCCACCAGGAAGGGGCCAGCCCTGAAAGCTCTTGCTGCTCTTCACCTTCCCTGGGCAGCCTATTCACAGGCACAACAGCTCTGGGGATCTGGGCTTTCCCAGAGACGCAAGGTCTCATCGTTCCCGTTCTCGGCAGAGCCTTTTTTCCGAAATGGGAAACGTCCGGCTCCTTGTCCCACCAGGAAGGGGCCAGCCCTGAAAGCTGGTGCTGCTCTTCACCTTCCCTGGGCAGCCTATTCACAGGCACAACAGCCCTGGGGAACTGGGCTTTCCCACAGACACAAGGTCTCATAGTTCCCGTTCTTGGCAGAGACTTTTTTCCGAAACGGGAAATGTCCAGCTCCTTCTCCCACCAGGAAGGGGCCAGCCCTGAAAGCTCTTGCTGCTCTTCACCTTCCCTGGGCAGCCTATTCACAGGCACAACAGCCCTGGGGAAATGTGCTTCCCCAGAGACCCAAGGTCTCATCGTTCCCGTTCTCGGCAGAGCCTTTTTTCCGAAATGGGAAACGTCTGGCTCCTTGTCCCACCAGGAAGGGGCCAGCCCTGAAAGCTCTTGCTGCTCTTCACCTTCCCTGGGCAGCTTATTCACAGGCAAAACAGCCCTGGGGAACTGTGCTTTCCCAGAGACCCAAGGTCTCATCGTTCCCATTCTCAGAAAAGCCTTTTTTCCAAAACGGGAAACGTCCGGCTCCTTGTCCCACCAGGAAGGGGCCAGCCCTGAAAGCTCTTGCTGCTCTTCACCTTCCCTGGGCAGCCTATTCACAGGCACAACAGCCCTGGGGAACTGGGCTTTCCCAGAGACGCACTGTCTAATGGTGCCCGTTCTCGGCAGAGCCTTTTTTCCGAAACGGGAAACGTCCGGCTCCTTGTCCCACCAGGAAGGGGCCAGCCCTGAAAGCTCTTGCTGCTCTTCACCTTCCCTGGGCAGCCTATTCACAGGCACAACAGCCCTGCGGATCTCTGCTTTCCCAGAGACGCAAGGTCTCATCATTCCCGTTCTCGGCAGAGCCTTTTTTCCGAAATGGGAAACGTCCGGCTCCTTCTCCCACCAGGAAGGGGCCAGTCCTGAAAGCTCTTGCTGCTCTTCACCTTCCCTGGGCAGCCTATTCACAGGCACAACAGCCCTGGGGAAATGTGCTTCCCCAGAGACGCAAGGTCTCATCGTTCCCGTTCTCGGCAGAGACTTTTTTCCGAAACGGGAAACGTCCGGCTCCTTGTCCCACCAGGAAGGGGCCAGCCCTGAAAGCTCTTGCTGCTCTTCACCTTCCCTGGGCAGCCTATTCACAGGCACAACAGCCCTGGGGATCTGTGCTTTCCCAGAGATGGAGCATCTCAACGTTCTCGTTCTCGGCAGATGCATTTTTCCGAAAGTGCAAACGTCCGGCCTCTTCTCCCACAAGGAAGGTGCCAGCCCTGAAAGCTGCTGCTGCTCTTTACCTACCCACTGCAGCCTATTCACAGGCACAACAGCCCTGGGGATCTGTGCTTTCCCAGAGATGGAGCATCTCAACGTTCTCGTTCTCGGCAGATGCATTTTCCGAAAGTGCAAACGTCCGGCTCCTTGTCCCACCAGGAAGGTGCCAGCCCTGAAAGCTGCTGCTGCTCTTCACCTACCCACTGCAGCCTATTCACAGGCACAACAGCCCTGGGGATCTGTTCTTTCCCAGAGATGGAGCATCTCAATGATCTCGTTCTCGGCAGATGCATTTTCCGAAAGTGCAAACGTCCGGGCTCTTCTCCCACAAGGAAGGTGCCCGCCCTGAAAGCTCTTGCTGCTCTTCACCTTCCCTGGGCAGCCTATTCACAGGCACAACAGCCCTGGGGATCTGGGCTTTCCCAGAGACGCAAGGTCTCATCGTTCCCGTTTTCGGCAGAGCCTTTTTTCCGAAACGGGAAACGTCCGGCTCCTTCTCCCACCAGGAAGGGGCCAGCCCTGAAAGCTGGTGCTGCTCTTCACCTTCCCTGGGCAGCCTATGCACAGGCACAACAGCCCTGGGGAACTGGGCTTTCCCAGAGACGCAAGGTCTCATCGTTCCCGTTCTCGGCAGAGCCTTTTTTCCGAAACGGGAAACGTCCGGCTCCTTGTCCCACCAGGAAGGGGCCAGCCCTGAAAGCTGGTGCTGCTCTTCACCTTCCCTGGACAGCCTATTCACAGGCACAACAGCCCTGGGGAAATGTGCTTCCCCAGAGACCCAAGGTCTCATCCTTCCCGTTGTCGGCAGAGCCTTTTTTCCGAAATGGGAAACGTCCGGCTCTTTGCCCCACGAGGAAGGGTCCAGCCCTGAAAGCTCTTGCTGCTCTTCACCTTCCCTGGGCAGCCTATTCACAGGCACAACAGCCCTGCGGAACTGGGCTTTCCCAGAGACGCAAGGTCTCATCGTTCCCGTTCTCGGCAGAGCCTTTTTTCCGAAACGGGAAATGTCCGGCTCCTTCTCCCACCAGGAAGGGGCCAGCCCTGAAAGCTGGTGCTGCTCTTCACCTTCCCTGGGCAGCCTATTCACAGGCACAACAGCCCTGGGGAAATGTGCTTCCCCAGAGACGCAAGGTCTCATCGTTCCCGTTCTCGGCAGAGACTTTTTTCCGAAATGGGAAACGTCCGGCTCCTTCTCCCACCAGGAAGGGGCCAGCCCTGAAAGCTCTTGCTGCTCTTCACCTTCCCTGGGCAGCCTATTCACAGGCACAACAGCCCTGGGGAACTGGGCTTTCCCAGAGACGCAAGGTCTCATCGTTCCCGTTGTCGGCAGAGCCTTTTTACCGAAACAGGAAACGTCCGGCTCCTTCTCCCACCAGGAAGGGGCCAGCCCTGAAAACTGCTGCTGCTCTTCACCTTCCCTGGACAGCCTATTCACAGGCACAACAGCCCTGGGGAACTGGGCTTTCCCAGAGATGGAGCATCTCAACGTTCTCGTTCTCGGCAGATGCATTTTTCCGAAAGTGCAAACGTCCGGCCTCTTCTCCCACAAGGAAGGTGCCAGCCCTGAAAGCTGCTGCTGCTCTTCACCTACCCACTGCAGCCTATTCACAGGCACAACAGCCCTGGGGATCTGTGCTTTCCCAGAGATGGAGCATCTCAACGTTCTCGTTCTCGGCAGATGCATTTTTCCGAAAGTGCAAACGTCCGGCCTCTTCTCCCACAAGGAAGGTGCCAGCCCTGAAAGCTGCTGCTGCTCTTCACCTACCCACTGCAGCCTATTCACAGGCACAACAACACTGGGGATCTGTGCTTTCCCAGAGATGGAGCATCTCAACGTTCTCGTCCTCGGCAGATGCATTTTCCGAAAGTGCAAACGTCCGGCCTCTTCTCCCACAAGGAAGGTGCCAGCCCTGAAAGCTGCTGCTGCTCTTCACCTACCCACTGCAGCCTATTCACAGGCACAACAGCACTGGGGATCTGTGCTTTCCCAGAGATGGAGCATCTCAACGTTCTCGTTCTCGGCAGATGCATTTTCCGAAAGTGCAAACGTCCGGCCTCTTCTCCCACAAGGAAGGTGCCAGCCCTGAAAGCTGCTGCTGCTCTTCACCTACCCACTGCAGCCTATTCACAGGCACAACAGCACTGGGGATCTGTGCTTTCCCAGAGATGGAGCATCTCAACGTTCTCGTTCTCGGCAGATGCATTTTCCGAAAGTGCAAACGTCTGGCCTCTTCTCCCACAAGGAAGGTGCCAGCCCTGAAAGCTGCTGCTGCTCTTCACCTACCCACTGCAGCCTATTCACAGGCACAACAGCCCTGTGGATCTGTGCTTTCCCAGAGATGGAGCATCTCAACGTTCTCGTTCTCGGCAGATGCATTTTTCTGAAAGTGCAAACGTCCGGCCTCTTCTCCCACAAGGAAGGTGCCAGCCCTGAAAGCTGCTGCTGCTCTTCACCTACCCACTGCAGCCTATTCACAGGCACAACAGCACTGGGGATCTGTGCTTTCCCAGAGATGGAGCATCTCAACGTTCTCGTTCTCGGCAGATGCATTTTCCGAAAGTGCAAACGTCCGGCCTCTTCTCCCACAAGGAAGGTGCCAGCCCTGAAAGCTGCTGCTGCTCTTCACCTACCCACTGCAGCCTATTCACAGGCACAACAGCACTGGGGATCTGTGCTTTCCCAGAGATGGAGCATCTCAACGTTCTCGTTCTCGGCAGATGCATTTTCCGAAAGTGCAAACGTCAGGCCTCTTCTCCCACAAGGAAGGTGCCAGCCCTGAAAGCTCTTGCTGCTCTTCACCTTCCCTGGGCAGCCTATTCACAGGCACAACAGCCCTGGGGAACTGGGCTTTCCCAGAGACGCAAGGTCTCATCATTCCCGTTCTTGGCAGAGCCTTTTTTCCGAAACGGGAAATGTCCGGCTCCTTCTCCCACCAGGAAGGGGCCAGCCCTGAAAGCTCTTGCTGCTCTTCACCTTCCCTGGGCAGCCTATTCACAGGCACAACAGCTCTGGGGATCTGGGCTTTCCCAGAGACGCAAGGTCTCATCGTTCCCGTTCTCGGCAGAGCCTTTTTTCCGAAATGGGAAACGTCCGGCTCCTTGTCCCACCAGGAAGGGGCCAGCCCTGAAAGCTGGTGCTGCTCTTCACCTTCCCTGGGCAGCCTATTCACAGGCACAACAGCCCTGGGGAACTGGGCTTTCCCAGAGACACAAGGTCTCATAGTTCCCGTTCTTGGCAGAGACTTTTTTCCGAAACGGGAAATGTCCGGCTCCTTCTCCCACCAGGAAGGGGCCAGCCCTGAAAGCTCTTGCTGCTCTTCACCTTCCCTGGGCAGCCTATTCACAGGCACAACAGCCCTGGGGAAATGTGCTTCCCCAGAGACCCAAGGTCTCATCGTTCCCGTTCTCGGCAGAGCCTTTTTTCCGAAATGGGAAACGTCTGGCTCCTTGTCCCACCAGGAAGGGGCCAGCCCTGAAAGCTCTTGCTGCTCTTCACCTTCCCTGGGCAGCTTATTCACAGGCAAAACAGCCCTGGGGAACTGTGCTTTCCCAGAGACCCAAGGTCTCATCGTTCCCATTCTCAGAAAAGCCTTTTTTCCAAAACGGGAAACGTCCGGCTCCTTGTCCCACCAGGAAGGGGCCAGCCCTGAAAGCTCTTGCTGCTCTTCACCTTCCCTGGGCAGCCTATTCACAGGCACAACAGCCCTGCGGATCTCTGCTTTCCCAGAGACGCAAGGTCTCATCATTCCCGTTCTCGGCAGAGCCTTTTTTCCGAAATGGGAAACGTCCGGCTCCTTCTCCCACCAGGAAGGGGCCAGTCCTGAAAGCTCTTGCTGCTCTTCACCTTCCCTGGGCAGCCTATTCACAGGCACAACAGCCCTGGGGAAATGTGCTTCCCCAGAGACGCAAGGTCTCATCGTTCCCGTTCTCGGCAGAGACTTTTTTCCGAAACGGGAAACGTCCGGCTCCTTGTCCCACCAGGAAGGGGCCAGCCCTGAAAGCTCTTGCTGCTCTTCACCTACCCACTGCAGCCTATTCACAGGCACAACAGCCCTGGGGATCTGTGCTTTCCCAGAGATGGAGCATCTCAACGTTCTCGTTCTCGGCAGATGCATTTTTCCGAAAGTGCAAACGTCCGGCCTCTTCTCCCACAAGGAAGGTGCCAGCCCTGAAAGCTGCTGCTGCTCTTTACCTACCCACTGCAGCCTATTCACAGGCACAACAGCCCTGGGGATCTGTGCTTTCCCAGAGATGGAGCATCTCAACGTTCTCGTTCTCGGCAGATGCATTTTCCGAAAGTGCAAACGTCCGGCTCCTTGTCCCACCAGGAAGGTGCCAGCCCTGAAAGCTGCTGCTGCTCTTCACCTACCCACTGCAGCCTATTCACAGGCACAACAGCCCTGGGGATCTGTTCTTTCCCAGAGATGGAGCATCTCAACGATCTCGTTCTCGGCAGATGCATTTTCCGAAAGTGCAAACGTCCGGGCTCTTCTCCCACAAGGAAGGTGCCCGCCCTGAAAGCTCTTGCTGCTCTTCACCTTCCCTGGGCAGCCTATTCACAGGCACAACAGCCCTGGGGATCTGGGCTTTCCCAGAGACGCAAGGTCTCAGCGTTCCCGTTCTCGGCAGAGCCTTTATTCCGAAACGGGAAACGTCCGGCTCCTTGTCCCACCAGGAAGGGGCCAGCCCTGAAAGCTCTTGCTGCTCTTCACCTTCCCTGGGCAGCCTATTCACAGGCACAACAGCCCTGGGGAAATGTGCTTCCCCAGAGACCCAAGGTCTCATCGTTCCCGTTGTCGGCAGAGCCTTTTTTCCGAAATGGGAAACGTCCGTCTCTTTGCCCCACCAGGAAGGGGCCAGCCCTGAAAGCTCTTGCTGCTCTTCACCTTCCCTGGGCAGCCTATTCACAGGCACAACAGCCCTGGGGAACTGGGTTTTCCCAGAGATGCAAGGTCACATCGTTCCCGTTCTCGGCAGAGCCTTTTTTCCGAAACAGGAAACGTCCGGCTCCTTCTCCCACCAGGAAGGGGCCAGCCCTGAAAGCTGGTGCTGCTCTTCACCTTCCCTGGGCAGCCTATTCACAGGCACAACAGCCCTGGGGAACTGGGCTTTCCCAGAGACGCAAGGTCTCATCATTCCCGTTCTCGGCAGAGCCTTTTTTCCGAAATGGGAAACGTCCGGCTCTTTGCCCCACCAGGAAGGGTCCAGCCCTGAAAGCTGGTGCTGCTCTTCACCTTCCCTGGGCAGCCTATTCACAGGCACAACAGCCCTGCGGAACTGGGCTTTCCCAGAGACGCAAGGTCTCATCGTTCCCGTTCTTGGCAGAGCCTTTTTTCCGAAATGGGAAATGTCCGGCTCCTTCTCCCACCAGGAAGGGGCCAGCCCTGAAAGCTGGTGCTGCTCTTCACCTTCCCTGGGCAGCCTATTCACAGGCACAACAGCCCTGCGGATCTCTGCTTTCCCAGAGACGCAAGGTCTCATCATTCCCGTTCTCGGCAGAGCCTTTTTTCCGAAACGGGAAACGTCCGGCTCCTTGTCCCACCAGGAAGGGGCCAGTCCTGAAAGCTCTTGCTGCTCTTCACCTTCCCTGGGCAGCCTATTCACAGGCACAACAGCCCTGGGGAAATGTGCTTCCCCAGAGACGCAAGGTCTCATCGTTCCCGTTCTCGGCAGAGACTTTTTTCCGAAACGGGAAACGTCCGGCTCCTTGTCCCACCAGGAAGGGGCCAGCCCTGAAAGCTCTTGCTGCTCTTCACCTTCCCTGGGCAGCCTATTCACAGGCACAACAGCCCTGGGGATCTGTGCTTTCCCAGAGATGGAGCATCTCAACGTTCTCGTTCTCGGCAGATGCATTTTTCCGAAAGTGCAAACGTCCGGCCTCTTCTCCCACAAGGAAGGTGCCAGCCCTGAAAGCTGCTGCTGCTCTTCACCTACCCACTGCAGCCTATTCACAGGCACAACAGCCCTGGGGATCTGTGCTTTCCCAGAGATGGAGCATCTCAACGTTCTCGTTCTCGGCAGATGCATTTTCCGAAAGTGCAAACGTCCGGCTCCTTGTCCCACCAGGAAGGTGCCAGCCCTGAAAGCTGCTGCTGCTCTTCACCTACCCACTGCAGCCTATTCACAGGCACAACAGCCCTGGGGATCTGTTCTTTCCCAGAGATGGAGCATCTCAACGATCTCGTTCTCGGCAGATGCATTTTCCGAAAGTGCAAACGTCCGGGCTCTTCTCCCACAAGGAAGGTGCCCGCCCTGAAATCTCTTGCTGCTCTTCACCTTCCCTGGGCAGCCTATTCACAGGCACAACAGCCCTGGGGATCTGGGCTTTCCCAGAGACGCAAGGTCTCAGCGTTCCCGTTCTCGGCAGAGCCTTTATTCCGAAACGGGAAACGTCCGGCTCCTTGTCCCACCAGGAAGGGGCCAGCCCTGAAAGCTCTTGCTGCTCTTCACCTTCCCTGGGCAGCCTATTCACAGGCACAACAGCCCTGGGGAAATGTGCTTCCCCAGAGACCCAAGGTCTCATCGTTCCCGTTGTCGGCAGAGCCTTTTTTCCGAAATGGGAAACGTCCGTCTCTTTGCCCCACCAGGAAGGGGCCAGCCCTGAAAGCTCTTGCTGCTCTTCACCTTCCCTGGGCAGCCTATTCACAGGCACAACAGCCCTGGGGAACTGGGTTTTCCCAGAGATGCAAGGTCACATCGTTCCCGTTCTCGGCAGAGCCTTTTTTCCGAAACAGGAAACGTCCGGCTCCTTCTCCCACCAGGAAGGGGCCAGCCCTGAAAACTGCTGCTGCTCTTCACCTTCCCTGGGCAGCCTATTCACAGGCACAACAGCCCTGGGGAACTGGGCTTTCCCAGAGACGCAAGGTCACATCGTTCCCGTTCTTGGAGGATGCATTTTTGTGAAATGGGAAACATCCGGCTCCTTCTCCCACCAGGTAGGGGCCAGCCCTGAAAGCTCTTGCTGCTCTTCACCTTCCCTGGGCAGCCTATTCACAGGCACAACAGCAATGGGGATCTGGGCTTTCCCAGAGACGCAAGGTCTCATCGTTCCCGTTTTCGGCAGAGCCTTTTTTCCGAAACGGGAAACGTCCGGCTCCTTCTCCCACCAGGAAGGGGCCAGCCCTGAAAGCTGGTGCTGCTCTTCACCTTCCCTGGGCAGCCTATTCACAGGCACAACAGCCCTGGGGAAATGTGCTTCCCCAGAGACCCAAGGTCTCATCGTTCCCGTTGTCGGCAGAGCCTTTTTTCCGAAATGGGAAACGTCCGGCTCTTTGCCCCACCAGGAAGGGTCCAGCCCTGAAAGCTGGTGCTGCTCTTCACCTTCCCTGGGCAGCCTATTCACAGGCACAACAGCCCTGCGGAACTGGGCTTTCCCAGAGACGCAAGGTCTCATAGTTCCCGTTCTTGGCAGAGCCTTTTTTCCGAAACGGGAAATGTCCGGCTCCTTCTCCCACCAGGAAGGGGCCAGCCCTGAAAGCTCTTGCTGCTCTTCACCTTCCCTGGGCAGCCTATTCACAGGCACAACAGCTCTGGGGATGTGGGCTTTCCCAGAGACGCAAGGTCTCATCGTTCCCGTTCTCGGCAGAGCCTTTTTTCCGAAAGTGCAAACGTCCGGCTCCTTGTCCCACCAGGAAGGGGACAGCCCTGAAAGCTCTTGCTACTCTTCACCTTCCCTGGGCAGCCTATTCACAGGCACAACAGCCCTGCGGATCTCTGCTTTCCCACAGACGCAAGGTCTCATCATTCCCGTTCTCGGCAGAGCCTTTTTTCCGAAACAGGAAACGTCCGGCTCCTTGTCCCACCAGGAAGGGGCCAGCCCTGAAAGCTGGTGCTGCTCTTCACCTTCCCTGGGCAGCCTATTCACAGGCACAACAGCCCTGGGGAACTGGGCTTTCCCAGAGACGCAAGGTCTCATCGTTCCCGTTCTTGGCTGAGCCTTTTTTCCGAAACGGGAAATGTCCGGCTCCTTCTCCCACCAGGAAGGGGCCAGCCCTGAAAGCTCTTGCTGCTCTTCACCTTCCCTGGGCAGCCTATTCACAGGCACAACAGCCCTGGGGAAATGTGCTTCCCCAGAGACGCAAGGTCTCATCGTTCCCGTTCTCGGCAGAGCCTTTTTTCCGAAATGGGAAACGTCTGGCTCCTTGTCCCACCAGGAAGGGGCCAGCCCTGAAAGCTCTTGCTGCTCTTCACCTTCCCTGGGCAGCTTATTCACAGGCAAAACAGCCCTGGGGAACTGTGCTTTCCCAGAGACCCAAGGTCTCATCGTTCCCATTCTCAGAAAAGCCTTTTTTCCAAAACGGGAAACGTCCGGCTCCTTGTCCCACCAGGAAGGGGCCAGCCCTGAAAGCTCTTGCTGCTCTTCACCTTCCCTGGGCAGCCTATTCACAGGCACAACAGCCCTGCGGATCTCTGCTTTCCCAGAGACGCAAGGTCTCATCATTCCCGTTCTCGGCAGAGCCCTTTTTCCGAAATGGGAAACGTCCGGCTCCTTCTCCCACCAGGAAGGGGCCAGCCCTGAAAGCTCTTGCTGCTCTTCACCTTCCCTGGGCAGCCTATTCACAGGCACAACAGCCCTGGGGAAATGTGCTTCCCCAGAGACGCAAGGTCTCATCGTTCTCGTTCTCGGCAGAGACTTTTTTCCGAAACGGGAAACGTCTGGCTCCTTGTCCCACCAGGAAGGGGCCAGCCCTGAAAGCTCTTGCTGCTCTTCACCTTCCCTGGGCAGCCTATTCACAGGCACAACAGCCCTGGGGATCTGTGCTTTCCCAGAGATGGAGCATCTCAACGTTCTCGTTCTCGGCAGATGCATTTTTCCGAAAGTGCAAACGTCCGGCCTCTTCTCCCACCAGGAAGGGGCCAGCCCTGAAAGCTGCTGCTGCTCTTTACCTACCCACTGCAGCCTATTCACAGGCACAACAGCCCTGGGGATCTGTGCTTTCCCAGAGATGGAGCATCTCAACGTTCTCGTTCTCGGCAGATGCATTTTCCGAAAGTGCAAACGTCCGGCCTCTTCTCCCACAAGGAAGGTGCCAGCCCTGAAAGCTGCTGCTGCTCTTCACCTACCCACTGCAGCCTATTCACAGGCACAACAGCACTGGGGATCTGTGCTTTCCCAGAGATGGAGCATCTCAACGTTCTCGTTCTCGGCAGATGCATTTTCCGAAAGTGCAAACGTCCGGGCTCTTCTCCCACAAGGAAGGTGCCCGCCCTGAAAGCTGCTGCTGTTCTTCACCTACCCACTGCAGCCTATTCACAGGCACAACAGCCCTGGGGAACTGGGCTTTCCCAGAGACGCAAGGTCACATAGTTCCCGTTCTCGGAGGATGCATTTTTCCGAAATGGGAAACGTCCGGCTCCTTGTCCCACAAGGAAGGGGCCAGCCCTGAAAGCTGCTGCTGCTCTTCACCTACCCACTGCAGCCTATTCACAGGCACAACAGCACTGGGGATCTGTGCTTTCCCAGAGATGGAGCATCTCAACGTTCTCGTTCTCGGCAGATGCATTTTTCCGAAAGTGCAAACGTCCGGCCTCTTCTCCCACAAGGAAGGTGCCAGCCCTGAAAGCTGCTGCTGCTCTTCACCTACCCACTGCAGCCTAGTCACAGGCACAACAGCACTGGGGATCTGTGCTTTCCCAGAGATGGAGCATCTCAACGTTCTCGTTCTCGGCAGATGCATTTTCCGAAAGTGCAAACGTCCGGCCTCTTCTCCCACAAGGAAGGTGCCAGCCTTGAAAGCTGCTGCTGCTCTTCACCTACCCACTGCAGCCTAGTCACAGGCACAACAGCACTGGGGATCTGTGCTTTCCCAGAGATGGAGCATCTCAACGTTCTCGTTCTCGGCAGATGCATTTTCCGAAAGTGCAAACGTCCGGCCTCTTCTCCCTCAAGGAAGGTGCCAGCCCTGAAAGCTGCTGCTGCTCTTCACCTACCCACTGCAGCCTATTCACAGGCACAACAGCACTGGGGATCTGTGCTTTCCCAGAGATGGAGCATCTCAACGTTCTCGTTCTCGGCAGATGCATTTTCCGAAAGTGCAAACGTCCGGCCTCTTCTCCCACAAGGAAGGTGCCAGCCCTGAAAGCTGCTGCTGCTCTTCACCTTCCCTGGGCAGCCTATTCACAGGCACAACAGCCCTGGGGAACTGGGCTTTCCCAGAGACGCAAGGTCTCATCATTCCCGTTCTTGGCAGAGCCTTTTTTCCAAAACGGGAAATGTCCGGCTCCTTCTCCCACCAGGAAGGGGCCAGCCCTGAAAGCTCTTGCTGCTCTTCACCTTCCCTGGGCAGCCTATTCACAGGCACAACAGCTCTGGGGATCTGGGCTTTCCCAGAGACGCAAGATCTCATCGTTCCCGTTCTCGGCAGAGCCTTTTTTCCGAAATGGGAAACGTCCGGCTCCTTCTCCCACCAGGAAGGGGCCAGCCCTGAAAGCTCTTGCTACTCTTCACCTTCCCTGGGCAGCCTATTCACAGGCACAACAGCCCTGGGGAACTGGGCTTTCCCAGAGACGCAAGGTCTCATCGTTCCCGTTCTCGGCAGAGCCTTTTTTCCGAAATGGGAAACGTCCGGCTCCTTGTCCCACCAGGAAGGGGCCAGCCCTGAAAGCTGGTGCTGCTCTTCACCTTCCCTGGGCAGCCTATTCACAGGCACAACAGCCCTGGGGAACTGGGCTTTCCCAGAGACCCAAGGTCTCATCGTTCCCGTTCTCGGCAGAGCCTTTTTTCCGAAATGGGAAAAGTCCGGCTCCTTCTCCCACCAGGAAGGGGCCAGCCCTGAAAGCTCTTGCTGCTCTTCACCTTCCCTGGGCAGCTTATTCACAGGCACAACAGCCCTGGGGAACTGTGCTTTCCCAGAGACCCAAGGTCTCATCGTTCCCATTCTCAGAAAAGCCTTTTTTCCGAAACGGGAAACGTCCGGCTCCTTGTCCCACCAGGAAGGGGCCAGTCCTGAAAGCTCTTGCTGCTCTTCACCTTCCCTGGGCAGCCTATTCACAGGCACAACAGCCCTGGGGAAATGTGCTTCCCCAGAGACGCAAGGTCTCATCGTTCCCGTTCTCGGCAGAGACTTTTTTCCGAAACGGGAAACGTCCGGCTCCTTGTCCCACCAGGAAGGGGCCAGCCCTGAAAGCTCTTGCTGCTCTTCACCTTCCCTGGGCAGCCTATTCACAGGCACAACAGCCCTGGGGATCTGTGCTTTCCCAGAGATGGAGCATCTCAACGTTCTCGTTCTCGGCAGATGCATTTTTCCGAAAGTGCAAACGTCCGGCCTCTTCTCCCACAAGGAAGGTGCCAGCCCTGAAAGCTGCTGCTGCTCTTCACCTACCCACTGCAGCCTATTCACAGGCACAACAGCCCTGGGGATCTGTGCTTTCCCAGAGATGGAGCATCTCAACGTTCTCGTTCTCGGCAGATGCATTTTCCGAAAGTGCAAACGTCCGGCTCCTTGTCCCACCAGGAAGGTGCCATCCCTGAAAGCTGCTGCTGCTCTTCACCTACCCACTGCAGCCTATTCACAGGCACAACAGCCCTGGGGATCTGTTCTTTCCCAGAGATGGAGCATCTCAACGATCTCGTTCTCGGCAGATGCATTTTCCGAAAGTGCAAACGTCCGGGCTCTTCTCCCACAAGGAAGGTGCCCGCCCTGAAAGCTCTTGCTGCTCTTCACCTTCCCTGGGCAGCCTATTCACAGGCACAACAGCCCTGGGGATCTGGGCTTTCCCAGAGACGCAAGGTCTCAGCGTTCCCGTTCTCGGCAGAGCCTTTATTCCGAAACGGGAAACGTCCGGCTCCTTGTCCCACCAGGAAGGGGCCAGCCCTGAAAGCTCTTGCTGCTCTTCACCTTCCCTGGGCAGCCTATTCACAGGCACAACAGCCCTGGGGAAATGTGCTTCCCCAGAGACCCAAGGTCTCATCGTTCCCGTTGTCGGCAGAGCCTTTTTTCCGAAATGGGAAACGTCCGTCTCTTTGCCCCACCAGGAAGGGGCCAGCCCTGAAAGCTCTTGCTGCTCTTCACCTTCCCTGGGCAGCCTATTCACAGGCACAACAGCCCTGGGGAACTGGGTTTTCCCAGAGATGCAAGGTCACATCGTTCCCGTTCTCGGCAGAGCCTTTTTTCCGAAACAGGAAACGTCCGGCTCCTTCTCCCACCAGGAAGGGGCCAGCCCTGAAAACTGCTGCTGCTCTTCACCTTCCCTGGACAGCCTATTCACAGGCACAACAGCCCTGGGGAACTGGGCTTTCCCAGAGACGCAAGGTCACATCGTTCCCGTTCTTGGAGGATGCATTTTTGTGAAATGGGAAACATCCGGCTCCTTCTCCCACCAGGTAGGGGCCAGCCCTGAAAGCTCTTGCTGCTCTTCACCTTCCCTGGGCAGCCTATTCACAGGCACAACAGCAATGGGGATCTGGGCTTTCCCAGAGACGCAAGGTCTCATCGTTCCCGTTTTCGGCAGAGCCTTTTTTCCGAAACGGGAAACGTCCGGCTCCTTCTCCCACCAGGAAGGGGCCAGCCCTGAAAGCTGGTGCTGCTCTTCACCTTGCCTGGGCAGCCTATTCACAGGCACAACAGCCCTGGGGAACTGGGCTTTCCCAGAGACGCAAGGTCTCATCGTTCCCGTTCTCGGCAGAGCCTTTTTTCCGAAATGGGAAAAGTCCGGCTCCTTGTCCCACCAGGAAGGGGCCAGCCCTGAAAGCTGGTGCTGCTCTTCACCTTCCCTGGACAGCCTATTCACAGGCACAACAGCCCTGGGGAAATGTGCTTCCCCAGAGACCCAAGGTCTCATCGTTCCCGTTGTCGGCAGAGCCTTTTTTCCGAAATGGGAAACGTCCGGCTCTTTGCCCCACCAGGAAGGGTCCAGCCCTGAAAGCTGGTGCTGCTCTTCACCTTCCCTGGGCAGCCTATTCACAGGCACAACAGCCCTGGAGAACTGGGCTTTCCCAGAGACGCAAGGTCTCATCGTTCCCGTTCTTGGCAGAGCCTTTTTTCCGAAACGGGAAATGTCCGGCTCCTTCTCCCACCAGGAAGGGGCCAGCCCTGAAAGCTGGTGCTGCTCTTCACCTTCCCTGGGCAGCCTATTCACAGGCACAACAGCCCTGGGGAAATGTGCTTCCCCAGAGACGCAAGGTCTCATCGTTCCCGTTCTCGGCAGAGACTTTTTTCCGAAATGGGAAACGTCCGGCTCCTTGTCCCACCAGGAAGGGGCCAGCCCTGAAAGCTCTTGCTGCTCTTCACCTTCCCTGGGCAGCCTATTCACAGGCACAACAGCCCTGGGGAACTGGGCTTTCCCAGAGACGCAAGGTCTCATCGTTCCCGTTGTCGGCAGAGCCTTTTTTCCGAAACAGGAAACGTCCGGCTCCTTCTCCCACCAGGAAGGGGCCAGCCCTGAAAACTGCTGCTGCTCTTCACCTTCCCTGGACAGCCTATTCACAGGCACAACAGCCCTGGGGAACTGGGCTTTCCCAGAGATGGAGCATCTCAACGTTCTCGTTCTCGGCAGATGCATTTTTCCGAAAGTGCAAACGTCCGGCCTCTTCTCCCACAAGGAAGGTGCCAGCCCTGAAAGCTGCTGCTGCTCTTCACCTACCCACTGCAGCCTATTCACAGGCACAACAGCCCTGGGGATCTGTGCTTTCCCAGAGATGGAGCATCTCAACGTTCTCGTTCTCGGCAGATGCATTTTCCGAAAGTGCAAACGTCCGGCCTCTTCTCCCACAAGGAAGGTGCCAGCCCTGAAAGCTCTTGCTGCTCTTCACCTTCCCTGGGCAGCCTATTCACAGGCACAACAGCCCTGGGGAACTGGGCTTTCCCAGAGACGCAAGGTCTCATAGTTCCCGTTCTTGGCAGAGCCTTTTTTCCGAAACGGGAAATGTCCGGCTCCTTCTCCCACCAGGAAGGGGCCAGCCCTGAAAGCTCTTGCTGCTCTTCACCTTCCCTGGGCAGCCTATTCACAGGCACAACAGCCCTGGGGATCTGTGCTTTCCCAGAGATGGAGCATCTCAACGTTCTCGTTCTCGGCAGATGCATTTTCCGAAAGTGCAAACGTCCAGGCTCTTCTCCCACAAGGAAGGGGCCAGCCCTGAAAGCTGCTGCTGCTCTTCACCTACCCACTGCAGCCTATTCACAGGCACAACAGCACTGGGGATCTGTGCTTTCCCAGAGATGGAGCATCTCAACGTTCTCGTTCTCGGCAGATGCATTTTCCGAAAGTGCAAACGTCCGGCCTCTTCTCCCACAAGGAAGGTGCCAGCCCTGAAAGCTGCTGCTGCTCTTCACCTACCCACTGCAGCCTATTCACAGGCACAACAGCACTGGGGATCTGTGCTTTCCCAGAGATGGAGCATCTCAACGTTCTCGTTCTCGGCAGATGCATTTTCCGAAAGTGCAAACGTCCGGCCTCTTCTCCCACAAGGAAGGTGCCAGCCCTGAAAGCTGCTGCTGCTCTTCACCTACCCCCTGCAGCCTAGTCACAGGCACAACAGCCCTGGGGATCTGTGCTTTCCCAGAGATGGAGCATCTCAACGTTCTCGTTCTCGGCAGATGCATTTTCCGAAAGTGCAAACGTCCGGCCTCTTCTCCCTCAAGGAAGGTGCCAGCCCTGAAAGCTGCTGCTGCTCTTCACCTACCCACTGCAGCCTATTCACAGGCACAACAGCACTGGGGATCTGTGCTTTCCCAGAGATGGAGCATCTCAACGTTCTCGTTCTCGGCAGATGCATTTTTCCGAAAGTGCAAACGTCCGGCCTCTTCTCCCACAAGGAAGGTGCCAGCCCTGAAAGCTGCTGCTGCTCTTCACCTACCCCCTGCAGCCTATTCACAGGCACAACAGCACTGGGGATCTGTGCTTTCCCAGAGATGGAGCATCTCAACGTTCTCGTCCTCGGCAGATGCATTTTCCGAAAGTGCAAACGTCCGGCCTCTTCTCCCACAAGGAAGGTGCCAGCCCTGAAAGCTGCTGCTGCTCTTCACCTACCCACTGCAGCCTAGTCACAGGCACAACAGCACTGGGGATCTGTGCTTTCCCAGAGATGGAGCATCTCAACGTTCTCGTTCTCGGCAGATGCATTTTCCGAAAGTGCAAACGTCCGGCCTCTTCTCCCACAAGGAAGGTGCCAGCCCTGAAAGCTGCTGCTGCTCTTCACCTACCCACTGCAGCCTAGTCACAGGCACAACAGCACTGGGGATCTGTGCTTTCCCAGAGATGGAGCATCTCAACGTTCTCGTTCTCGGCAGATGCATTTTCCGAAAGTGCAAACGTCCGGCCTCTTCTCCCTCAAGGAAGGTGCCAGCCCTGAAAGCTGCTGCTGCTCTTCACCTACCCACTGCAGCCTATTCACAGGCACAACAGCACTGGGGATCTGTGCTTTCCCAGAGATGGAGCATCTCAACGTTCTCGTTCTCGGCAGATGCATTTTTCCGAAAGTGCAAACGTCCGGCCTCTTCTCCCACAAGGAAGGTGCCAGCCCTGAAAGCTCTTGCTGCTCTTCACCTTCCCTGGGCAGCCTATTCACAGGCACAACAGCCCTGGGGAACTGGGCTTTCCCAGAGACGCAAGGTCTCATAGTTCCCGTTCTTGGCAGAGCCTTTTTTCCGAAACGGGAAATGTCCGGCTCCTTCTCCCACCAGGAAGGGGCCAGCCCTGAAAGCTCTTGCTGCTCTTCACCTTCCCTGGGCAGCCTATTCACAGGCACAACAGCTCTGGGGATGTGGGCTTTCCCAGAGACGCAAGGTCTCATCGTTCCCGTTCTCGGCAGAGCCTTTTTTCCGAAAGTGCAAACGTCCGGCTCCTTGTCCCACCAGGAAGGGGACAGCCCTGAAAGCTCTTGCTACTCTTCACCTTCCCTGGGCAGCCTATTCACAGGCACAACAGCCCTGCGGATCTCTGCTTTCCCACAGACGCAAGGTCTCATCATTCCCGTTCTCGGCAGAGCCTTTTTTCCGAAACAGGAAACGTCCGGCTCCTTGTCCCACCAGGAAGGGGCCAGCCCTGAAAGCTGGTGCTGCTCTTCACCTTCCCTGGGCAGCCTATTCACAGGCACAACAGCCCTGGGGAACTGGGCTTTCCCAGAGACGCAAGGTCTCATAGTTCCCGTTCTTGGCAGAGCCTTTTTTCCGAAACGGGAAATGTCCGGCTCCTTCTCCCACCAGGAAGGGGCCAGCCCTGAAAGCTCTTGCTGCTCTTCACCTTCCCTGGGCAGCCTATTCACAGGCACAACAGCCCTGGGGAAATGTGCTTCCCCAGAGACGCAAGGTCTCATCGTTCCCGTTCTCGGCAGAGCCTTTTTTCCGAAATGGGAAACGTCTGGCTCCTTGTCCCACCAGGAAGGGGCCAGCCCTGAAAGCTCTTGCTGCTCTTCACCTTCCCTGGGCAGCTTATTCACAGGCAAAACAGCCCTGGGGAACTGTGCTTTCCCAGAGACCCAAGGTCTCATCGTTCCCATTCTCAGAAAAGCCTTTTTTCCAAAACGGGAAACGTCCGGCTCCTTGTCCCACCAGGAAGGGGCCAGCCCTGAAAGCTCTTGCTGCTCTTCACCTTCCCTGGGCAGCCTATTCACAGGCACAACAGCCCTGCGGATCTCTGCTTTCCCAGAGACGCAAGGTCTCATCATTCCCGTTCTCGGCAGAGCCCTTTTTCCGAAATGGGAAACGTCCGGCTCCTTCGCCCACCAGGAAGGGGCCAGCCCTGAAAGCTCTTGCTGCTCTTCACCTTCCCTGGGCAGCCTATTCACAGGCACAACAGCCCTGGGGAAATGTGCTTCCCCAGAGACGCAAGGTCTCATCGTTCTCGTTCTCGGCAGAGACTTTTTTCCGAAACGGGAAACGTCTGGCTCCTTGTCCCACCAGGAAGGGGCCAGCCCTGAAAGCTCTTGCTGCTCTTCACCTTCCCTGGGCAGCCTATTCACAGGCACAACAGCCCTGGGGATCTGTGCTTTCCCAGAGATGGAGCATCTCAACGTTCTCGTTCTCGGCAGATGCATTTTCCGAAAGTGCAAACGTCCGGCCTCTTCTCCCACAAGGAAGGTGCCAGCCCTGAAAGCTGCTGCTGCTCTTCACCTACCCACTGCAGCCTATTCACAGGCACAACAGCACTGGGGATCTGTGCTTTCCCAGAGATGGAGCATCTCAACGTTCTCGTTCTCGGCAGATGCATTTTCCGAAAGTGCAAACGTCCGGGCTCTTCTCCCACAAGGAAGGTGCCTGCCCTGAAAGCTCTTGCTGCTCTTCACCTACCCACTGCAGCCTATTCACAGGCACAACAGCCCTGGGGAACTGGGCTTTCCCAGAGACGCAAGGTCACATAGTTCCCGTTCTCGGAGGATGCATTTTTCCGAAATGGGAAACGTCCGGCTCCTTGTCCCACCAGGAAGGGGCCAGCCCTGAAAGCTGCTGCTGCTCTTCACCTACCCACTGCAGCCTATTCACAGGCACAACAGCACTGGGGATCTGTGCTTTCCCAGAGATGGAGCATCTCAACGTTCTCGTTCTCGGCAGATGCATTTTTCCGAAAGTGCAAACGTCCGGCCTCTTCTCCCACAAGGAAGGTGCCAGCCCTGAAAGCTGCTGCTGCTCTTCACCTACCCACTGCAGCCTAGTCACAGGCACAACAGCACTGGGGATCTGTGCTTTCCCAGAGATGGAGCATCTCAACGTTCTCGTTCTCGGCAGATGCATTTTCCGAAAGTGCAAACGTCCGGCCTCTTCTCCCACAAGGAAGGTGCCAGCCCTGAAAGCTGCTGCTGCTCTTCACCTACCCACTGCAGCCTATTCACAGGCACAACAGCCCTGGGGATCTGTGCTTTCCCAGAGATGGAGCATCTCAACGTTCTCGTTCTCGGCAGATGCATTTTCCGAAAGTGCAAACGTCCGGCCTCTTCTCCCACAAGGAAGGTGCCAGCCCTGAAAGCTCTTGCTGCTCTTCACCTTCCCTGGGCAGCCTATTCACAGGCACAACAGCCCTGGGGAACTGGGCTTTCCCAGAGACGCAAGGTCTCATAGTTCCCGTTCTTGGCAGAGCCTTTTTTCCGAAACGGGAAATGTCCGGCTCCTTCTCCCACCAGGAAGGGGCCAGCCCTGAAAGCTCTTGCTGCTCTTCACCTTCCCTGGGCAGCCTATTCACAGGCACAACAGCCCTGGGGATCTGTGCTTTCCCAGAGATGGAGCATCTCAACGTTCTCGTTCTCGGCAGATGCATTTTCCGAAAGTGCAAACGTCCAGGCTCTTCTCCCACAAGGAAGGGGCCAGCCCTGAAAGCTGCTGCTGCTCTTCACCTACCCACTGCAGCCTATTCACAGGCACAACAGCACTGGGGATCTGTGCTTTCCCAGAGATGGAGCATCTCAACGTTCTCGTTCTCGGCAGATGCATTTTCCGAAAGTGCAAACGTCCGGCCTCTTCTCCCACAAGGAAGGTGCCAGCCCTGAAAGCTGCTGCTGCTCTTCACCTACCCACTGCAGCCTATTCACAGGCACAACAGCACTGGGGATCTGTGCTTTCCCAGAGATGGAGCATCTCAACGTTCTCGTTCTCGGCAGATGCATTTTCCGAAAGTGCAAACGTCCGGCCTCTTCTCCCACAAGGAAGGTGCCAGCCCTGAAAGCTGCTGCTGCTCTTCACCTACCCCCTGCAGCCTAGTCACAGGCACAACAGCCCTGGGGATCTGTGCTTTCCCAGAGATGGAGCATCTCAACGTTCTCGTTCTCGGCAGATGCATTTTCCGAAAGTGCAAACGTCCGGCCTCTTCTCCCTCAAGGAAGGTGCCAGCCCTGAAAGCTGCTGCTGCTCTTCACCTACCCACTGCAGCCTATTCACAGGCACAACAGCACTGGGGATCTGTGCTTTCCCAGAGATGGAGCATCTCAACGTTCTCGTTCTCGGCAGATGCATTTTTCCGAAAGTGCAAACGTCCGGCCTCTTCTCCCACAAGGAAGGTGCCAGCCCTGAAAGCTGCTGCTGCTCTTCACCTACCCCCTGCAGCCTATTCACAGGCACAACAGCACTGGGGATCTGTGCTTTCCCAGAGATGGAGCATCTCAACGTTCTCGTCCTCGGCAGATGCATTTTCCGAAAGTGCAAACGTCCGGCCTCTTCTCCCACAAGGAAGGTGCCAGCCCTGAAAGCTGCTGCTGCTCTTCACCTACCCACTGCAGCCTAGTCACAGGCACAACAGCACTGGGGATCTGTGCTTTCCCAGAGATGGAGCATCTCAACGTTCTCGTTCTCGGCAGATGCATTTTCCGAAAGTGCAAACGTCCGGCCTCTTCTCCCACAAGGAAGGTGCCAGCCCTGAAAGCTGCTGCTGCTCTTCACCTACCCACTGCAGCCTATTCACAGGCACAACAGCACTGGGGATCTGTGCTTTCCCAGAGATGGAGCATCTCAACGTTCTCGTTCTCGGCAGATGCATTTTCCGAAAGTGCAAACGTCCGGCCTCTTCTCCCTCAAGGAAGGTGCCAGCCCTGAAAGCTGCTGCTGCTCTTCACCTACCCACTGCAGCCTATTCACAGGCACAACAGCACTGGGGATCTGTGCTTTCCCAGAGATGGAGCATCTCAACGTTCTCGTTCTCGGCAGATGCATTTTTCCGAAAGTGCAAACGTCCGGCCTCTTCTCCCACAAGGAAGGTGCCAGCCCTGAAAGCTCTTGCTGCTCTTCACCTTCCCTGGGCAGCCTATTCACAGGCACAACAGCCCTGGGGAACTGGGCTTTCCCAGAGACGCAAGGTCTCATAGTTCCCGTTCTTGGCAGAGCCTTTTTTCCGAAACGGGAAATGTCCGGCTCCTTCTCCCACCAGGAAGGGGCCAGCCCTGAAAGCTCTTGCTGCTCTTCACCTTCCCTGGGCAGCCTATTCACAGGCACAACAGCTCTGGGGATGTGGGCTTTCCCAGAGACGCAAGGTCTCATCGTTCCCGTTCTCGGCAGAGCCTTTTTTCCGAAAGTGCAAACGTCCGGCTCCTTGTCCCACCAGGAAGGGGACAGCCCTGAAAGCTCTTGCTACTCTTCACCTTCCCTGGGCAGCCTATTCACAGGCACAACAGCCCTGCGGATCTCTGCTTTCCCACAGACGCAAGGTCTCATCATTCCCGTTCTCGGCAGAGCCTTTTTTCCGAAACAGGAAACGTCCGGCTCCTTGTCCCACCAGGAAGGGGCCAGCCCTGAAAGCTGGTGCTGCTCTTCACCTTCCCTGGGCAGCCTATTCACAGGCACAACAGCCCTGGGGAACTGGGCTTTCCCAGAGACGCAAGGTCTCATAGTTCCCGTTCTTGGCAGAGCCTTTTTTCCGAAACGGGAAATGTCCGGCTCCTTCTCCCACCAGGAAGGGGCCAGCCCTGAAAGCTCTTGCTGCTCTTCACCTTCCCTGGGCAGCCTATTCACAGGCACAACAGCCCTGGGGAAATGTGCTTCCCCAGAGACGCAAGGTCTCATCGTTCCCGTTCTCGGCAGAGCCTTTTTTCCGAAATGGGAAACGTCTGGCTCCTTGTCCCACCAGGAAGGGGCCAGCCCTGAAAGCTCTTGCTGCTCTTCACCTTCCCTGGGCAGCTTATTCACAGGCAAAACAGCCCTGGGGAACTGTGCTTTCCCAGAGACCCAAGGTCTCATCGTTCCCATTCTCAGAAAAGCCTTTTTTCCAAAACGGGAAACGTCCGGCTCCTTGTCCCACCAGGAAGGGGCCAGCCCTGAAAGCTCTTGCTGCTCTTCACCTTCCCTGGGCAGCCTATTCACAGGCACAACAGCCCTGCGGATCTCTGCTTTCCCAGAGACGCAAGGTCTCATCATTCCCGTTCTCGGCAGAGCCCTTTTTCCGAAATGGGAAACGTCCGGCTCCTTCGCCCACCAGGAAGGGGCCAGCCCTGAAAGCTCTTGCTGCTCTTCACCTTCCCTGGGCAGCCTATTCACAGGCACAACAGCCCTGGGGAAATGTGCTTCCCCAGAGACGCAAGGTCTCATCGTTCTCGTTCTCGGCAGAGACTTTTTTCCGAAACGGGAAACGTCTGGCTCCTTGTCCCACCAGGAAGGGGCCAGCCCTGAAAGCTCTTGCTGCTCTTCACCTTCCCTGGGCAGCCTATTCACAGGCACAACAGCCCTGGGGATCTGTGCTTTCCCAGAGATGGAGCATCTCAACGTTCTCGTTCTCGGCAGATGCATTTTCCGAAAGTGCAAACGTCCGGCCTCTTCTCCCACAAGGAAGGTGCCAGCCCTGAAAGCTGCTGCTGCTCTTCACCTACCCACTGCAGCCTATTCACAGGCACAACAGCACTGGGGATCTGTGCTTTCCCAGAGATGGAGCATCTCAACGTTCTCGTTCTCGGCAGATGCATTTTCCGAAAGTGCAAACGTCCGGGCTCTTCTCCCACAAGGAAGGTGCCTGCCCTGAAAGCTCTTGCTGCTCTTCACCTACCCACTGCAGCCTATTCACAGGCACAACAGCCCTGGGGAACTGGGCTTTCCCAGAGACGCAAGGTCACATAGTTCCCGTTCTCGGAGGATGCATTTTTCCGAAATGGGAAACGTCCGGCTCCTTGTCCCACCAGGAAGGGGCCAGCCCTGAAAGCTGCTGCTGCTCTTCACCTACCCACTGCAGCCTATTCACAGGCACAACAGCACTGGGGATCTGTGCTTTCCCAGAGATGGAGCATCTCAACGTTCTCGTTCTCGGCAGATGCATTTTTCCGAAAGTGCAAACGTCCGGCCTCTTCTCCCACAAGGAAGGTGCCAGCCCTGAAAGCTGCTGCTGCTCTTCACCTACCCACTGCAGCCTAGTCACAGGCACAACAGCACTGGGGATCTGTGCTTTCCCAGAGATGGAGCATCTCAACGTTCTCGTTCTCGGCAGATGCATTTTCCGAAAGTGCAAACGTCCGGCCTCTTCTCCCACAAGGAAGGTGCCAGCCCTGAAAGCTGCTGCTGCTCTTCACCTACCCACTGCAGCCTAGTCACAGGCACAACAGCACTGGGGATCTGTGCTTTCCCAGAGATGGAGCATCTCAACGTTCTCGTTCTCGGCAGATGCATTTTCCGAAAGTGCAAACGTCCGGCCTCTTCTCCCTCAAGGAAGGTGCCAGCCCTGAAAGCTGCTGCTGCTCTTCACCTACCCACTGCAGCCTATTCACAGGCACAACAGCCCTGTGGATCTGTGCTTTCCCAGAGATGGAGCATCTCAACGTTCTCGTTCTAGCAGATGCATTTTTCCGAAAGTGCAAACGTCCGTCCTCTTCTCCCACAAGGAAGGTGCCAGCCCTGAAAGCTGCTGCTGCTCTTCACCTACCCACTGCAGCCTATTCACAGGCACAACAGCACTGGGGATCTGTGCTTTCCCAGAGATGGAGCATCTCAACGTTCTCGTTCTCGGCAGATGCATTTTCCGAAAGTGCAAACGTCCGGCCTCTTCTCCCACAAGGAAGGTGCCAGCCCTGAAAGCTCTTGCTGCTCTTCACCTTCCCTGGGCAGCCTATTCACAGGCACAACAGCCCTGGGGAACTGGGCTTTCCCAGAGACGCAAGGTCTCATCATTCCCGTTCTTGGCAGAGCCTTTTTTCCAAAACGGGAAATGTCCGGCTCCTTCTCCCACCAGGAAGGGGCCAGCCCTGAAAGCTCTTGCTGCTCTTCACCTTCCCTGGGCAGCCTATTCACAGGCACAACAGCTCTGGGGATCTGGGCTTTCCCAGAGACGCAAGATCTCATCGTTCCCGTTCTCGGCAGAGCCTTTTTTCCGAAATGGGAAACGTCCGGCTCCTTCTCCCACCAGGAAGGGGCCAGCCCTGAAAGCTCTTGCTACTCTTCACCTTCCCTGGGCAGCCTATTCACAGGCACAACAGCCCTGGGGAACTGGGCTTTCCCAGAGACGCAAGGTCTCATCGTTCCCGTTCTCGGCAGAGCCTTTTTTCCGAAATGGGAAACGTCCGGCTCCTTGTCCCACCAGGAAGGGGCCAGCCCTGAAAGCTGGTGCTGCTCTTCACCTTCCCTGGGCAGCCTATTCACAGGCACAACAGCCCTGGGGAACTGGGCTTTCCCAGAGACCCAAGGTCTCATCGTTCCCGTTCTCGGCAGAGCCTTTTTTCCGAAATGGGAAAAGTCCGGCTCCTTCTCCCACCAGGAAGGGGCCAGCCCTGAAAGCTCTTGCTGCTCTTCACCTTCCCTGGGCAGCTTATTCACAGGCAAAACAGCCCTGGGGAACTGTGCTTTCCCAGAGACCCAAGGTCTCATCGTTCCCATTCTCAGAAAAGCCTTTTTTCCAAAACGGGAAACGTCCGGCTCCTTGTCCCACCAGGAAGGGGCCAGCCCTGAAAGCTCTTGCTGCTCTTCACCTTCCCTGGGCAGCCTATTCACAGGCACAACAGCCCTGGGGAACTGGGCTTTCCCAGAGACGCACTGTCTAATGGTGCCCGTTCTCGGCAGAGCCTTTTTTCCGAAACGGGAAACGTCCGGCTCCTTGTCCCACCAGGAAGGGGCCAGCCCTGAAAGCTCTTGCTGCTCTTCACCTTCCCTGGGCAGCCTATTCACAGGCACAACAGCCCTGCGGATCTCTGCTTTCCCAGAGACGCAAGGTCTCATCGTTCCCGTTGTCGGCAGAGCCTTTTTTCCGAAATAGGAAACGTCCGGCTCCTTCTCCCACCAGGAAGGTGCCAGCCCTGAAAACTGCTGCTGCTCTTCACCTTCCCTGGGCAGCCTATTCACAGGCACAACAGCCCTGGGGAACTGGGCTTTCCCAGAGACGCAAGGTCACATAGTTCCCGTTCTCGGAGAATGCATTTTTCCGAAACGGGAAACGTCCGGCTCCTTGTCCCACCAGGAAGGGGCCAGCCCTGAAAGCTGCTGCTGCTCTTCACCTTCCCTGGGCAGCCTATTCACAGGCACAACAGCCCTGCGGATCTCTGCTTTCCCAGAGACGCAAGGTCGCATCGTTCCCGTTCTCGGCAGAGCCTTTTTTTCGAAACGGGAAACGTCCGGCTCCTTCTCCCACTAGGAAGGGGCCAGCCCTGAAAGCTCTTGCTGCTCTTCACCTTCCCTGGGCAGCCTATTCACAGGCACAACAGCACTGGGGATCTGTGCTTCCCCAGAGACGCAAGGTCTCATCGTTCCCGTTCTCGGCAGAGCCTTTTTTCCGAAATGGGAAACGTCCGGCTCCTTGTCCCACCAGGAAGGGGCCAGCCCTGAAAGCTCTTGCTGCTCTTCACCTTCCCTGGGCAGCCTATTCACAGGCACAACAGCCCTGGGGATCTGTGCTTTCCCAGAGATGGAGCATCTCAACGTTCTCGTTCTCGGCAGATGCATTTTTCCGAAAGTGCAAACGTCCGGCCTCTTCTCCCACAAGGAAGGTGCCAGCCCTGAAAGCTGCTGCTGCTCTTCACCTACCCACTGCAGCCTATTCACAGGCACAACAGCCCTGGGGATCTGTGCTTTCCCAGAGATGGATCATGTCAACATTCTCGTTCTCGGCAGATGCATTTTCCGAAAGTGCAAACGTCCGGCCTCTTCTCCCACAAGGAAGGTGCCAGCCCTGAAAGCTGCTGCTGCTCTTCACCTACCCACTGCAGCCTAGTCACAGGCACAACAGCACTGGGGATCTGTGCTTTCCCAGAGATGGAGCATCTCAACGTTCTCGTTCTCGGCAGATGCATTTTCCGAAAGTGCAAACGTCCGGCCTCTTCTCCCTCAAGGAAGGTGCCAGCCCTGAAAGCTGCTGCTGCTCTTCACCTACCCACTGCAGCCTATTCACAGGCACAACAGCCCTGGGGATCTGTGCTTTCCCAGAGATGGAGCATCTCAACGTTCTCGTTCTCGGCAGATGCATTTTCCGAAAGTGCAAACGTCCGGCCTCTTCTCCCACAAGGAAGGTGCCAGCCCTGAAAGCTGGTGCTGCTCTTCACCTACCCACTGCAGCCTATTCACAGGCACAACAGCCCTGTGGATCTGTGCTTTCCCAGAGATGGAGCATCTCAACGTTCTCGTTCTCGGCAGATGCATTTTTCCGAAAGTGCAAACGTCCGGCCTCTTCTCCCACAAGGAAGGTGCCAGCCCTGAAAGCTGCTGCTGCTCTTTACCTACCCACTGCAGCCTATTCACAGGCACAACAGCCCTGGGGATCTGGGCTTTCCCAGAGATGGAGCATCTCAACGTTCTCGTTCTCGGCAGATGGATTTTCCGAAAGTGCAAACGTCCGGCCTCTTCTCCCACAAGGAAGGTGCCAGCCCTGAAAGCTGCTGCTGCTCTTCACCTTCCCTGGGCAGCCTATTCACAGGCACAACAGCCCTGGGGATCTGGGCTTTCCCAGAGACGCAAGGTCTCATCGTTCCTGTTCTCGGCAGAGCCTTTTTTCCAAAACGGGAAACGTCCGGCTCCTTCTCCCACCAGGAAGGGGCCAGCCCTGAAAGCTCTTGCTGCTCTTCACCTTCCCTGGGCAGCCTATTCACAGGCACAACAGCCCTCGTGAAATGTGCTTCCCCAGAGACGCAAGGTCTCATCGTTCCCGTTCTCGGCAGAGCCTTTTTTCCGAAATGGGAAACGTCCGTCTCTTTGCCCCACCAGGAAGGGGCCAGCCCTGAAAGCTGTTGCTGCTCTTCACCTTCCCTGGGCAGCCTATTCACAGGCACAACAGCCCTGGGGAACTGGGCTTTCCCAGAGACGCAAGGTCGCATCGTTCCCGTTCTCGGCAGAGCCTTTTTTTCGAAACGGGAAACGTCCGGCTCCTTGTCCCACCAGGAAGGGGCCAGCCCTGAAAGCTCTTGCTGCTCTTCACCTTCCCTGGGCAGCCTATTCACAGGCACAACAGCACTGGGGATCTGTGCTTCCCCAGAGACGCAAGGTCTCATCGTTCCCGTTCTCGGCAGAGCCTTTTTTCCGAAATGGGAAACGTCCGGCTCCTTGTCCCACCAGGAAGGGGCCAGCCCTGAAAGCTCTTGCTGCTCTTCACCTTCCCTGGGCAGCCTATTCACAGGCACAACAGCCCTGGGGATCTGTGCTTTCCCAGAGATGGAGCATCTCAACGTTCTCGTTCTCGGCAGATGCATTTTTCCGAAAGTGCAAACGTCCGGCCTCTTCTCCCACAAGGAAGGTGCCAGCCCTGAAAGCTGCTGCTGCTCTTCACCTACCCACTGCAGCCTATTCACAGGCACAACAGCCCTGGGGATCTGTGCTTTCCCAGAGATGGATCATCTCAACATTCTCGTTCTCGGCAGATGCATTTTCCGAAAGTGCAAACGTCCGGGCTCTTCTCCCACAAGGAAGGTGCCCGCCCTGAAAGCTCTTGCTGCTCTTCACCTTCCCTGGGCAGCCTATTCACAGGCACAACAGCCCTGGGGAACTGGGCTTTCCCAGAGACACAAGGTCTCAGCGTTCCCGTTCTCGGCAGAGCCTTTTTTCCAAAACGGGAAACGTCCGGCTCCTTCTCCCACCAGGAAGGGGCCAGCCCTGAAAGCTCTTGCTGCTCTTCACCTTCCCTGGGCAGCCTATTCACAGGCACAACAGCAATGGGGATCTGGGCTTTCCCAGAGACGCAAGGTCTCATCGTTCCCGTTCTCGGCAGAGCCTTTTTTCCGAAACGGGAAACGTCCGGCTCCTTCTCCCACTAGGAAGGGGCCAGCCCTGAAAGCTCTTGCTGCTCTTCACCTTCCCTGGGCAGCCTATTCACAGGCACAACAGCCCTGGGGAACTGGGCTTTCCCAGAAATGCAAGGTCACATCGTTCCCGTTCTCCGCAGAGCATTTTTTCCAAAACGGGAAACATCCGGCTCCTTCTCCCACCAGGAAGGGGCCAGCCCTGAAAGCTCTTGCTGCTCTTCACCTTCCCTGGGCAGCCTATTCACAGGCACAACAGCCCTGCGGATCTCTGCTTTCCCAGAGACGCAAGGTCTCATCGTTCCCGTTCTCGGCAGAGCCTTTTTTCCGAAATGGGAAAGGTCCGGCTCCTTCTCCCACCAGGAAGGGGCCAGCCCTGAAAGCTCTTGCTGCTCTTCACCTTCCCTGGGCAGCCTATTCACAGGCACAACAGCCCTGGGGATCTTTGCTTTCCCAGAGACCCAAGGTCTAATGGTGCCCGTTCTCGGCAGAGCCTTTTTTCCAAAACGGGAAACGTCCGGTTCCTTCTCCCACCAGGAAGGGGCCAGCCCTGAAAGCTCTTGCTGCTCTTCACCTTCCCTGGGCAGCCTATTCACAGGCACAACAGCCCTGGGGAACTGGGCTTTCCCAGAGACGCAAGGTCACATCGTTCCCGTTCTCGGCAGAGCCTTTTTTCCGAAACGGGAAACGTCCGGCTCCTTCTCCCACAAGGAAGGGGCCAGCCCTGAAAGCTCTTGCTGCTCTTCACCTTCCCTGGGCAGCCTATTCACAGGCACAACAGCAATGGGGATCTCTGCTTTCCCAGAGACCAAAGGTCGAATGGTGCCCGTTCTCGGCAGAGCCTTTTTTCCGAAATGGGAAACGTCCGGCTCCTTCTCCCACCAGGAAGGGGCCAGCCCTGAAAGCTCTTGCTGCTCTTCACCTTCCCTGGGCAGCCTATTCACAGGCACAACAGCCCTGGGGAACTGGGCTTTCCCAGAGATGCAAGGTCTCATCGTTCCCGTTGTCGGCAGAGCCTTTTTTCCGAAATGGGAAACGTCCGGCTCCTTCTCCCACCAGGAAGGGGCCAGCCCTGAAAGCTGGTGCTGCTCTTCACCTTCCCTGGGCAGCCTATTCACAGGCACAACAGCCCTGGGGATCTGTGCTTTCCCAGAGACGCAAGGTCACATCGTTCCCGTTCTTGGAGGATGCATTTTTCCGAAATGGGAAACATCCGGCTCCTTCTCCCACCAGGTAGGGGCCAGCCCTGAAAGCTCTTGCTGCTCTTCACCTTCCCTGGGCAGCCTATTCACAGGCACAACAGCAATGGGGATCTCTGCTTTCCCAGAGACGCAAGGTCTCATCGTTCCCGTTCTCGGCAGAGCCTTTTTTCCAAAACGGGAAACGTCCGGCTCCTTGTCCCACCAGGAAGGGGCCAGCCCTGAAAGCTCTTGCTGCTCTTCACCTTCCCTGGGCAGCCTATTCACAGGCACAACAGCCCTGGGGAACTGGGCTTTCCCAGAGACGCAAGGTCTCATCGTTCCCGTTCTCGGCAGAGCCTTTTTTCCGAAATGGGAAAAGTCCGGCTCCTTCTCCCACCAGGAAGGGGCCAGCCCTGAAAGCTCTTGCTGCTCTTCACCTTCCCTGGGCAGCCTATTCACAGGCACAACAGCCCTGGGGAAATGTGCTTCCCCAGAGACCCAAGGTCTCATCGTTCCCGTTCTCGGCAGAGCCTTTTTTCCGAAATGGGAAACGTCCGTCTCTTTGCCCCACCAGGAAGGGGCCAGCCCTGAAAGCTGGTGCTGCTCTTCACCTTCCCTGGGCAGCCTATTCACAGGCACAACAGCCCTGGGGAACTGGGCTTTCCCAGAGACGCAAGGTCTCATCGTTCCCGTTCTTGGCAGAGCCTTTTTTCCGAAACGGGAAATGTCCGGCTCCTTGTCCCACCAGGAAGGGGCCAGCCCTGAAAGCTCTTGCTGCTCTTCACCTTCCCTGGGCAGCCTATTCACAGGCACAACAGCCCTGCGGATCTCTGATTTCACAGAGACGCAAGGTCTCATCGTTCCCGTTCTCGGCAGAGACTTTTTTCTGAAATGGGAAACGTCCGTCTCCTTGTCCCACCGGGTAGGGGCCAGCCCTGAAAGCTCTTGCTGCTCTTCACCTTCCCTGGGCAGCCTATTCACAGGCACAACAGCCCTGCGGATCTCTGCTTTCCCAGAGACCAAAGGTCGAATGTTGCCCGTTCTCGGCAGAGCCTTTTTTCCAAAATGGGAAACGTCCGGCTCCTTCTCCCACCAGGAAGGGGCCAGCCCTGAAAGCTCTTGCTGCTCTTCACCTTCCCTGGGCAGCCTATTCACAGGCACAACAGCCCTGGGGAACTGGGCTTTCCCAGAGACGCAAGGTCTCATCGTTCCCGTTCTCGGCAGAGCCTTTTTTCCAAAACGGGAAACGTCCGGCTCCTTCTCCCACCAGGAAGGGGCCAGCCCTGAAAGCTCTTGCTGCTCTTCACCTTCCCTGGGCAGCCTATTCACAGGCACAACAGCCCTGGGGAACTGGGCTTCCCCAGAGACGCACTGTCTAATGGTGCCCGTTCTCGGCAGAGCCTTTTTTCCGAAACGGGAAACGCCCGGCTCCTTGTCCCACCAGGAAGGGGCCAGCCCTGAAAGCTCTTGCTGCTCTTCACCTTCCCTGGGCAGCCTATTCACAGGCACAACAGCCCTGGGGATCTGTGCTTTCCCAGAGACGCAAGGTCTCATCGTTCCCGTTCTCGGCAGAGCCTTTTTTCTGAAATGGGAAACGTCCGTCTCCTTGTCCCACCAGGAAGGGGCCAGCCCTGAAAGCTCTTGCTGCTCTTCACCTTCCCTGGGCAGCCTATTCACAGGCACATCAGCCCTGGGGATCTGGGCTTTCCAGAGACGCAAGGTCTCATCGTTCCCGTTCTTGGCAGAGCCTTTTTTCCGAAACGGGAAACGTCCGGCTCCTTGTCCCACCAGGAAGGGGCCAGCCCTGAAAGCTCTTGCTGCTCTTCACCTTCCCTGGGCAGCCTATTCACAGGCACAACAGCCCTGGTGAAATGTGCTTCCCCAGAGACGCAAGGTCTCATCGTTCCCGTTGTCGGCAGAGCCTTTTTTCCAAAACGGGAAACGTCCGGCTCCTTGTCCCACCAGGAAGGGGCCAGCCCTGAAAGCTCTTGCTGCTCTTCACCTTCCCTGGGCAGCCTATTCACAGGCACAACAGCCCTGGGGAACTGGGCTTTCCCAGAGACGCAAGGTCTAATGGTGCCCGTTCTCGGCAGAGCCTTTTTTCCGAAACGGGAAACGTCCGGCTTCTTCTCCCACCAGGAAGGGGCTAGCCCTGAAAGCTCTTGCTGCTCTTCACCTTCCCTGGGCAGCCTATTCACAGGCACAACAGCCCTGGGGATCTCTGCTTTCCCAGAGACCAAAGGTCGAATGGTGCCCGTTCTCGGCAGAGCCTTTTTTCCAAAACGGGAAACGTCCGGCTCCTTGTCCCACCAGGAAGGGGCCAGCCCTGAAAGCTGGTGCTGCTCTTCACCTTCCCTGGGCAGCCTATTCACAGGCACAACAGCCCTGGGGATCTGGGCTTTCCCAGGGACGCAAGGTCCCATCGTTCCCGTTCTCGGCAGAGCCTTTTTTCCGAAACGGGAAACGTCCGGCTCCTTGTCCCACCAGGAAGGGGCCAGCCCTGAAAGCTCTTGCTGCTCTTCACCTTCCCTGGGCAGCCTATTCACAGGCACAACAGCCCTGGGGATCTGGGCTTTCCCAGAGACGCAAGGTCTCATCGTTCCCGTTTTCGGCAGAGCCTTTTTTCCAAAACGGGAAACGTCCGGCTCCTTCTCCCACCAGGAAGGGGCCAGCCCTGAAAGCTCTTGCTGCTCTTCACCTTCCCTGGGCAGCCTGTTCACAGGCACAACAGCAATGGGGATCTGGGCTTTCCCAGAGACGCAAGGTCTCATCGTTCCCGTTCTCGGCAGAGCCTTTTTTCCGAAATGGGAAACGTCCGGCTCCTTCTCCCACCAGGAAGGGGCCAGCCCTGAAAGCTCTTGCTGCTCTTCACCTTCCCTGGGCAGCCTATTCACAGGCACAACAGCCCTGGGGAACTGGGCTTTCCCAGAGACGCAAGGTCTCATCGTTCCCGTTCTCGGCAGAGCCTTTTTTCCGAAACGGGAAACGTCCGGCTCCTTGTCCCACCAGGAAGGGGCCAGCCCTGAAAGCTGTTGCTGCTCTTCACCTTCCCTGGGCAGCCTATTCACAGGCACAACAGCCCTGGGGAACTGGGCTTTCCCAGAGACGCAAGGTCGCATCGTTCCCGTTCTCGGCAGAGCCTTTTTTCCGAAACGGGAAACGTCCGGCTCCTTGTCCCACCAGGAAGGGGCCAGCCCTGAAAGCTCTTGCTGCTCTTCACCTTCCCTGGGCAGCCTATTCACAGGCACAACAGCCCTGGGGAACTGGGCTTTCCCAGAGATGCAAGGTCACATCGTTCCTGTTCTCGGCAGAGCATTTTTTCCAAAACGGGAAACATCCGGCTCCTTCTCCCACCAGGAAGGGGCCAGCCCTGAAAGCTCTTGCTGCTCTTCACCTTCCCTGGGCAGCCTATTCACAGGCACAACAGCCCTGCGGATCTCTGCTTTCCCACAGACGCAAGGTCTCATCGTTCCCGTTCTCGGCAGAGCCTTTTTTCCAAAATGGGAAACGTCCGGCTCCTTGTCCCACCAGGAAGGGGCCAGCCCTGAAAGCTCTTGCTGCTCTTCACCTTCCCTGGGCAGCCTATTCACAGGCACAACAGCCCTGCGGATCTCTGCTTTCCCAGAGACCCAAGGTCTAATGGTGCCCGTTCTTGGCAGAGCCTTTTTTCCAAAACGGGAAACGTCCGGCTCCTTGTCCCACCAGGAAGGGGCCAGCCCTGAAAGCTCTTGCTGCTCTTCACCTTCCCTGGGCAGCCTATTCACAGGCACAACAGCCCTGGGGATCTCTGCTTTCCCAGAGACCCAAGGTCTAATGGTGCCCGTTCTCGGCAGAGCCTTTTTTCCAAAACGGGAAACGTCCGGCTCCTTGTCCCACCAGGAAGGGGCCAGCCCTGAAAGCTCTTGCTGCTCTTCACCTTCCCTGGGCAGCCTATTCACAGGCACAAAAGCAATGGGGATCTCTGCTTTCCCAGAGATGCAAGGTCTCATCGTTCTCGTTGTCGGCAGTGCATTTTTTCCGAAACAGGAAACGTCCGGCTCCTTCTCCCACCAGGAAGGGGCCAGCCCTGAAAACTGCTGCTGCTCTTCACCTTCCCTGGGCAGCCTATTCACAGGCACAACAGCCCTGGGGAACTGGGCTTTCCCAGAGACGCAAGGTCACATCGTTCCCGTTCGTGGAGGATGCATTTTTCCGAAATGGGAAACATCCGGCTCCTTCTCCCACCAGGTAGGGGCCAGCCCTGAAAGCTCTTGCTGCTCTTCACCTTCCCTGGGCAGCCTATTCACAGGCACAACAGCACTGGGGATCTGGGCTTTCCCAGAGACGCAAGGTCTCATCGTTCCCGTTTTCGGCAGAGCCTTTTTTCCAAAACGGGAAACGTCCGGCTCCTTCTCCCACCAGGAAGGGGCCAGCCCTGAAAGCTGGTGCTGCTCTTCACCTTCCCTGGGCAGCCTATTCACAGGCACAACAGCCCTGGGGAACTGGGCTTTCCCAGAGACCCAAGGTCACATCGTTCCCGTTGTCGGCAGAGCCTTTTTTCCGAAATGGGAAAAGTCCGGCTCCTTCTCCCACCAGGAAGGGGCCAGCCCTGAAAGCTCTTGCTGCTCTTCACCTTCCCTGGGCAGCTTATTCACAGGCACAACAGCCCTGGGGATCTGGGCTTTCCCAGAGACGCAAGGTCTCATCGTTCCCCGTTCTCGGCAGAGCCTTTTTTCCAAAACGGGAAACGTCCGGCTCCTTCTCCCACCAGGAAGGGGCCAGCCCTGAAAGCTCTTGCTGCTCTTCACCTTCCCTGGGCAGCCTATTCACAGGCACAACAGCCCTGCGGATCTCTGCTTTCCCAGAGACCAAAGGTCTCATCGTTCCCGTTCTCGGCAGAGACTTTTTTCTGAAATGGGAAACGTCCGGCTCATTCACCCACCAGGAAGGGCCAGCCCTGAAAGCTGGTGCTGCTCTTCACCTTCCCTGGGCAGCTATTCACAGGCACAACAGCCCTGTGGATCTGTGCTTTCCCAGAGATGGAGCATCTCAACGTTCTCGTTCTCGGCAGATGCATTTTCCGAAGTGCAACGTACGGCCTCTTCTCCACAAGGAAGGTGCCAGCCCTGAAAGCTGGTGCTGCTCTTCACCTACCCACTGCAGCTATTCACAGGCACAACAGCCCTGTGATCTGTGCTTTCCCAGAGATGGAGCATCTCAACGTTCTCGTTCTCGGCAGATGCATTTTCCGAAAGTGCAAACGTCCGGCCTCTTCTCCCACAAGGAAGGTGCCAGCCCTGAAGCTGCTGCTGCTCTTCACCTACCCACCTGCAGCCTATTCACAGGCACAACAGCCCTGGGGATCTGGGCTTTCCCAGAGATGGAGCATCTCAACGTTCTCGTTCTCAGCAGATGCATTTTCCGAAAGTGCAAACGTCCGGCCTCTTCTCCCACAAGGAGGTGCCAGCCCTGAAAGCTGCTGCTGCTCTTCACCTTCCCTGGGCAGCCTATTCACAGGCACAACAGCCCTGGGGATCTGGGCTTTCCCAGAGACGCAAGGTCTCATCGTTCCTGTTCTCGGCAGAGCCTTTTTTCAAAACGGGGAAACGTCCGGCTCCTTCCTCCCACCAGGAAGGGGCCAGCCCTGAAAGCTCTTGCTGCTCTTCACCTTCCCTGGGCAGCCTATTCACAGGCACAACAGCCCTCGTGAAATGTGCTTCCCCAGAGACGCAAGGTCTCATCGTTCTCGTTCTCGGCAGAGCCTTTTTCCGAAATGGGAAACGTCCGTCTCTTTGCCCCACCAGGAAGGGGCCAGCCCTGAAAGCTGGTGCTGCTCTTCACCTTCCCTGGGCAGCCTATTCACAGGCACAACAGCCCTGGGGAACTGGGCTTTCCCAGAGACGCAAGGTCGCATCGTTCCCGTTCTCGGCAGAGCCTTTTTTCGAAACGGGAAACGTCCGGCTCCTTCTTCCCACTAGGAAGGGGCCAGCCCTGAAAGCTGGTGCTGCTCTTCACCTTCCCTGGGCAGCCTATTCACAGGCACAACAGCCCTGGGGAACTGGGCTTTCCCAGAGACGCAAGGTCACATCGTTCCACGTTGTCGGCAGAGCCTTTTTTCCGAAATGGGAAAAGTCCGGCTCCTTCTCCCACCAGGAGGGGCCAGCCCTGAAAGCTCTTGCTGCTCTTCACCTTCCCTGGGCAAGCTTATTCCACAGGCACAACAGCCCTGGGGATCTGGGCTTTCCCAGAGACGCAAGGTCTCATCGTTCCCGTTCTCGGCAGAGCCTTTTTTCCAAAACGGGAAACGTCCGGCTCCTTCTCCCACCAGGAAGGGCCAGCCCTGAAAGCTCTTGCTGCTCTTCACCTTCCCTGGGCAGGCCTATTCACAGGCACAACAGCCCTGCGGATCTCTGCTTTTCCACAGAGGACCAAAGGTCTCATCGTTCCCGTTCTCGCAGAGACTTTTTTCTGAAATGGGAAACGTTCCGGCTCATTCACCCACCAGGAAGGGGCCAGCCCTGAAAGCTGGTGCTGCTCTTCACCTACCCACTGCAGCCTATTCACAGGCACAACAGCCCTGTGGATCTGTGCTTTCCCAGAGATGGAGCATCTCAACGTTCTCGTTCTCGGCAAGATGCATTTTCCGAAAGTGCAAACGTAACGGCCTCTTCTCCCACAAGGAAGGTGCCAGCCCTGAAAGCTGGTGCTGCTCTTCACCTACCCACTGCAGCCTATTCACAGG